>JAHWFO010057280.1:11673176-11731594 GCA_023313115.1 Rhysida immarginata | reverse complement strand
TTTGGATGATTTTTTTTTTTTTTTTTTTTTTATGCTGAACAAGTTTGTAATTGGGTTTTTTTCTCTATCCCTTACGGTTTTTGAGATAAATTTTGAATGTGTCCTAATTTGCATATTTGGGATGATGAAAAGTGCGCTATGGGATAGGCCACCCACAACTTCCTATTCATTGGATTCATCAAAATTGACATATCTGCTTCGGTTCAAAAAATAAAAGGGGGATTCAGACTTTTGTATTCACCCTGTATACAACCTCTCCATTAGCGTGATAACACGGATAGAGCTTTACAACATTAAAATAGTATATTACATTTAAACTAAGAGCGGGTACAATTTAGTGTAGCAAATTCCACTGGTAATACAACAAACATCCCAAGATTTCTATCCATAAGCAACGTAGTACAGTGTGTCACAAATTTATATATACACTTTTTGAAACGTTATAACTCAGCAACGAAATGAGATAGAAATGTAAAGTTTGTTGTATTTTATTCCTTAAACTTCCTTAAACCCGTACATGTTCAAAATGTCCACCTTCTCCCAATGTACACTCCCAACACCGACGTCGAACAGAGCGACATACCGACTGGGATTGTAGCTAATGGAATAGCATTGATGGAATATTCAATCTGATCTCTTATTTCCGTCAGTGTTTGTGTGCTTGTGGCGTATAGCGTGTTTTTTAAAGTTCCCCAAAGGTAAAAGTCGAGAGGGGTTAAATCGGGAGATCGAGGCGAGAACTCATTAGCACCGACCTTTCAACGCATCTTTCACCGTTCCTTTGGCTTCAAACTTGTCTCGGAGTTTTGTTATTGTTATCCTTGTTGGCGGTGGTGTACCAAATTCAACCCTCCAACGTCGTTGAACCTCAACAACTTTCTCCACTTTCCAATAACACTTCAGTATCCACTTACGTTCATCGAATGAAAGTCTCACCGCCATTTTGGTTTAAAAACAAATGAACAATAATGAACGTGTTGCTATGCTTTTCCAGCGCCGTCTCATTTCTATATTTCTATCTCATTTCGTTGCTGAGCTATAACGTTTCAAAGAGTGTATACATCAATTTCAGACACTATCTTTGGTGTTATTGTTAGAACTACAGGTAAGGGTAATACGAACACTTGATCTTTAACGAATTCTCACGAGTTCGATGTATGAGTTTAGGTTAAGTGGTGATATTGTTTCGCTTTATCAATCAACCACCTTGCAGACTTCTCCGGGGCAATTAGGGTGTGCATTTCTTCTTATCGAAAATGAATGCCTCCTTCTTGCTCAACCTCGCCTTATCGTGGAATGAGGAACTGAAAGTTTATCCAGTTATTGGCAATGGTCGTCTTCAAAAAGAAGTGGTCGCAGAACACCTTAACCTTGGGCTATCACGATCATGTTCCAGGATCATGGCACCAGTGTTACTTACCACTGAAACATTTTCATCATTAAGAATTACGGACGATTCCAAAGTCATGCGAGGAGTTTTCAATAGAAACACGTTTAGAGACTGGGAAGTAATTTCTATTCAAAGAATTTAAAAAATTTCCATGAACATTAAAGCACGAGTCTTATTGATGCATTAACCTATAGACTCCCATCTGGTAAAATTCCTGCGGTTATTGGCGGAATCATTGCAAACTCTACCTCAGCGTCGGAATTGAGACGCCATCCTTTTAGTGATTATTTTAGAGGGCCAAAGACATGGAAATCTGACTGTAAGATGGCTATTCTAAGACGTCCCAATTTATGCGAGTGGTATTGATGCTACAACATGAGCATGTCCTGGATCGAGTTTTTGGACTTGAGATTGCGGTTTAGTAACCATTGTTCATACGTCAAAATTGCATAAGATGAGAGCAATTGCTATTGGAAGGCTTTGATATTATGCAATTTTGACGCATGAGCGATGCTTACTAAACCGCGATCTCACGTCCAAAACCTCGTCCCTGGACGGGCCAAATCTTTCGTGGATTCCCTTACTTTCGAAATTTCTTGCACCATTTAACCACTGACTTATGAGAATAACTGTGGTCGTCGTATACAGCTTTCATTCCCGTAAAAATTTCGATTGGCTGATGCCCTTCAGCGGCCAAAAATTGAATAACAGCACGCAGATTATTTTTGGATAGGTTGTCTATCATGAACGCTATCTTTCAACTTAATCATAATTCTTAGAAACAATTAGTGCATGTAAGCAACTCACTTTCCGTTGTCTAGGCAACATCTTAGCGGTTGCGCAGTCCAAATTTGTTTCTATTGAGCAATCCTCGTATTTAAAAATGCAGTTTGAAATTCGCGCTGTATTAACTTCTTTTTATGCATTATTAGTGAGGCAATCACAAAACAATTCCACATGGAGTTCAGTGTCCATGAGGTGGTGTACAATTGTGGGGCGTTATTTTAAGAACTAATTCTTTCCAAGTGTTTCAGCGACATTTCTTAAACAGTTTGTAAACTTAGATTGGCCGAAGAAATCAACAATTTACAGTTTAGATCAGAAAATTTGGGAAACTGTTAATGTGCAGGATGTTATCTCATGTGGACTATGTCATGGGATGTTATATCACTTGATCTAATTCTACTAGATTTTTCTCTGGTCTTTTCTCAAAAAACGTGTATATCAAAACAATCTGAAGACAATCCCATTAAACAACCGGCTCATCATTGCATCCATCCTCGCCAGCATATTAGAATGTGTTGCAGCAAATACACCCACATCAAATATTTAAACTTTTTTGAAATTTCCTCTAAAACATTACAGTAGCCTAAAAAGAAAATCAGAGTTTTAAACATCAAATACTCTTGTGTATGGTAATCAATAAATCAGAATTCTATTAATAATAATGTAGCCTTAAAACAGAGCCAGAATTAAGGCAAAGCTGTCTACAATTTAATGCTTTGCCTTCTTGAAACATTAAAATTTAATGGCTTATCCATTGTTATTGGCAATCACTAAAACAGGCCTGATGCGTGTAAGATTTTTTTATTGGTCATCATTTTTTTATAAGTTTTTTTTTTTTTTTTTCCTAATTTACATTTTTATTATTTCATATTTATTCTGTTCAACACTCATTTCCCCTTTATCTGTTAACATTTACAAGATGATATAGTTATTGAATGGCCATGTTCAAGAAGCCTAAAAATTGGTATAGTTTATTTATAAACCCCATCTTAAGATTTACTCCAGAAAGAAAAACGGAAAATCAGAAAAATGCAATTAGTGTAGACTTAATTTCATTTCTTTCAACCTTTTACATTTTTTTTTCCTTGCTCTTTTATCATTGTTCATCCGAACCTAATAAAAGAGAAAGCAAATTTAATTTATGTAATTACCCATTAGCAATTGTTTATTTTCATATTATCACTGAAGATGCAAATTGTTGAGTGTATATCTTTGTGATGTCGCTTGAAAGGCAAGTTCTAAAATTATTTTTTTCCCTTTTTCCCTCGGCCTTTCTCCCCTTAATAGGAATCGTTCGGTATCTTCAAGGGCAAAATAGTGATGCAATTTTTTTGCATTTGAAGAGTACGGATGATGTTGTCCAAATACCATAGATCTTGCTGCTCGGCGTAAAGTGCTGCTGCGTACTGTGCTACTTTGGTCATGTAGGTGTTAACTTCGCGCAACTCGCGACTTGCGACTCTGGTTCGTCCGACAAGCTCGCTGGCAGCTCGCTTTAGAGTCTCCAATCTCTAAAAGAAAAAAAAAACAGTAACCAATGATTGACTTCTCATTTTTTTTTTCATTTCTAAATAATTATTGAATTTTATTTATTTTAAGTTCAAAAAAGAAAAATCCTCGAATATTTTTTTTCTAAATCATTTGAAGAAGCACTTAAGAAGACAATCGAGACTTGGTTAAATTTAAGTGCCGGATCTTAAACGAAAATTGTTAATTAACAATTAGTCTGAGCCTTTAGATATAATTATAATTTATAAAAAGTTGTCAGGCATCTTTTCGTCTGTCCTTTGTAACGTTTTGGGCAATGACTACATTTTATGTCGTAAATCTCTGATTTTTGATGGTCCGGGATCTTGTCCTTTGGGTTGCCCAGTAAATTTTGAGTTGGTTCGGGTTCCTTTTTGACTTTTAAAGATGGAAAATAATCCTTTGATTAGAACTTTGTTATAAGGAATAGTGATGGTCCTCTTTTTATCCTGTTTAATATTTTCTAAAGTTGTAAGTTCGGCTAAATACACTCACTCACGAAAAGTCAAGGCACACCTGCCTAATAACGTGTTGGTTCCCCTCTGGCCCGAATAACTGCGGCGACCCGTCGTGAAAGAGAGTCTACCAGTCCCCGGAATACATCCACAGGCACTGCAAGCCATGCCGCCTCCACTGCTCTCCATAACGATGCTGCATTTACCAGTTGTGTTGGTGACGACCTGACAGATCGTTCGATAACGTTCCACAAATGTTCAATGGGATTGCAATCTCGGGAACGTGGGGGCCAAATCATTGTCGTGAAGTCGGTGGTATCGCTACGTCGATGACGTTTTCGCCGTATTCGACACCGATAAATGCAACCTTGATGATTCGTTAATTTTCTAAATAGTCAATACTCCTCTATTAGATTTGCATATGAATTAGTAGTTGATCGTAAGATATCCTTTTTAGACCTTATCATAGAAATAAATGGCAACAATTTTTCGTTTGATGTTTATCGAAAACCTTCCAACCACTAAAACTATATCCCAGCCGACTTTGGTCATCCTTGGAAGCAAAAAATGTATGCGTTCATCTTTATGATAGATCGACCTTTAAATTGAACATATCAAGACGATAGTCAGAGTTAATGGTTATAACCCTAATTTGATTATTGACTTGCTTAGGAAAAGGAAATTTAAGAAAAAAAGTATCCGAACTTACAACTTTAAAAAATATTAAAGAGGATAAAAACAGGACCATCACTATCCTATATAACAAAGTTATAACCAAAGGTTTACTTTCCATCTTTAACAGTCACAATTTGGCCTTGTCTTTCAGAAACCCGAACCAACTCAAAAATCTACTGGGCAACCCGAAGAACAAGATCCCGGACCATCAAAAATTAGGGATTTACGACATAAAATGTAGTCAATGCCCAAAACGTCACAAAGGACAGACGACTAGATTCAAGGAACATTTGGCTCATCGCAGATTCGTAAGGACGGACAAATCGGCCATTGCGAAACACTCGTTTGACACCGGACATGACTTTAATCTTGATAATTTAAAACTTATAAAACCGATAAATAAATGTTTTTTGCTGATGCCTTTGAAAGCATGGCCATTCAGAGGACCAAGAAAAACCTTTCTCTTAATTCAGACCTGGGCCCAGTTGGCGATTCATCACTCATCTGATGGTGAGTGGAGTTAAACCAATCAGAAAAATTAATTCTAGTGCCTTTTTTTCCATTAGTCGGCTTGGCGATTTCTCGCATTATAAAAGCGGAAGACCTTCTGTGTGGAAGACCTCTTTGGGTTAGTCAGGCTTCTTGCCTATTTCAGTGTATTTCATGTGGAAGTTATTCCGGAAGGGTGAGAATCGTGTAAGCACTGCTTACGTCCCACCTGAACAAATGTACAAGTTGTACACTTCACTGTTCGATTGTCGATTTTAACCTTCAGAATTCTCTCTTCTCTTGAGGTTCTCACTAGTCCTGCTGAATGCTGAAAGCCTTGATTTTGAAATGCGTATTCAGGTCGTATTTTTCTGTTATTATTTCGTTGTGGTTTAAAAGTCTTTATTTATATTTAACTTAAAGCAAAATAGTTAACCATTGTGGAGTAGAATCACATTGTTGTGCTTAAAGAATCAGGGAAGACAATTGCTGAAATTGCAAAACAACTGTTACATTCTAAATCACTGTTTAAAATTGCCTGAAATGTCCACATGAATAGACGGGGCTATTCATATGCAAATCATCGAACTGGGAAGCCGCGAAAAACCAACATACGTGACTTGAGAAAGTTGAGCAGTTGTGAAAATACAGGTTTGTCCCAACATCAGTCTTGTGTGTGTTTTGGTCCAGAAATCTTCAATAGACAATATCAAAATCGCTATTTGGCGAAGATTAACTGAATTGGGCTATCGTACACGTACACCGAGGAGAAAAAAACCTCATCTAAATTGAAAACAACGCATTGAGCGAGTTAATTGGGCAAAACGTAAGAGGATTGGTCCCCTGATTACTGGAGGAAAGTTATATGGAGTGACGAATGCACTTTTTATCTCGATGTTGGTGGTGTTTATCGTTCCAAGAGAAAAGAACACAATCCAGACTGCTTAAAATCAACAGAGAAATTTCCTCAAAGCCATGATATGGAGATGCTTCACAGCAGCTGGAATAGGAGAAATGTGCATTATCAAAGGACTGTTAATGCAGGTGCTTATGAACAAGTTTTGGAAAACTTTCTGATCCCGACTCTGGAAAATCTTGAAGATAATTAAATGGAATTTGTGTTCTAGCAAGACAAGACGAGCTTTAATGAAAGCTCGCATTCATTAAAGCTCGTCAGATGAAAGCATGGTTTCAGAGAAACACCATTCCACTGGCGTTGAACTGGCCAGCAAATTCACCGACTTAAATTCCATCGAGAATTTATGGATGCACATGGAGAAGCTTCAGGGAGAAAAGCCAGTCAACCTCGAGGAGCTCACGTCAGATATGAAGCATTGGTGGGCAGAAATCCCTGCTTCCTTTTGTGAATCATTAGTGATGAGCATGCCAGCAAGATGCAGGGCAGTCATTAGATCCAAAGGATATCCCACTATAAATACGGATTTTTATAAATACGGATTTTTTTTCACACTTCAAGTAGTTAATTGTTTTACGGTTGTTCTGCTTGTGTTTCTAAACTTCTGAAATGCCAAGTAGAATTTTCTAAACTTTTGAAACGAGAGGGGGTCTTTTTCAATGGCACGATATTCAAATTATTTTTTTTTACCAAATATTAATCTTAGTATGTCATCAAAGAGAAAATGTCGCGCTATAAGAAGGCATTTTTCATTTCTACATAAATTTGATCAGCTTTGAGAAAAAAAATATCACATGTGATACACCGTTATTTTGTGAAAAGATATATTCATAGGCCTATAATATCGTCATAGATCAGTGGTTGATCGGGCTCTTAAATTGATTTAATGAGCTTCTTAGATACCCTTATATTCAAGTAAAATATCATGAACTTGCCTTAGCCTAAGCACTATTTTCTAAAATCAACTCTATACATTCAAATTCTGAGTTTTTAGCTAGACCAGCACTTTTTACTACATTAGGACTGTATTTAACTTTTTTTATAGATAAATTGAAAATATCGATTATACCCTTGCAGACTATTAAAAATAGCTTCCCTAACTATAGTCATTGTATGGATATTATACTATGTCTAATGGAAAGTTGGTTTTGATCTACATCAATATTTAATTCATTAATCCTGCTCTTAGCACCCACTTTTTCTAGATGAAGTTGATGCTGCTCTTAGCAGGAGAGGGAGTGCAGATTCTGTCATCCTGATGGGCGACTTCAATGCACACGTAGGGGCTGATGACCAAACGTGGAAAGGCGTGATTGGGAGGAATGGTGACCCCGATTTAAATGCGAATGGGAGGTGCTTGTTGGATCTCTGTTGCAACAATGGACTTTCCATCACAAACACCTTCTTCCAGCACAGGGATGTCCATAAGTATACCTGGTACAGGGATGCAATGGACCAGAAGTCACTGATTGATTTTGTAATTGTTTCAGCTGACTTATTCCGATCAGTGTTGGATACTCGTGTGAGAAGAGGGGCAGAACTATCAACTGATCACCACCTTGTTGTCTGCACTTTGCGGTTCTCTGAATCCATGCCAACCAAGCGAAATACTAGGTTCAGACAAACTTGGCGCATCAAATGGGAGGCACTGGAGGATAGAGCTGTGAGGAAGACCTTTGCAGATAACATATCTTCAAGTTTCAAAGAACTTCCCAGTGATCGTGGTACTGTTGAAGAGGAGTGGCAGTTGTTTAAAACTGCTGTGATTACTTCGGCTGCATTGTGCTGTGGTCGTAAGCGGCTGAGTGTGGCGCAGGGCGGTGAGAAAAGGACTGCGTGGTGGAACGGTGAAGTCCAAGAAGCTGTCAAGGCAAAGAAGGAAGCCTATTTGCTATGGCTTGCAAATAAGTCAACTTCGAGCCGAGTGCGGTACACTGAGGCGCGAAAAGCAGCAGCAAAGACAGTATCAACAGCTAAAGCCAAGACCTGGGAGAAGTTCGGGGAGAAATTGGAGGCAGACTATGGTTCGGCAAACAAGGTGTTCTGGCAGACCGTGCACCGCCTCCGTGGAAAGAAGTCTCTTTCATCACAAACTATTAAGAGTTCAGATGGGAGGCTTCTGAAAACGGAGGAGAGCGTATTGCATAGGTGGAAGGAATACTTTGCATCTCTTCTTAATCCGGTGACGACAACAACTGAGACATACGAGATGCACCTTGGAGCGGAGAATAGTCACGGTAGTATCACTGAAACAGAAGTCAGATGGGCAATTAAGTCCCTGAAGACTGGCAAAGCTGCAGGTGATGATGAAATCCGGTCCGAGATGTTAAAGGCCTTAAATCAGGATGGTATCCTGTGGCTGACTCGAGTGTGTCAGGTTGCTTGGATATCTGGACAGGCCCCTAAGCAATGGCAGACAGGAATTGTGATCCCTATCTTCAAAAAGGGAGACCAGAGAGATTGCAACAACTATCGAGGCATCTCTTTGCTCAGCATTCCTGGGAAAGTGTACGCTAAGTGTCTGGAGAAGAGAAGTCGGGAAATAGTCGACTCCAAACTGTCAGGGGAGCAGTGTGGTTTCCGACCTGGCCGAAGCACGACGGATCACATCTTTGCTCTAAGGCAAATCTTTGAGAAATCCTGGGAGTATGCAAAAGAGGTCTACGCTTGCTTTGTGGACCTCGAAAAAGCATATGACAGAGTTCCTCGGGAGAAGCTCTGGCAAGTGTTGCAAGAGTATGGAGTGGATGGGCAATTACTGGTTGCTATCATGTCTCTGTACGAAAGCTCTGAGATGTGTGTCCGGATAAATGGCATTAAGTCAAGACCGTTCACCGTGGGTGTTGGACTCCGCCAAGGGTGCGTACTGTCGCCCATCTTGTTCATTATCTTTATGGACTGGATAGACAGGGGCAGCCGAGGCGATGAGCGTGTTTGTGTGGGCGACTGCCTGGTGGAGAGGTTGCTCTTTGCTGACGACCTTGTCCTCCTTGGGTCTTCTCGCACGAACCTTCAGCATGCACTAGACCGGCTTGCAGCCAAATGTGAAGAAGCTGGGATGAAGATCAGTGTGGCTAAAACCGAGGTTCTGGTCCTTTCAAGACAGCCTGCTCAGTGCGCTCTCCATGTTAGTGGAGCCTCATTGAGACAGGTGGAGAAATTCAAGTATCTCGGGATTGCATTCACGAGTGATGGACGGCAGGAGAAAGAATTGGATGCTCGGATCGGTGTAGCAAGCTGTGTCAGACGTGAACTGTGGCGATCCGTGGTAACGAAACGCGAGCTGAGTAACAAAGCTAAGCTCTCCGTCTTCAAATCCATCTTTGTCCCCATTCTCACCTATGGTCATGAGGCTTGGGTAATGACCGAAAGAGTGCGATCGCGGGTACAAGCGGCCGAAATGAGATTTCTGAGAGGTGTTGCAGGTGTTACCCTACTAGATAGAGTGTACAGCAATACAATAAGGGAATCTTTAGGTGTTGAGCCGCTACTTCTCCGCATTGAGAGGTCTCAGTTGCGCTGGTATGGCCACGTGATTCGGATGCCGCAAACTAGTCTTCCTAGGCAGTTGTTATTTTCCAAGCCGGTGGGTAAGAGACCAAGGGGTCGGCCTAGAACCAGGTGGCTAGACTACCTGGAGAATCTGGGTTCGAGTCGCTTGGATATTACCAGGGAGGACATGCGCCTGATGGCGGAAGATCGCGATCGCTGGAGATCCTCCATAGGGCTGCTGCCCCCGCGACCCTAACGGATAAGCGGGTTTGAAAAGTAAGTAAGTAAGTAAGTAATCCTGCTCTTAGTGGGTCTCCTTGTATTGCATACGAGAATCACACACATGATATTTTCCCCATCGCGCTTATCCGATTACACAAATAACTACACTTGGAATAAACTAACTAACTACTAAAAGATTGGCAATATTAAAAACATGAAAATTGTACCTAGGCAATTCTCTTAATTTATTAATCGGTCATTTTAGCCTTTCCTTAATATCCAACTAAGCTTATCAAGGTTTTTAAATTCACCAACAAAAGATTTTTTTCTGGATGTAGAGGGAAATATAAAATAGTAATTTTTCCATAATCACAATTCAAAACATTATTGAGCCATTTATACTAACTTGGAAGACATCGTTAAGCGAAGCACGGTAAGCCGATTCAGCGTCATCCGTCAACTGTTGAAGATCAGCGTTGTCGTCGACTTCGATTTCATTTAGATAGTGATCTCGAAGAGTCGTGTTTACAGACGTCAAACTGATTTCTAGCACCGCTTCAAAGCTCTTGTCGCTTTTGACAGACATCGAAAGGCAACTTTTGTAAAGGGGAAATAGAACAACAGTTAGGTTCTCCTTTTAAATGTTCTCGGAAAGAGGAATATTAATAAAACATGCTACAGCCATTAACATTTTACCTTTTTTTTCGCTTTTTTTTTAAATCAAAATTTTGTAGTCGTTATATCAAATAGAAAATAGCTGCAATTTCTTTTATGTAATTTTATTCATCTTCAATGATTTCTGAATTTTCTTCATGAGAAGTTCGCGCTTTCGTGTTTCTAGTGACAATCTTTCCGTTCTTCTTTTTCCAAACTGTTTATTCTTTATATCATAACAATTGCCGACATCGTTCGCATGAGAAATTAAATTGTTGAAGATTTTTCTTCTCTTTTGTGTTTCTTCCTGTGATTGTCGAATTATTTTCTACTTGGAAAGCTTCAACGTTGTCTCGAGAAGGAAAAAAATTGTCGGAAGTATTAAAATAATATGTAAATAAAATTAAACTTTACAAATATTTTTCAGATCAAGCTATAAATTGTAAAACAATACAATGGATATTCGAGAATGTATATCATTTTCTCATTTTCTGAAATCTTGTTTGGATTTACATTATAAATTTTTATTAATTTATTTTTATTATTTATATAAATTTTTATTATGAATCATAATGAAAACAATTTCCGATTTTATTATGAAAACCAGCAAATATGTTAAGCAGCTCCTAAATATTATCAGTGATTTACTAACATGAAAGAAAAAGGAGGAAGACCTCAATCGGAACTTTACAAATAGAAACGACAAGAATGTATTTAATATTTTATACTTACATATATTTTTTCACTCACAAAAGAAATAATGAATTACACGGGATATACCAAAAGTCTTCATAAGATTCAAAATTCCATATTTGTTTTTTAAATCGACATGCAGTAGTGGGTCAGATTTCAAATTGCTCAGAATATACCCAAATTTTGACATGATAGCTTATAAGTGTTCAAAGTGATTACCACCATACACAAATTCCTCCCATACGGCACACGTCCACTCGATACACAAATTCCTCCCATACCTGGTAAAGCATTTGATGCCACCGTCTAATGCTTCGAGCTGTTGGGGCTTCAGTTCCGAAAGTTCAGCAAAAATCGCCTCTCACAATAATTACGGACTCGCACTTTTGGAGACGAAGGAGGCTTTTGCTATAATAAGGGAGGGTTGCCACCTCGACATAAACTGATTACGCCTTTTAGACGCGCCCAGGAGACGTCTAGCATGGAACTCTATATTTCGAAGGCTATGCCTTCATTCTCAACCGCAAGATTGAGACTAACCAAAACATTTATTTAACAATATACATTAGGGAGGATCGGGGTAATTGGATAAAACTATTTTCATTGGTTGAGCTCAACAGAAGGAGCCAATCAGAGATGGTATTCAAAGAGCACAAGAGAAAATTCTAGGGGAAAAACAAAAGAAAACTGTAGGGGAAAACAAAAGAAAATTCCAAAATTTGATACAGGAAACTAAAAAATTAATATTCAATGAATCAAATAGAACATACCATGCAGGGTCGTACACAGAATTTGTTTTCGGGGGGAGGGGCTTAGGGGGGCTGGCCCAATCCTACTTATGATGAGGGGGTCTCCCCCATGTAATAGATTTAGTAGTTGATATGATGGCCAGTTTCGGGGGGAGGGCTGCAACTCCCCCCACACCCACCCACCCCCTGAGTACAGCCCTGATACTAAGAGATTGGCCTCTTGTCAACATTTAATAATTTATTAAAATTAAACATAAGCGTAGAATCTTTTCTACTTTAAGAAGCTTGCACAACTCTAGAAACACAACTGCATCTAATTGTACAGTGTTGTTAAATTTCATGTCAAACATGATAGGAGCTTATGGAATATACGATTCTAAGCAAAAAAGTTCATATGAACATGGGTCCGAATTTGAACGATAACTGAGATATGAACAGAAATAAAAATGCCGCCACTAAGATCAAGAAGTTAAGAACTCACTTTCTATAACATTTAGGATAATGAAGTTTAAAGAAATAATAGGGTACATAAAACTGTGTATACCGTTAAAATTAGAACGAATTCCAATGAGTAGTTTCCGAGTTACGCACTCAACATCGTAACACGTGCTTTTAATCTCAACCTTGCTGTTAAGAATGAAGGCGTAGCCTTCGAAATACGTAACCGGCGTTTCATATCTCGGATGTTCTTTTGAGGTAAAGAGGTTTTTTCCCTTCTTTTTCTTCTACTGACTTAATCTTTTAAAGAATTAAAAAAATATCCTATGATCGAGTTTTAGAGTTTATTATCACAATCAGCCAAATTCACGCCAGATTCGAAACATACAGGGTGATTCAAAAGTCCGTACCAAATTTCGAAGTTGTATAACCACGCAACAATTGTCGACAGCTGAACAGCCCTCCTACCATTGAAAAGAGGGGGTCGTCAAGTTTATTGAGATTGTTAGTAAATCACCCCAATCTCAGTTGTTTTCCATATGGCGACCCAACAATAGAAAGCGGTTTGTGCGCTCCGCTTCAACAAGTGCGAATCAGCGATAACCGTCCAGCGCTAATTTTATATAAGATTCGGAACGAAAGCCCCTAATGCTAAGAACATTAGCAAATGGCATGAAGGTTTCCAAGAAACTGATTGTTTGTGTAAGCGGAAACGCACAGGCCGATACGTTTGCCATGCAACCGGAGGTGGCCATATTAAACACCTGTAAATTACCATTTCGAAACCTCGTATGACGAATATTTTGTACTTTATCGCACCCTCTTTTTTTAACAATAAATATAGCATTTTGAAAACCGGGTACGGACTTTTGAACGTAGCTTGTGACGTCGCCCTCTCTTTTTTGAACTATCTCGTTAACTTAAATAGAAAGGGCAAATTTTATTTATACTGTTTTTTATAATTATTCTTTATTAATTTATGCTTTATTTATAATTGTTCTTTTCCAGCACGTCGTCTTCGGCGTATGTCGTCTTATTGATATAATGGTTCCTGACATTCCAGAAAGTTTAGAATTGAAAATTAAACGGGAGAGATACCTAGCCAAACAAGCCTTGGCCGATTCCGAGACGATGATGAAGGTGAGTTGTAACTAAATTAGAAATAACTTGTAATCTTTTGTTAAGCATTAAATTCAGATGGAGTATACAGGATGAATAATAAGTATACCGACAAACTCCAGGGAATGGTTCCTGATTGGATATGGAGTAAAAAAAAAAAAAAAAAAAAAAAAAAAAAGTCATTATTACCATGTGTCCGGAAACGGACGGTGGTGTGCAGTTCGTCCCGGCACACAGTACATGGCTTTTCAGATGCCTCCCAGATGTAAAAATCCAGGGGATTTAATTCCGGTGAGCGAGCAGGCCATTCAACAGGGCCACCGTGTCTTATTCAACGTCTGAGGAAGATGTTGAGGTGTTGGCGAAGTGGGGTTGCGGGTTGCGCTCCATCGTGCCTTCTACGTGGCAACAATGCATTTCCGGGCACATGATGATATGACCTTTTTTACTCCATTTCTAGTCAGGAACCATTCCCTGCAGTTTGTCGGTGTACTTAAAATTCACCCTGTATTTTCATTCTATTACGGGTTCATCAAATTGTAAATGATTTCAAACTTTTTTCTCATACTTGCGCAATAAAATGCATATGATCATCCAAAGTTCAATTTATTAGGGATGCTGTCTTTAATTTTAATTGTAAAATTCGGTAATTAGAAAATTATAAAAATTATATGTAAAATTATATTTTCTATAAATTTATAGAAGTAGAGCTTAAAAACACATATTCGCTAATAAATAATTTTTCGATAGCATAGTTAATAAGATTCGTGGTTCTTATATTCGTAAAAATTTGTGTCAATACCTTTACGTTTCCTCGTTTTTTGTGTCTTTTTTTTATTTTTTATACATTCTATATCTTTTTTGTTTGGTATTTTTATACTGCATGCTTTCGTATCTTTAAAATATACATTGACTTATTGTCTCACCTTTTCATAATTAATGAATATCCTAAAGCATATTTCGTCTCGTCATCTTTATCTACTCTATTGTTTTTTTTCAAAATGGAACTACTTTAATTGATATTGCTGCTCTCCATTAAAATATTTAATTTTTGTATTGCCATCACTGATATTTATAATTTTTGCTCGAACCAGAAGTTTTAGACTTTAACTTTTATATTAAAGCTAAAGACTTGCGTATACTATATCATAATATAAATATCTCTTTATTTCAACCGAGAATCAGAATTTTAAAAAAATATATATTAAAAAATGTTATAGTTCTTCTTCCAAGGAAATAAACACTGGGCGTGACTAATTAAATGTTAGAGCTTTGTTAGAGAATTATTGCAATCATAATTAAATAATATTTAATAAAACTCCAGAATTTAATGGATGATGAAAATTGTGCCGATTATTTGTAAATTTTTTAAAACACTAAATTTATTAATCCCTTTCTAGAGTAATCCAAAATTGAAATTTTAAATCACTCGAGAACATTATCTGCTTTATTCTACCTGCCCTAACCAAATTATAGTTTATATAACAATTTTGAATCTCCAGAATGCAACTACATATATTTAACTTTTACTATTTTTTTTTCTATTTTGCAATAGGCGGCGCAGCCTAAGGAGGATGAAGAAGAAGAAGAGGATCCAGCAGACAGCCACCAAAAAACGACGGAAATTCCGATGCCAGAAACTTAAGAACTGACTCGACTTCCATCAAGATAATTTAAATTTTTAGGAATTAAAAGGGGAAAAAAAACCTGCCACATTTTATCCGTCTTCTAATTACGTTTATAATTTTATAATTATTTTTTCATCAAGTATTTTTATTATTAATTTTTTAAATATTATATATATATATAATGTTGTTGGAAAGAAGCGTATAAATGAGTGGGAGAATCGATGAATGGTAGAAGAAAAATTTGAATAATTGAACATTATTCTTTTTTGTGATCTATTTCTGCGTTTAACTTCTCGATCGGCGGGTTTTCTATGGACAAAGTTTGAATTGGTGCAGTGTGAACTTTCAAACAAAACGTCAAACGTGATTCTTTGCCAAAAAAAAAAAAGAAATACTGTGGCCAAATACGAAATAATGCTCTCCCACGAACTGTCAGTGATAAAGTATTACTTTCGTTTTTTTGTAAATAATTTAAATGATACATAATATATTGATCATTATAAATGTCTTTGGTTAATATCCCCCAAGGAATATATTTATTTTTATAATAGGTGTGCTTCTACTTCGTGAGGAAATTCCTTTCTTGCATATATTAAGAATTTTATTTTCGGTAACGCAACAAACACCTTCACCCGTTGAACAAGTTTAAAAAGGGATTTGTATAGAAAATACTTATTTATTCCATCTCATTTTGTCATGAAATTGTGGAACTACTACTTTCCTTTCTTCCGAATTTTTACGCACAGCTTCCTGTCAACCATCCATGTTCTAGAACACTTAAAAAAAATAAATAAATAAAACCTCTTCTGCGCCTCCATTGTTCGTGCCTTTTCAATCCCCTTTTACCAAATGCTGCTATTTTTTTTTTTTTTTTTTTTGTAAAAACAAATTAACGAATACCACCATGCAAGCAAACAGAGCTTTGTATTAAACCAATGTTTTTATTTCGATCATTTCGATCATTTTTCGCTTTGCGAAGTGACATTAGCGTCCATTTTGCAGGACAATCGTGAGTAATTCTAGTATCGCGTCTTATTTCTATAAGAGGTATTACCGAAAACAAAATAAAAAAATATTAAAAAATGATTTAAAGACAGTAATCAGGGTTTTGTACAAAACGGAAATAGTGAGATTGTATAATAGGGACAATAAAAAAAAATTACTGTAAAACGCTTAATTTTTGCGTTAATTTGATATCTTAATATAATTCAGCTTATTATACTAAAAGGAAATTCTGAATCCTTATAATGCAAAAAATTTTATAAAAACTATTTCTACGTTTACATATCTTGAAAATAAAATGTGTACAAAGGAATTTTAAGCTTTATGAACCCAACGTGAAAGTCAAAGTATTTTACAGTATTTTTCTAGATTCACGAGAAGGCGGCAATACGAACCGGTCTAAATTTCGCCTGCAATATTTCGTATAATTAATTCATCTCTTCTTCTGACGAAGTTCGTTCCATCTCCACGTGTACATGTAACTGTTCTTATGTAATTAGGCTACTTCAACTTTTTTCTTTTTTCTTTTTTTTTTCTTTGTATAAAGAGAAGTTTATATATTCAGTGAAAAAGTGCAATATATTTGTAATTCCTTTTTTTAATATTCCATATCCCAGTCTGTAAGAAACCAAGGCAATATTCTGGCCTAACAGAAATAAAGAAATATCTAGAAAATGTGTATTTCATTTATTCATTATTAATCGCTTTTGAATCGTAGTGTCGTATAGTACAGGGTGATTACAAAAGAACTTCACACTTTTAAAAATTTATTACATCAAGATACGGATTCTTAAAAAAAAACTCTTGAAGTTTATTGTGACACAGTTAAAGATGTTCAATATGCCCCCCTGTCGTGACACGGCATACATCAATGCGGTAGTCGAATTCGTCCCAAACTCGCATTAACATATCTCCATCAAACCCACGTATCGCTACCGTAATGCGTTCTTTCAGCTCGTCTAAGTCACGGAGAAGGGGTAGGGTGAAGACCTTGTCCTTTACACATCCCCATAAAAAGAAATCACAAGGTGTGAGGTCGGGGCTCCGCGGTGGCCACTTTGCAAGTTCCAGGTTATTGTTTGCTCGACCAATCCACCGCTGAGTTCATATAATTACGCTAGGTGCATACGATATCTGAAGTATTACGTTTTATATAGCGATTTGACTTGCAAAGAAATATTGATATCATGGAAGCGGATGATGATTTAGCAGTGGAAAAATTTTAAATGATGCCACATTTCAATGTTATTGACTGACGTCATCTGGCTTTTTTATCGTTTATACTTGTATATGTAAGACCTCATCGCAATTCAGAGCGTCTTATCAGAACTTCTCACGTGGCCACGTGATGTCTGATTGCATTCTGAGAATGGTCTTAGTGAGTCGGAATTATCGAAGCACGATGCGAAGTTGACAAGGATAGCGAATGCAATCAAGGTTGAGCATACAACTCCTTATTGCCTGGACGTCACCATATTGCTCAGATGTTACAGAACAAGCGAAAAGGTGATTGACGAAAGTAACGTAAAGCACCGAAAGAATTATAGCGTCCTCTGAGAAGCACTACCAACTTTTCAACTGGTTACAGGAAGTTGATCTATTGCTAACTCTTCTCTCTGCTGTAAGCGTTTTTGGGCCACACGTCTCTGAAACGTCGGACAATACTGTTGACCATGGAATTTTACATTATCTTGCTCCATTGTTGAGATTTATTTATTTATTTATTTATTTATTTATTTATTTATTTCGTTAATTACATAATCACCTAACCGGGGCCACATATTACTTAATGCAGTTTACATAAAGAACAAAAAAATGTAAAATTGACCAGAGATATACTATAGAAAACATCAAAAGTTGTAATAGAGATTATTGGTTAGTAAAAAGATTTTTAAATTCTTTTAAAAAACTTCTAGAGGATAAGGGCGCGGACATATTCGTGTATTTTGGACCACCATTTAATCCCCATGTAGGATACACATCTACTTTGGTAATTGCTTCTAAGTAGAGGGAGTCTAACTAAAGCCGCAGTACGGGTTAAATAGGAATGCACTTTAGTCTGAAGATAAATAAAAATAATCAAGTGATTATTAATTAGTAGTATTTTATAAACAAACAAGCATCACTGGATAAGATAAGTTTGTGAGATGGCGAATTCCCAGTGATGTAAAATACTGAGAAACCGAAGTTTAATCATAGGACGTATACCGTAAACTTAAATGTTATTACATTTTCATTCAGTTTGTTGATATCTATAGAGAGTAAAACTTTTATTAGGAGTTTTTTTTTAAATCGTATTCCAACGTTAAAGAATAGGAGATTCGGCGATCGCAGAGGCTAACTTCCTAATTTCTAAGCTTAGACATCCTGACGTAAACTATCCGGTGAACGTGAACACAAAATTAAAATAACAGAAATTAAAATTTCTTCGAGTATACGGCATCATATCTTCCAGGATCTTTGTAGGTCAGATTAGGTGCTTAACCTAATCTAACAATTTTCATTACCAAATTCAAAATTTTCCATCTCTTTTCAATGGACCTTTTTTTGTTTTTACGGCGAAGGCGAAAGTCATTCTTTTTTTTTTAATAAAGAAAATCCTCTTTGAGGAATACTAGTTTCTTATCCTCTATTGTTACCTATGAAATTGTTCTTAGATATACTGAAATTGTGCTTACGGAATTCTGAATTAATCCTAACAATTTCAGGAGGGATCTCCATTGGAAATTGACCGGTGAGATACAGGCGTTTCTACATGTAGATGTAATAATGAACGTATGAGGCTAACGCGTTTCGATGTTGCTTTATCATCTAATCTGGTTTCAAAATTTAGTTGCGAAAGCTGCATAAAGCGAATAGTGAAATCTTTTGTCTGTCCGTTTGTCCGCCAGTGCGAGATTTCTGAAAGAATTTCGCATTTCTCGGTTTTATTTCCAATAATTGACAGCGGTTTATCTCTTGGTTGAGTTTTTGGAACCAGCCAGATCCGACCACTCCATCCATATTTGAATCGTTGCTAGATGAAAACGTTTGCCTACAACAATCATTCTTGATGGCTGAGGGCAACCATAGCAGAGTAGTGAGATAAGAGGGACACAAACACATTTAATGAAGAAATCGCAATGTAGGTAATAAAAAGATAAAGTCTTACAACATCGTAATGTTGCTTGCAGCACGGAATGCCATGGCAGAGTCCGCGCTATTTAACACGCTATTGGAAATAAAGGTCTCTACGATGACTGGATACGTTTAGCTCCTGATGGTTTCCGAATATCAACGCTCTCATTATAGAAGAATTGTGGCAAGCTTGACCAAAGGTCACTTAGGCGAATTGAAGTGGGCCTCTCTTTAAAAAAAAGGAAAAATTACCGGAGCATTCCACATAATAACGACTGTATAGATTCTTTCTCCTTGAACATTCATAATAGAGGAATAGACACGTCAATATGTTCGATGCTGCATAATGAAATGGTCACCTGGGTAACTATGTTTCCTATCTTTGGAGAGAATATACAGTTCTCTTGCTTTGAAAAGAAAGTCACACTGTTTGCGATGTAATATCTTAGCATTATAAGATAACTAATTCTTGCGAGAAGGCACAATCTTTTTCCAATAAAATTCGTAAATAGATCTTAAACACAATAATGGGGGAGGGGTGCCCTGATATCTATCACAACGTATGGGCTATCTATTCATGATTGGCTCAAACCTTACCTGAGTTCTGTCAAGCGAAGGATAACCATTTCAAGATAATAGGGGAAAATATCTTCGCATTGAATGATGGGTACAGCTGCCATTTTTTGAGGGCAAGAGGAAGACAATCCTATACTGCTACTCATCGAAGTGCGCCGTTTTTGCCCGACTTGTTATTGTATAACGATGGTAACGAGTTGTTGGGTCTTTGGATGTATTGTATAACAATGGGATAAGTTCAGAGCCATGGCAGCCATGGGTCTCGATGCCCTCAAAAGATGGCGGATATTCAATGTTTATGTTTTGATATTTCTCCCTATAGGAAATCAAATTTTATCAAAGAAATCGTAAATTTATAATTATTAACGATGAAATTATATTATACAAGGTTTTTCTCAGGTCCAGGGGAAAGTTTTTTGAATGGTTACAATCCTCTCGTAGGATGATTTGGATAATGCAAGTTTTTTATACATTAAAGAGAAACGACTGGTCATTCTTTTGCACTTACTAGTCTAAGTGAAAACATTCAATTTTATTTTGAAAAAACGTTTGAAATGGCACCTACATCACCAATAATGCGATCCTGCCTGTTGTATGAATTTAAACTTAGCCATAAAGCGGCGGAGGTTGCTTGTAACATTCGGTGATGATTCTGTCACCGACCGGACGGCATAGAATTGGTTCAAAAAATTTAGAACTGGTGATGAGCGTCTTGAAGATTCTCTTGAGTGTTTGGTGGACAACAACAGTTGGTGTACTCCATTATGAGCTCCAAAATCCAGGACAAACTATCACAGCAGGCATGTATGTTGGCCAGCTTCAACGTACACATGAAAAAATCAAGCAAAAACAGCCAGCTCTTGCGAACCGTAAGAGCGCTGTTTTTCTTCATGACAACGCACGTCCGCATGCGGCAAAGCTGACACCTCAAGCTGGGAAGTGTTACCTCATCCACTGTACTCTCCGGATATCTCTCCAATCACCTTTTCCGATCTCTCGATAACCATTTGAGAAACAAGTGCTTCAAGACAGAAGAAGAGCTAAAACATGATCTCGGTGTGTTTTTCCAACTGTAAAACTCGTGAGTTTTTATAAAAAAGGAATTTATGATTTAGTATCTCGTTGGGAGAGGGTTCTTGATAATGATGGAGATTATTTCGATGAATAAAAAATTCATTTATATAATAATTTAAGCGTCAATTGTAATATTTGCAAAAACGAAAAAACTTTCCCCTGGACCTGATACCTCCCTTTAGGAGGGAGAAGTCTGCAGACAAATGCAAGGAGCTAACGAAAATTTTCGAACCCCATGACCGCAAAGAATAGATGAGCATTTGCAGCGACATACGGGTCTATCTCGTATCATCGGTAAGACAACTTGTGGCTGTATTGGGAGTCTGTTTACCCTTCGAATGAAGGAGGCCAAATGCAGTATACGCCTTTCATTCCTTTGCTCATTCTTCTGCATCTTTAATTTAATTGCTGCAGTTTCGTTTTTGTTATGAAATTCTATAATAATACGATAGTCTCCTTTCTAAAGAAATTCTTATATTTATTGGAAACTCTTGCCTCCTTATGTTCTACCTATTTAGCCAAATTCGTGAAATTATCATGTAATTTTGTATCATTTTAAAACAGTATGGTAAATTATCTTTTTATTCATCATCACGAAGCAAAATGAAAAGCAATATGAGATGTAACTAAACACATAAAAGTCGAAGTCCAATGCATGACTTCTGAAGAGTTAAATAATAGTTTAGAAAATAATTAAATGTTTTCTTAACAATGTTACAATTTTTTAAAAAAAATCAACTCCTTGTAAATAAATTTTAAATTGTTTCTTTTCAGGAAAACGAAAGCATCTTACATTGATATACTCAATTTAAATAATTACTTCTCAGAAAAAGGACACAAATTGAAAAATGTGTGATTAATTTCAGACTAACACCAAACATTAAAATATTAAATTTGTAACAGAAAGTTATCACTGGTCTGTCGATGTACTTCTACAGTCAATCAATCTTACATGTGGATACTAAGGTATATTGAAGATTCATTTAATTTTTTATTAATTGATAAAACGGGAGCAAAGAAAAATAATTTTAAGAACAACCGTCTTAACTCGTCATGAATTCAAATTTTTTCCCGCCCGTTTAACGATTAGTAATTATTTATAGTAAAAATGCTGAGAACACACAAACGAATGATACGAACGATATAACACATGTATGGATTATATTTGATTACGTTCGAGATAAATAAATAATAATAGACATTTAGGATAGTAAAAGTATTATTATAGTAGACATAGAGAGGAAAAGAAAAACACTGAAATTGGGTATTCTCATATCCGTGACCTGTGCGTGAATTTGTTGTCTAAATAATCAGTTGATTACTTGATTAGCGATCTGATAAGCGATCTCAACACAACCGATATCAATGAAATTGGCTTAAAAGAATGAAACTCGATCATGGTCTAGAAAATCCCGATTTAAGGTTATATCGATAGCATTATTTTCATTTACTATAAACGCTGCTGTCATTGTTAAGTGACAGATACTTTACTGTGAAATCTGTTTATTATGCTAGCAATAATTTGATTGAAAAAAAGTATTGACCTGTGAAAAAGGTAGACAACAGATAATGCGTTGATCTTTCATGATTCATAAGAATTTAATTTGTAGTGATGAAGTGAAAATTACACTGTCTCCGTTTGATCTTCTGTATTTGTAATAATTTGCAGCCTATTCTGGAAATTCCTTCTGAGCGGATAATTCGAATGAGAAAACTTCATAATTCAAATTTTCTAATATTAAACAAAGCCAGCTATAAACACACCAGGGCCGAGGCAGAAAGTTTTTTTTTTTTTTTTGGGGGGGGGGGGGCTGGCCCAATCCTGCTTGTGGAGGGAGGTCCCCCATGTAACAGATTTAGTTGACATGGTGGCCAATTTCGGGGGGCGGGGGGCTGCAGCCCTCTCAGCACCTCCCCCCCCCCCCACTGGGTACGGCCCTGATAAACACTACCTCTTTTACTGTATTCGGATGATTCAGCGGGTGAATTGGCGGGCATCGTTGTTGAACGTCCGCAGAAGGGCCAGCGAAGAACGTCATTACGCGCAGTAGGAGGAATTCGGTCCACAAAATGCAAGGAAACGTACCAAAACAAAGTCTTGGCCTCACGCAATCTCCTGCGAGAATAACTTTTATAATGGTCACCATTTGCTTGCTATTCCATTTTAAAAACCATCAGTAGTTTTTAGGATTTCCTGTATGTAATAAAAATGTAATAAGTTATTTAATTTATGTTTTCTAGACTTTGACTTTCCAGAGATGTGCTTCGATTTGCAGAATTGGAGCCTCTATTTACGAGTCATAAAATTAATCACCGGAATAGAATGTCGAAAATGGCGGGGAAAAAGTTCTAATTTGTTTTTAATTAATCATTATGAATAGTGAATATAAATATAATATCAAGAATGATTATGTAAGTATTGAATCCAAGGTAAACAGAATTTCATTCACTTTTATGTGTTTAAAGAACAATACTTTGCAAGTTCATCTATTATTTTTCCCATCGAGATATCAAATTTTCATCTATTGAAATTTATTCAAATAAGAGTATTTTGGGACAGAGATAAAAACATTTAAAAGGACAAAAATAAGACTATAGATTAAATATAGGATATTTTAAATAATAAACAAGAAATTAACCCCCCCCCTCCAAGAAATGTAAGGGAAAGTAGCGGAATCCCTTAAAAGTTGAATAAAAAAATTGATAAAAGTGGAAATTAAAGAAAGGGCAAAATGTGAGATAAAAAATCCCCTACTTTTATCCACACTTTCAACCTCCATTTTTTTTTTATCAGAAAATTGATTTTTCTCGAACGTATACTTAGAAAATCGAAAAGTATACTATATTCTTTCGCTTCTCGTCATTTCCGATCGAATGACCTATCACAGTCCAAAATATTAATCGTTTCTAATGAACACTTGACCGTTACTCCCGAACTCACACTCCAGTGGGATAATCCCGCCCAAACTTCATAGTAACATAGAGGAACCTGACATCGAATTTCAATCCTTTACATATAAGGTGCGTCTAAGAAGTTCGGTGAATGGATGGATATCTCAAAAGCAACGTGAAGTAAAAATGCGGCCACGCGCACGTGCTGGAAGAGAACAATGGAGAGACGTCACGTATCAAGAAGCGCAAGAAACCGACATTAGTCTGCTACGGGCGGTCGAATGGCGTGTGTGCGACAACTCATGTCAAATAAAAATGGAGCAACGGATAAACATGAAGTTTTGTTACAAATTGGGAAATACGGCCATAGAAACGCATGCAATGTTGGTCCAGGTGTTCGCCCACAGATGTTCATGAGTGGAAAGTGGAGTCTGCTGTATGACAATGCACGCCCGCATATGCGATCCGTGTACGCAACTTCTTGGCCCAACGCCCTGTAATTGTTATCGCACATCCACCAAATACGACTGTTCTGGCGCTTGCAGATCTCTATTTATTCCCTCGCCTTGAGAGGGTCCTGAAGGCCACACGTTTTGCAGACTTACCAGACATCTGTGCTTTGATCGATCCCAAAAGAGGCCTTCGCTGACTCATTCCGGCAGCTTTATCAGCGAGGTCAAAAGTGTATTGTGTCCAACGATGTTACTTTGAGGGTTTGTTTCCATGTTTTTGTTTTATTTGTTTTATGCTTCCATTCATCGAACTTTTTAGATGCACCTTGTATGCTTCCATTCACCGGATGGACCTCCCTAACTCCGAACCAGTAGACTAATCCAAATCAAACTAAAAAGTGATGTAGGACATGTAGGACATAATAACCTATATACCAAATTTTTTTTCTATGTCAATGGATGTTCAAAAACATGAAAGGAAGAGACGGGCAAACAGACAGGAGGTAAGTACAAGGTGGTACAAAACCTACCTATCAAGATTAAACGTCAATTTCTCAGCCAATATTATGTTTAAATTGTTTGAAAATTGTGTGATACATTCGTAGCATCAAGACATTTTGTTTAACGTGTTTTTGTATCATTTCGCAGGATTGAGAAAATGGCCGACACCACCGTGAAGAATACTTAGGGGCAGCTGAAAGTCCAAAACGTGTGAGACGAGGATTCCAAGTGAATTGGAGTTAAAGTTTCCAAACTTTGGAAATGTTCTCTTGCCACTTCGATGTGAACGGCCTTCTTCCGTGCTGGTGATGATCCAGAACGGAATCGCAATTTGTTCTGTAGGTTGGTTGCTGAGAATACCTATTTTGATATCAAATTTCATTTGGAATGCTCGTCTCACGCTGTCTGGACTTTCAACCGCCCGAATGTATTTTTCCATGTTGAAACCCACTGCTCGGTGGTGTAGGCGACCATTTTTCAATCTTGCAAAATGATACAAAAAACGCATTAAAAAATACCTTGATGCCAAGAACATATCACACAAATACCAACAATTACATTCAGTAATGGTGAGAAATTGACGTTCAATCTTGGTTGATAGGTTTTGGGCTACCTATAGCCTTATTCGTCCGCTGTTTAATAAATCAAGTATCAGTCGAAATATAGTATTGAATCAAAGCAAAATCCATTTTTAAAAGACTTTGAGGACGAAATGTTTCTCTGGGCCATTCTAAATAATATTTTAGGAGAAAAAGGATTTTTTCATACCACACTTTCAATACGTTTTATATCTCTTGGAGTAAAAATTTCAAAAAAAAATGCTGCTCACACTACAATGGTCAGGTGACTTTTCAGTGCCGCGGATTGTCTTTTTTGTCGGCTGCGGACGCGATCGTATCGTGCACGTGCTTCAAACGAGCGGCAACAATGCATAAATGTGCAACAATAAACTGCGTATCCATTCATCCCTCGTCAAAACGAATTGTTTGTTGTGGTAATTAGGCAATTCGTACTAATGAATTAGTACCATTAGAACAAGAACCATTTAAACCATTTGAAAAATTTGTCCGTTAACATGGTCTCTAGTTTGTCGGGAAGTTGGTTTAATATTGATTGCATGATTTGCACCATACGATAAACTTATGGGCGAGTTAATTGAAAGTGTGGTAAAAAGAGATTCTGGTAACAATTCGCGGATTTAAGTGCCTACAAAATGGCGGATATAATGGTGAACGGCATGCGTTTATCATTGTCAGCGACAGCGTTTATCATTGTTAGTATTACATCCGCCATTTTGTAGGCACTTAAATCCGCGAATATTTATGTTATTTTTCTTTTTTTTTTAAAGTTTTTAAGTGTTGAGAAAAAAGTGAAACGCCTTGGCGAAAAACCTTGACGAATTTAATAATATTTGAATTTTGTATATCCTAGTTCATTGAATTTCTGCATTAAGAACGAGTTCCTGGTATGCCAAAAAGTGGTGGAACTTGTCTACATGCATTATGCAGATTTTATGTACGCAGAATTTATCAATTTTTTTCATATTCTTTAACTGAATCCGCTACATTTTAAATCGTCATTTTTAAGCAACACGATTTCTTTTTCAAATTCTTTAATCACACGAAATAACTGGTTAATCTAGTGACATCCTGAATTGCAAATTCTACCATTTCAAATGAAATGAAATGAAAAAAAGAGATAATTAAAAGTTTTAACATTTCTTGCTAACCTAAAGTAAATATTATTTAAGGGAAAACTGTTGTGAAACAATTCCTTTGATATGACAATGCCTCCAACCATCTAGTTTCTTCACAGTTTACTTATTACAAAACAATGGGAAAAACAATAGGAAAAATGTTAAGTAAATTTTTCTTCCCTTACGTATTGCTTGTTAAGAATGATAAAACGAATTTTCATTTCTCACAACATGATTTTATAACAATAGATCGCTAGACTTCTTACAGCATTTTATCCGCAATTTTTACCCCTTTCCACTAATGGATACTCCGCCTCCTTATATTGCTGATCCTGACGTATATTTTAACGATGGAGTACGAAAAATAGGTAACTTCTCCTCGTTTGTCTTCCTACCTTAAATTTTAAAATAATTTATTTCACTATTAAAATAATATTTGCACGTTTTTCGTCAAGGCTACAAGCTCTTATTTCATAAGTAATGTTAAAATGTTAAATTCTTGCATTAGCTACCGAATCATTTATTACAGATAACTTGATAATAAATAGCAGTTGTGGTTATTATATGGTAAAGCTTATCGATATTATACTAATTCGGTCTTTTTTCATGACAATCTGTGAAAATTTAATGGCATAGTTTTTAGATACCCTATGAAGTAAAATATAGCTAGTCCCAATTAAAACGAATTAAAGCCGAAATGCCCATGCGTTGGTTTTAACGTTTCACCGTGTCGCTCCAATTTACCATAAGAAATAAACCCTTTCTCTTCGTATATTCGTTTTGTAACAAAAACATTAAATTATTACTTGAGTGCTATCTGCATACCGAATCTCACTCCTTTATATGCATAAATACACCTAGACCTTTTGGTCCCCTTAATTTTCACCCCCAAAACTCCGACCTTAGTGAGCTAATCAAAACCAAACTAAAGAGTGAAGGTGCACATGCCCATAGTAAGCTACATTCCGAATTTCAACCTTCTACCTCAAAAATGTAGAAATGATGAAGAGTGATTCAAATCGTGTGTAAATTAATACTTTTTACACTACCATTTTTCCGCTACTTAATAATAAGCTTATAGACCTTTTTTTCGGGGTGGAGTTGCCATAATTTACCGCTAGGAAACCGACTTCCGTCCGCCATAGCTGGCATTCGAACATGTGGCGCCGCGATGCGGATAAATACCGAAACTTTAAAAAAAAGGTCTATAGAGGTGGAAGTTATAGCTATTTTTGCAAAAACAAAATAATTGAAACCAAAAAAATAATGATAATCGTCAAAGAAATAAAACACGTTAATTCGATGTCATTGCCGGCCATCCTTCAGGAAGGTTTTAGCTTCCTAATGAATTTTTCGGGGTGGAGTTGCCATAATTTACCGCTAGGAGGCCGACTTCCGTTCGCCATAGCTGGCATTCGAACATATGGCGCCGCGATGCGGATAAATACACGAAACTTTAGAAAAAAAGGTCTATAGCAGGGTCTATATAAGTAAATGGTCGTTCAACTCCACTGAAAAATGAAGCTAAAGTTTCTAACTCCCGATAGGGCGGGAACTCTATTCAAAAATGGCGCTGCATGTATAATAGCACCTTCAGTGCATGCAGCGCCGACTATTGTGAGTAAAAATATTAGTTTCATTTTCAATTTCAATGCAGCCGGAATTATTGGCATACTACTGCCAAAATTAGTGTATCTACACAATTTTAAATAAATGATTGATAAACCAACTGTAGAATGCATTACTAAGCTCAATATTAATTTTGGGTATCAACAATATAAGTAAAATAACTCTACAAATTAAGAAAGTGTATTCGACCTATGCGGCGCCTAACGTGATCTGAATTCCCTAGTTTCCCTTAACAATGGAAAATGACGGGAGTTGAACGACCATTTACTTCTAAAGACCCTGGCTTATAGATTATGAGCACTTGAGCAATCGTGCGTCGACAAAGCGATTTCACGTGCGCGCGCCGATGTCAATAATGCTTAAAAGATGAACAGAAAGTAACAATATAGTCCTTCTTGACAAATCGATTGTTATATGACATGCCAGTATCTTTGAATTCTTTACACTCACTGTTTTAGCACGTGAATTCGACTTGAAGGGGTCCACGAAAAATTCTGAAAAGTTGATACGGCCGAGCTAAGACTTTGATGGTTATATCTCAGAAAACAGAATTTATAAAAGTTCACCCGTTTTCAAGTTATCGTGCAAACGGCGGACGGCCGGATAAACGTACAGACCAAGGGCGCATTCTTATAAGTAGCTTTTATGCTAAAGCTCCTAATAAAGATATTTGTCATTCATGTAACTTTGTGTGTTATGTGAAATTATAAAGAATTTTAATTCGTCTTGTGAAAATGACATTTATTGTAAAGAAAATAAATTACCTTTAACGGAAATAAACGTTTAAAATCATTAAGAAATAACTTATAAGTGCTTAAGCCAGTCCCACAGTTCTCACGCTATCATGCGGACATTTTGGGAAACCGGGCTTTAAAATCACAAGAATTTGTCAGAGCTTCATCACCTGTTATTCTTGGTTTGTTCGATACACCATGGTCAGGGTCTATGGTCAGGGTTTACTTCTATAAATCCTGATCATGGTTTGTTCGATGCCCGATGGGACCTAACTCGTCGGTTTCTAATCATACTGTTCCTATTCGGGCGTCATTGATTTGTATCTAACAAAATTTAATAAATAAATAAATACATTTTAATTATGTCGCAACTGAATTATTAAATTGGCTAAATTGTACAGGTTACTAATTCGATGACTGCAGCGCCATCTCTTAACGAGATATATAATACATAATAAACAATATGTTATTATTGTGTGAGCCAGCATTTATGTGTGTGAGGTTTGTTTGTTTTTTTGTTGTTGTTTTTTTTTTACTAAAAATAATTGTGCATTTTCCCATTAGTTGGAGGTTTCAAATACAAGTAACCAAGCAAATGCATTAGAATAGTTTCAAGCGGGTTTCTACCAGCATGTGCGCTTCGTTTTTAGCTTATAGATAGTGGGACCAGACTATAGGTATTTAGAGCCTATTGAATCCCTGCTGTTTTGATATTCTTTAGATTACATTTTGGTTTATACCATTCACAAGAGCAAGCGGATTAAACGCCGAAATGCTCCGAAGAGGGAATCGAAGATTCATGCGGACGAAGAAGCCCGGGACATCTTCTTTGAAGCACTAACAGCTATGGGAGTAGAAAGAGAAGTGGTATGTGGGCAGTCATTTCGTTTTTCGATCAAGTAAACTGAATTTCTTATCTTTATATATTTAATTGAGTTTTTTTCAGATAAATATAGAAATCGTTGTATTAATTTATTTTTTTTTTTGGATCTTGTGTGTTGAAATTATTATAAAATGTCTATTTCGCTGTTTCCTTGTATAATTTTACTGCGTTTGAATCTGATAGGATGTCGACGACATTGTACGATACGAATTCCTTTATTGATACACATCTGTGATAAACAAATATACTTTAAAGTCTCAATGTAACCTTTTTTGCTAAATATCAGAAAGCAAGTTAAATGCTCTTTTTAGCTCACTGTGATACTAGATCAATTTTAAACTGTAGATACACTCTGTGATCAAAAGTTTTCGAACACACCACCAAAACGATGTTAAATGCCCTAATTTCCATATCTATGATGTCTAATTAATATAAATAGAAACATCGACTCATTTGTGATTCTTATTGGTACGATATGAGTCACTCAACAGAGCTCAGCGAGTTCAATGCAATATAATTCGAAATGGTAGAAAAATTATATAAGCATTATAAATAACCCAAATCAAAGGAGGCAGGTATCCAAATCAGACCCAACAATAGGTTGCGATACCAAGACAAAAAAAATTGTTGGCTTGCTGTGTGAAAATGTTTTAGAAGCGCTGGGTTAATTGATAGTGGTTACAGCAAAGCACGGTAATTCATTGCTTCTCATAGCTCTCCATAGGACTCACGTGCATTTTTGCCATAGAGACCTGAAATTTTCATGCGGAACCGTTGTTCCATTTATGTCGGTAACACGTTAGCTGTTTGATTGCACAGTAATGCACAACCATTGCCGGTAAGCCTTAAGTAGTGGTGAAAGTCGAAAGCACATCCAATGACTTTCATATGTGTATATGGAATCGTGTCAATGTTTGGCAAGAAAAAATGGTTCCTCTAAATTCTGGTAAAGACTCGTGCATCTAGTAGTCTTATGAATGCATAATGCCAAAAGCACGTGATTGTAAATGTGGGACCACTTCTAACTCGGCGAAGTGCCACAGCGGGACGTGGCATTGATTCCAAAAGTCGGTGGAAGACATCTGAAGACATTGTCAACCATTCCGACTAGAGAGCTTGCCACAATTGCCCATTACGGAGCCACTACCGGCTTGCACAGTGCATGCTTGACAACTTGGGTCCATGTCCTTCATGGGGTCTGCGCCACACTCAAGTCATGAGTTGTATCAGCTCGAATCGAGACTCGTCAGATCAGGTCACACGTTTCCAGTTGTCAAGTGTCCAGTCGATGTGTTCATGGACAATATCTTGTTGTTAGCAAGGGCACCCTCGTGAGTCTTCTGCTTCCATATCCCATGGACACCAGATTTCGTTGCACAGTTCGTATCGATACAGCTCTAGTATCACCCTGGTTAAAATCTGATGTCATCTGGCATAGTGTCAGTTGCCTGTTAGCGGTGACCATCCTACTCAGGCGCCGTTGGTCCCGTTCATTGACAAGGTGTGGTCAAACCGCTGCGTCGTTCATGGTGGGAGGTAATGCCATCAAGTTGATACTCTCGGTAGACTCTTGAAATTGTGGACCTTGGAATGTTGAATTCTTGAGCCACTTCCGATATTGAATGACCCATACGTTGTGCACTACATACCAGGCCACGTTCGAATTCTAATAGCTCTCGTCGTGTAGCCATTGTCACACTGAACACCTCACCTCTTATTCATGACAGTGTAACTAAATATAATGACACTGATTTGCATATTTATACTGTTTGCACATGATGCTACTGCCAATTGAAAAATAATCCACCCGTATCCCATGACATTTGGCATGTGAGTGTATTTCACTGATGCTACATATTAGTGAAAAATGAGCTTTCTAGTTGGAACACACATTCAATCTGCATTCAATCTGTATTCAATCTGTATATCGAATGTATGACTATACCAAATCGTATGTAAGTATTTGAGATGATTTCATGCAAATTCTCTGTATAATTTGTTGCTTTAGTATTTAAATTAAATCAATGCTATATAAATTTGCATATAAAACATGTGAACGTATTAACTAAAATATTAACTACATAAGCTAGTTTGCTTGTTTTTTCGTATGTCACATATTAATTAAAATCGCGATTTAATTTCTTTTCGCAGGAGAAGACAATGCAAGAACGTCATTTCATATTTTTTGTCAAACTTCATCTACCCTGGCAGATTCTCCTCCACTTTGCAGACCTAATGGAGATCAAAATGCCTTTAAAGGTAACTGAAAGGTGGATTAAAGTAATATAACACTCATGAAATCTCACATTTACGAAACATCAAAGTATGCAATGCTGTTGGTCTAAGCAGGCATAAGTTTAAGATGAATGCACGGACCAGTCTGCATGTCTAAGGAGATAGAAATGATATTCGCTGACTGCAGCTGCTGGTGATATGATACTTCATGAATGATAATGCTCGATCTCTTACAGTTCCTGTTTCCAGAGCAGAGAACTGAACGTACATGGTGTGTCTAAAAAGTTCGGTGAATGCTATCAGAAAACAAAGAAAACAAAAGATACAAACAATTTTTCTTTATTGCCCTTCAAATTAGTCGCCACCCGCTACAACACACTTTTGACAACGTTCGTACAGCTTCTGGAAACTATCAGCAAAGGCCTCCTGTGGAATCGATCGCAGAGCGGCTGTCATACGATCTTTGATGGCATTCACGTCCGCAAAACGTTCACCTTTCATGGCCGCCTTCAAGCAGACGGCTTTTTTTTTGGTCGCGAGGAAGTCTGTGAACACCTTGACATCGATTACCGTTTTGATTCCGGATCGAACTGGTAGCACCAGGTCTCATCTCCCGTGACGATGGTTTTCAGAAGCAGTGGATCCTGGTCACACATGGAAATGAAATCACCAGCTCACGGCTTCCCTCCCGTACACCTGCACCAATATTCCATGTGTCTCCGTTGCAGTCTTCCCCAATTTGTAGCAGAACTTGATGTTTACACGTTGCTCCATAGCGCTATGTCACTTCCTCTCACATTGACTTCGTTCAACTGGCCGTAGTCTGTTTACACTGCCAGTCACAAGCATTGCATGCCGTTTATCGATTCTCCCCAAGTCTCTGAAGAACCGTTGCGCCAAGTTGCCGTTCAGATATGACACCATTCACCGAACTTTTTAGACACACCTCGTATAGTATACAAAGAAAACTGGGCTGCACTTGGTCGATACATTTCAGTACGAAACCTTGACTGACTTTTTCTGAATACGGTATTTAACTTTTATTATCTCAATTGCATCGCCCAACAAAAATTGTCAAGGGCCACAAACAGAATTTAACATTTATTAACGACCGTCACATAATCTGTCGTTTCCAGGACAATGAAGTATTTTCAGAGTGGCATGTGGCCTGCGGGCCACAGTTTGACCATGCACATGTTAAATAACATGACAGATCGTGTATTTTAAATGACAACATTTCACGGAAAAATTGCTGAAAAGCTTTTCCTTATCTGTTTCTGAAGATTCTATTGTATCTTACATAAAAATATTTGCCCTCAACAGCATCCATCACACGCACATTTCCATACTTTGTTTATTTTTAAGATTGGAGACAACCAAAGTCTCTCTCACTCTAACTTGACATGATTGAATTAGTTATGGTCTGTTAACCGATTCTGATGTTCACTCGCAGTATCATGTAGTGCCTTTCTGATTGGCTTTGCGCATCACGTAACACTAGTAATCAATCAACAACAGTAATAACCATTCCTTGCATTCTCTTTTCCGCATTAACTACTGCTGTCATTTGTTTACTATTGCCATTCTTTAAGCTGCATTTTAGGGGCAGCTATTGGATGTATGAATACATTCCAGCATCGTTTGCGCGTAACACAAACAGTAGTGTCAAGTTAGAGTGAGAAAGAGTTTTGTACATATATCGTGTACAAGAACACTGTGCTTTAACTTGAGTTAATTAATAAACAGTAATTTAATATTTAATTCTAAATTCTTTAAAGAATAAAACATTTAGAAATTGTCCTAACTTAAGCATTAATTTTCTTTCATTAATTGTTTTTTTTTGCGATGTTTGAGAATATAGATTCGACAGAATGTTAGATACAACTGGTCTGAAGAGTTGTTGAAATCTTTACATTTACCAAATTTAATGAAGAACAATGTCCCTTTGATGCCCTTATCTTTCAGCCTGTGTCAATTTCAAGCAGGAAAACTGGATAGGTAAGAAATTTGATGTTAGAAAGTAGTCAGAAAATGGTTAATTACGAGGGAAAATCAAAAAGTAACGTTATTTATTTTTTTTAAGTAAGTCCTGGAGCAGACATGAAAAAACAAAATATACAAAGTACACATCAATGTTCCGGTTATTTCTCTACGTATGAGCCACTGCGATTAAGGCATTTGTCCCATCGTAGTACAAGTTTTTGAATGCCCATCGCATAGAACTCCTTTTCCTGCGAGTACAGCCACTGGCACACTTCACCTCGGTAAACGTTTTGCACGATGCCCACACATTTGCGTAGGCCATGCAGTCGTTGCCTTACAGCTCTTTGTTCTTCCAGCGTAGAGGAGGTCCAACGACGCCATCCTACCAACTGAGATTGCACGCTTCCACTAGGTAGCGGAAGGCGACAAATTCAAAAAGTACATCCATTTTTCCCACCACCTACTATAATGTTTTCGTAAAAAAATAAATAATGTTACTTTTTGATTTTGAAACTGCCTGGACCGCTGGAATCCTGTCGAATCGCTTCCCTTAATTCGGGGGAAACAGAAAGAAGTCGCTGGGTTAGGGCTGTAGGGTGTGGCTGGGGCAGTGTTGCTACGTTGAACTTGGCCAAAACTTCGCCGGCGGCGAGCGACGTGTGAGAGGGCGCATTGTCGTGGTGAAGAATCCAATTGTCTTTGATCTCCTGGCGGACGCGGCAGACTCGATTCTTCAAACGCCGGAGCATTTTCAACTCTAAATTTTTGACGCACTCTCCGAGTTTTCGACGGGGGTTATTGACACGCACTCACGCCACTAGTGATCTGCTCACTCCAGCGTCTCGGGAGTAACTGCCGCTTGTGCTGTCGGTTAGCTGACTCCCTCTCCACTACTTCACCCTGTGGAACTGGTCTGCGCGCCCTCCCCTACTCAGGAAAAAATTAGTCTTGAAACTTTGTGAACGCACACTGTATATAGAGGCAATTCCGGAATAGGTGATCGAGGATAAGTAATCGTGGTTTTAACTACGGTCTGTAGTCACCGAGCAACTATTTCTGCATTAATGGAAACTCTTTCTTCCCCTAGCAATGACGTGATGCAATCAAAAAATGTGTCTTCCTCAACTGGCTTCAAGACGCTAGTGCCTTAACACTTTCCCTGTATTACTGGTTATTATATCTTGTTTATTGCGTATAATAATAGACGCCCACAAAGTAAGAAGATTTGAATAAAGTAAATTTGGGCAATTGTCAGAATACCTAAATGAACAAAGAAACGAGAAACGGAATTAGAGTGCCAAAATTTTAAAAGGGTACGAAGAACCCAATTTTGTTGTAGCATGACTGTACATTATGCATGATGTAAGACTAAGAAAAGAAACAAACAAACACAATATAATTTTTAAAGAGAATTATAAGAGTTCGAACGGGGCATAATAATGGGCGCCCAATTGATGGGACATACCATTCTTAAAGTTGTGCAGACATTCAACATGCTTCAGTGTGCGAATTTAATTTATCAGGAATACTTCACGAGAGGTATTACCAACCACTATGGACAGCGCACAGGCTGACCACGACTGATTATTTATCATTCTAGAATCGTTCAGAGTAACAGACAAAAAATATTGGCACAAATCACATAGACATTCATTAGTCGCATATCCTGCAGGAGAATGCAGTAGTTTATATTTTGTACTCGTATGAAATATGGAGAGTACAGGACCCACCAGAGTACCGTTGATAACACCACAATCCAAGATACGTAAGCGACTCCCCTGAGTGTGAGATCACTAATTATTCCCTTGAAGGCTGGCAAATTTTGGTATTGTCCATTGAGTCACAGTTCCAGTTGTTTAAGGCTGATGTCAGGGGATTTGTGTAGTGTATATTCCCATGAAGCCATGGACCCCAGTTTTCATCAATGTGCCATCCAAACTAAGGAGTGGTCATACGGCATGGGTTGTATTGAATTGTGGCCACTATACTGCACTGCTTCGTGGACTTCATGTATCCCCAGAAAAATGAAATATTTTTCTCATCAGGATAACGCAAAATGTCATCGGACCGGAGTTGCTCAGAATTAGTCCGAGGTGCATTCTGGAGAGGTACGACGAAAGCAATTCACTCAACATTAACCCAATCGAGCATTTTGTGGGAACGGTCTATTCCCATTTACGATCCTGCATCTACAAATATAGAGCCGTTAGTAACTATTCAAACGCAAAGAGCAATTAACTTTCCCCTAGAACCTTTGAAGCGTCGAACAACTACATTTGCTAGGCCGTGGCAGGAGTCTGTACATGATACAAAGCCCCGTATCCCGGAAATTTGGCCTTTAATGTAAAAGTTTATACTAATAATAAATAGCCAGGCATAGTAATAAAAATAAATTAAATTACTTTATACTTGCACATGAAACACTTTTTAATATTGTAATATGAAATTAAATATTGTTTTTTGTATATTTATGTGGATACTCGTTGCAGATTCTTATGGTACGACAATCCTGAGCATTTCTTTCCAAATGGAATACGCATTCGAATCGCCGCCCGTGTTATCAACATAGTTAAGTATGAGCTTGATGGTGTTGAGAGATTAGGCGTTGCCTACCTTCTGCATCAGGGTGTCTTCTCAAATGCTTACTCACTCCATGACGTTCGTAATATTTGCTTTTTATTATATTTATTTCCTTGTATTAATGTAATCTGCTAGATTGTTCAACGGATAAATTAAAAACACACCCGTGTCTGTATATAGGATTATCGAAATTAATTTCCCCCAACTCAGAGGGTGCGGAGGTCGTACTACCGGCGCAAATGACAATCCAGAACACACAATAGATATGGTGCGCTCGCCATTTAATAAATAAGCAAAATTGGTATGTAGGGTCGCCGATAGATGGCGCTTAGCAAGATTGCAGTCTCATGTGCATTAGCTTAGATTTGCGACAACAAACCGTAATTTTCGTTATATAATGTGCACCCATGTATAATCTACATCTAGTTTTTTTTTTGGGGGGGGGGGTTGGAAAAATTCCCGCGTATATTGCGCATCCGTATATTATACGCACCCAAGTTACTATAAACAAATAAGTGTCCATTGGCTTAGATCTTTGCATACCATACATATGTTTTTAAGGATAAAGAAATTTTCACATCAAAATCGGAATATTATGCGCACTTTTTATAATGCGCAGTGACGATACTTTTAACTATTATCTTGATAATACGCGCATTATATACCAAGAATTACGGTATGCAAATAGGTTAGGGAGGGAGACATGCTGTGATCCCAGAACTTGAAGATTAGTGCATCTAGTACACGATGTTGCACCTCCCTACCTTGATCTTATTCTTCAACAGGTGTTACGGCAAACCTTCAATGCCGCACGGGAGCTCAGCCACTTCCAACAGCTTGGTCTTCTCGCTCAACTATGTGATTTTTGGTTCTAGGGCTTCTTAAAGGATCGGGTTTATCGGGTTCGTCGGCATGTTCTATGATTTAGGCGGACTTATGTACCAATTTTTGTTTATTTAATAAATGGCAATCGCATAATGCATCTGCATTGTGTGTTCTTCGAGTTTCGTGTCATTTGCATTCATTGGTACGCCCCCACAATCCTCTGAGTTGGGAAAATTTAATTTCGATAACCCTGTATTTCTAGTCTTTGTGCCTGTAAGATTCAATTTTGTACGCTGTTGAAAAATTTTTTAAATCTTAAGGAATTTAAAGGTCAATTCTACTGTGACGTAAAGTCTTTACTTATCATTGGGTCGTTCAACATTCTAATTCACTCGTGATCAAATACAAAGCATCTTCCCAGGTCGAATGATAAAATTTGTCACTTAAGGCATGGATTCCACATGCGTAAAAATAACGGCAGAAACCACAAAACAGAAAATGTTCTGACATCACTTCCGGCTCTCTTCTTTCTGCCCCACAGAAAATTCTTATCTTTGTAGGCTATGACTCAGTCCAACTCGGAAAAAAACAGTAGTTTTATGTCGAGCAACAAGAAGAAAACAGGAACTGACGTCAGGACATTTTCTGCCTTGTGGTTTCTGCCATTGTTTTTACGCATGTGGAATCCACGCCTAACCAGGGCGTATTTTTTCTCTGCCTTTTTACTTTCTACTCCTGGAGGTGTTCCACATGGCAGAAACTCAAAAGGATGAGGCAGCAGAAGTCTGCTACCCAAGCGCCATCCGTTGTTCATTGTTGTAATTCTTGCCCAACTCTTACAGTTAGTAGTAAAACGAGTAAAAAGCCTTTTAAATCAGATAATGTTTATTGAATCATAAATATGACTATACAATAAAAGAGAGAGAAATTGAACAAAGAGAAACAATAAGCTTATTACCTAATCTAATAATATATAATCAGATGAAGTCTTTTACGAATGATCTATAAGAGAACAGTAGTAAATATTAAGACAATTAAAGCTTAATTATGCACAGGAATCATTTATCGCAATTTAGAAGGGTCACTCCTCTGGACTTTTACCGGTCACTCAACTTAGTCATTATAACTACGGAACGTTAATCTTATACAAAGATGATGGTTGTTACTCGCCCGCCAATACATAAGAACACTGATCGCAACATTCGAACGAAGTTGAATCAATTGAAAACAAATTTCGCTAATTACTTTCTCTGATGAACACCTTATGTTTCGACTGTGAATCGGCCGTATCTCACTGTTGCTTTCCCTCGTTCACACTGTGCCGTTGGCCCTCGGAGTTGTCGCAGAAGAAATTCGGGATATTAAAGCACAAGGTCCCACACAAAATCCCACACTCTTTACTGACAATTTAGTGCTCCCTGCTTTGTGAATCTTTATCCCAGTTGGAAGTGCATCAGATGAGGCTATTTAATTCCATTGCATTGTGTATCAAGTTTCATGCATCGATTTTCTCATAAGTGCTGCTTTAATGCAATTTGTTCATCGCTGGGGGAATATACGCACATCTATACGTTGTATGAACGGCACAATTCAGTAACGAAACTTCCTGTCCATTGACGAATTTACACTTACGTTGATTTTCTGTGCTCAACCTGATCGAAAAATCTGGATTCCACATTTCACGTCCGTTCAATTCAATAATTGCGCTACTTCACTCTCACTCTCTCTCTCTCTCTCTCTCTCCCTCTTTCTCTCTCTCTTATTGACTTTATCATACCGGATAAAGTTCAATTGTTCACTTTTTCTATCATAAATATTCTTGCATTTAAGACTAAATATTTAGCGACGGTTTTCTCTAATTTGTGTTGTTAATGTCCCAGATAATGTCAGCTGGTGTTGACGCTGACGCAGGCCGCCCAGAACGCTGATTATCGGCAAAGCTAACTCTTCCTTCCCGAAACATTTTACACTATTTGCAAACATTGGAATGGTCTAGACGGTCGGCACCGTAAACTTCTACCATTTACCCATTGATTTCAGCACGTTTGTTACCTTTTGCGAAAAGAAACCTTATAACAGCTTGCTGTTCTTCCACTGTAGATGACGTGATAGCGGCGGCCATTTATAAAACGATTGGTAGCACGTAGTGATTTCAAAATTAGCCCCCTTTTATAAATTCTTGTTTTATTTTTGAATGCTTATGATCATACATCTATTTTATGTTGAATGATGTATCTGGAAATTCAGTTTTAAAGTTTCTCTAGAAATAAGAAAATTAGAACTTTTATTTATTAACTATTTCGTATGCTTTTTTAGGGATCCTATAAACGTCAAATAGGTTTACTTAATATGCGTCAAATTTTATTTCAATATTGGGCAAAGTGGAGTAGAATATTAAAATATCAACCTCTGGACCACATTAATGTGTACTTCGGTGAGAGGGTAGCATTCTATTTTGCCTGGGTGGGTTTGTATACATCCTGGTTGTTCCCTTTGGCTATCTGTGGCATTCCCGTAATCATCTATCAAGTCAATGAATTTTTCACGAATATTGTGGCGTAGGCACATTTCTTTTAATTTCTAGTTATATCACAACAGCATGCACACTAGCCTTTGAATTAGAAACACTGTTCAATATTTTATTGGACCTCCTTTGGCTGATTACAACATATATGCGGATTGGCATAGTCAATAAAGATATTGAAGCATTTGTTAGTCAATGGAAGACCGAGCATTCACCAGACGTTCCCTCGTAGATTTGGTGAAAGAGGGGCTTGCTGTCGGATATCGTTCCAGCACGTCCCAAACTTTCTGTGTGGGTTGAGATTTGGGCTTTGGGGCAGCGAGAGTAAATCACTGCTGACCCAACCATGCGACAATGAATCATGCAATTTTGACCTTTCATTAGGGGACTGGTTTTATGCCAGAATCTTGAGTTCTCTTGAAAAGGCATGCTGGATCCATTGTTTTATGGAGTTCCCTTTAAACCCTCTGCCAACCATCGGTACAAAGCAACATGTATCGTGATTCGTCAGACCAAACGACCTTTTGCCGGTTTTCACGTGTCCAATCACGTTCCAGATACCACTATAAGTGAACTTTCCAGGCCCCCCGTAGCCAGGGGGGGGGGTCGACGACCACCCCATTATGGAAAAAGGTCCGCCTCCCAAATATGCAAAAAGGTCCGACTCGGTGGAATTTTTGAAAATCGACCCCCCCCAAGATAACGTCCTGGCTACGGACCTGCTTTCCTATTCTTTGCAGAAATCATGGGTTTCAAATAGGCATGCAATGCGGATTTGAAGAGGCGAGAACAGTTTTGATTAAATCATTAGTCAGCTGCTGCATGGTGGAATGTCACGACAAAGACTGTGGAGGATTTTTCCAGCGGATGAATACTCTCGATATCGCTCCTTTCGTTGCTTCAATCGTGGTTCCAGATACGCGAGCACCAACGATAAGTCTTTTTTCGAAGTCAGTCAGGTCATTCTTTTTTTTTTCATGCCTATCAAATTCTATGAATAGGCTCAACCAACTCCTTCTGAAATAGGTACATGCTTGAAAACCATGATCTCAAATTATTTTTCATAAAAGGGATTATTTACACATGTTTTTAATTTATTGGCCAGTGCGTGTAATATGTCTTTCTCATTAATACTGTCATGTATAGATAAATGAAAATAGTTTTTAAATTTCCTGTTTTTTATTTTTTATAAGAAACGAAATTTGCGAAAGTGGCAAAAAATATCTTATGTGTCCATGGTGTTCCGATTGTTCGTATTGGTACATTTCTGACTATTGTCTTCACATGAGAATTGAAGCAATGGTTGATAACTTGGGAACTCTTATTTTCGCCGTTGTTACCTGCATATGGGGTGAGTAACTTATAATTAATTTTTTAGTATAGCTCGTTGTATTTTGTAAAAACTAGGTTCGAATCCAGGTCGCAGAATTTTTCCTTTCATTTTTTCAATAGAAAAACTATTACTCCAGTGATATGTTATCATTGTGCTCTTCTTCAAATGAAAACAAATCTAAATGATTCCGTATTTTAGAATAGAAGAACTCTGCATCTTTTGTTTTATTTTCATCTACTCGATAATAAGAAAAAGACAAATGTTAAGCCATTTCCAGTTGGTGGATAATAGAAAGCCACTTGGGCTCTAAAACCTACTTCTTAAAAAAGAAGGAGTAGATTACCAATATCCTCTTGGTTCAAGCCAATTTCTTGGAATTTAGCCTTGGTCTGACTGGACATCATAACCTCGCTGCCTTGTTGGGCACAGAGTCCACTCTTCATAGCGTGCCCACCTGGAACAAGCTCTAGGGCTTACTGCCTCGAAATTCCATCAAACACACAGTACGAGTTTGTGTTCAAACTGCCCTCATTTGACAACCATTTCAGAAGCCTTTCCAGGATGGATTTCTAGAATAGGTCCATCTTTCATTCCCACTTTTCCGCGCCAATTGTAGATTAAGATCCACTGTGCCTAAGGAGGAGTCAATTTATGGAAAACTTCTTGTTCATATGACAGAATTGATAAAGTTGCCAATGTGATGGTATTTTGGGAAGAGCCAAGTTCTGTCGATAATCTGCTGGTGCTGGTTCTTTGCCACTACTCGACCAATTCGCACAAGGCTTCACTTTGACAACAGATGATTGGCCAGATCTTGGTTTATCGTCATCTTCCATGACTCGCTTGAACCATTTTGTGCTTCTTTTTTTTTTGATAACAGATCCCTGGGTTTTTCAAGTTGTTGACTTCTTTTGTCGCTGCTGTGCCGTTGTACACAAAAAGAGTGTTATCGAATAGCTTGATATAAGACACACAAAAGAGATTATTTAAAGGAGTTAGGGTTAAGGTGTAGGATATAAAATCGGCGTGTGAAAAACAGTGTGGTCAGAAATAGTTAAAGAATAAGATGAGTTAGAAAAGAAAACAATATAGCCCATCCTTTCCACATGTGCAAAGAGAAATAAGGAAAGTGGGAGTTTATCAAAAATCAATTCATGATATCTTTGGAGGAAAACAAATGGAAGGATCTTTACTCATTAAAAATTAAATAGTGTATCTCAACAATTTCTGTTATATCAGAAATAAGTTGAGGGGTGTACATGGATTGTTTCAGCATGAACATTAATTGGTCAAAAACAATTTGGTCATCTTTGTAGTTAGAGAAAATTACTGCTTTACCATTTGCAAACGGTAACAATACTGACCTGCAGGCTCAATATCAGTTATGACGCAGCTGTTTAATGAAATAAATGTACTGCGGTATGCAGACTTTGGATTATTGCATAGACATAGATGGTGATAATGTTTTGGTTGATCTGTTTAAGAACATTAGTTTTTAATATTGCAGACGCATATAATTTTATTGGATATTCATATATATTTTTGTGTTTTCACTTAATAAAAAAATCAAAAGATATTTCCCTCATCGTACACACTAAACTGCAATGTTCTTTTTTTGCCTTATTCTAAGGAACGTTATTCACTCTGTCTTGGAGGCGAAACGAGAATATTCTAGGATATCATTGGGGAACTTATGACTACATTCCAGAGGAAGTAAGTATCTAAATCGGAGCTGGCGTTAGGTAGATTGGTTGGTGTGGGTTTGCCCCACGAACGTAATTTAAAGCACACAGAAAAGTTCTTGGATGGACCACAGTATAAGTTAGATGGATGGGCTCTATAATGAGAATACAAAATAAATGTTTAAACATATTGTAAACGCACATATTTCATAGAGAATGCATGATTAAGCGATTTTGGGGGGAAAACACAAGGAGAAAATAAAATTAAAAAAAATATATTTTTCAGATATTCGGAGTCTAGATAAAATCTGAAAAAAAATCGCATATTTGCATTTAGCACAGATTTATGTAATAAATATTTGAAATCAGGAAACGATTTCGTGCGCACGCTATACTTAAAGAAAAAATTAACACATTTATTTTATATTTAAAAAAATTTCATTTATATAATGGTGTTCATTTTTGTGTTTTAAGGAGCAACCACGACCTGAATACGTAAGGAAATGCACAATGAAATGGACTCATCCGGTCACAGGAAGACAGGAACCTTATTTCCCTCAAAGGAAAAGAAACGTCAGAATAGCTGTCTCTATGGTTATCTTGGCAATGATGGTAAAAATAATATATTTATACAGGGTGCATAAGGTATTTGAGGACACACCTTCGTTTGGCTACTGCTGCACTATAATAAATTTTATGCCCTTTCATTTTCCGGGAAGCAAAATGGCGGACCATCAAGTAACACAAATCATGAAGAGACATGCAGTAATCGTGGCAATAAAGGCAGAGCACACAGATCACAGCGATTTAGAGATATCACGATTTGTAAAGGTCGCAAGATCATTCGTCCGCAAAGCGCGGAAGGAGTTGGAGACCGAAGATGGCAATGTTGCACCAGTAGCAAAGCATAAAAATCATGCCTCACGCTCTGACATCATCAGAACACCTGTATTTATTCAGAAAGTGCAGCAGGCTATCGATGACAATCCCAAAACATCCATGAGGTCACTTGCCAAAGATCTCCGTGTGTCGGAAGGAACGATCAGAAATGTTGTCCATGAAAACATCTGATATCACTCATATGTTATGCGAAGAGGTCAGTTTATGTCAAACAAAAACGGGAAAACCGCCTACTCAGATCGAAAAGGCTCTTAAACAAGCTGAAAAATCCGTGTGAAGCTGATTTGCTGTGGATTTTCTCCGATGAAAAAACTTTGACCAGGATCAAAAGGTGAACAGGAGAAATGACAGATGATTATGTGCAGACCCTTCGGAAGTGCCACGAGTCATGCACACGAAACTTCCTGCAACTGTCATGGTTTTAGGGGTTGTCAGCAGTGAAGGACATGTGATGCCTCCACACTTCTTTCCCCAAGGCCGTAAAGTTAACTCTGCGGTCTACGTTGAGACCCTTGAAACAACTGTAAGGCCTTGGATAGACACGATACGCAACGGAAGGTCTTACGTGTTTTAGCAAACTCTGCCCCAGCATACAAGTCTCGCATGACACAGGAATGGATGGCCGACAACTTCCATGATCACATAACCCCCCCTGACCTGAATCCGTTGGACTACTACGTATGGAGCGTTGTGGAGAGAGAGGTCAGTGAACACCCCCATAAAAACCAAAGATGAATTGAAAGCTGCCATTGTTCGAGTAGTGACCAGTATGAATTATGACCATTTGATTCGTGCATGTCGACGGTTTCGATCTCGCATTGAAGCAATTATAGAAGCTGAAGGCGGATTCATTGAATAGCCATATACCAAGAAGGTTTTTTGTGTATTCTCATGAAATGTTTCGATAATAAAGTTATTATCTCGACTTATATCTCTGTTTTCTTTCTTGACGTGAATCTGTCCTCAAATATCTTACGCACCCTGTACATTAGAAAAACTATTGATAAACATGTATTAATGCCTATCCATCTATTCTAATGAGTAAATGGGTGGTTATTAAGCTTTTCTGATGACTTAATGGATACTACAGTATTAAGACTTTATGATTGCCAGTTTAACATTGATAGAAGGAAAAATATCCTAGGAACGCACAGGAATATGTATAATACAGGGTGATTATAATTAAAGTTACGATTTCAAAAATCGATAATTTGAAAACTACTCGTCAGAACAACCTGATATTTTAGCAGAACAATCGTGAGGCAATGGAATTTTGTTTGGCGAAGGAAAAACAATAGTTCCAAAATCTGCCAATAGATAGCGCTGGCAGGGTAATGTCAGTAGAGCACTGTATTAAGAAAAAAACAGTGCTCTAAATTTCAGGGGAAAAACCAAAAATGGATTCGTGAAACACAGGAATGTTGTTAGCCAAAAGGAACAATAGAGTTCAGGAGTTTACGAAAAATTTATTAGCGAAAAGACAAGAATACGTGTTTACAGCGACAACAGTGATAATGCCAAAAAAAGCGATGATTAAGGCAGAAGTTGTTCGATATGCCCTCCGCCTTGTTCCGCTACTAATTGGAAGCGCAAAATGGCATGCTCCACAACAGATCGGAGGGTATCTGTACTAATTTGCATATCTCCAGACAATGTGAACCCTGCCAGCGCCATCTATCGGCAGATTTTGGTACTATATTTTTTCATTCGCCAAACAAAATTCCATTGCTTCACGATTGTTCTGCTAAAATATCAGGTCATTCTGACGAGTAGTTTTCAAATTATCGATTTTTGAAATCGTAACTTTAATTATAATCACCCTGTACATCATTCAGAAAAAAAAAGTCTAAACGTGCAATTACAAGAGTTCGTTGATTATTAACTCCAGGGCATAAAATGCCATCATTCTAATGTTTTGACAAGGAGTTGTAGAAGATAATCAGATTTTTACCTGTGTGGAACTTGAATTATTTTTGGTATTTCCTTTCGTATTTTTTAATCCATTACAAGAATCTTAGCATTGCTACAGTTTCTCAAAATTTCAAGTAGTTTTGACAACAACATCTTCATTGTTGCCGTCATTAAAACCTGTCCTATTACACTGGGTCTGCAATGAAATCCTCCTTCAAATGAAAAAGTTAAAAATACGAAGATTTTGTCGTGCTGAATCTAAATCTGCATTATTTTTTTTAGCTATCACGTATATATTTTATTTCACTGATTTTTTTAAATAAGACACAAAATTCCGGAAATACAGCGTAACGTTTATGCATTTATGCTTCTTTAATCCATTAAATTCGTATCTATAAATGCGAAACTCATTTCAACTAATAAAAAGATGTCGTCTAACTCGGTTTCACACTAACGCATGCGCAGTTTGTGTTTGATTCCATGCCGTGCAGTTGTCAAGAAGTTATTACGTGTTTGTTCCTATTTTAAATTGCATTTTTGGTAAGTTTTGCACAAAATTTATACATGTAGCGAATATTTATATACATATTCTCAAATAACAAGCAGTAAAAAGTCTCAGTCGAATTGTATTGTTTTGATTTACTCACTCATTTTATTTTTGTTAGGATAAAAATGCCACGGACATGCAAAAATTCTGCCGACTTGTTTTGCTACATTTGTGGTGAATTCACTATAAAGTCTCAACGGAACGCAATAACTGAACTTGTGAAAATAGGTTATCAGTGTTACTTTGGTTACTCTGTTGATGAACGAGATAAAAATTGGCTCCCGAAAATTTGTTGTAATACTTGTTCAAGAACTTTAAGAGGTTGGCTCAAAGGAAGTCATAAGTCCATGCCATTGACTACACCCATGATTTGGAGTGAACCACAAAATCATGAAAACGTGACTGTGACCCAGGGATTTACGAAAAAAAACAAAAATAAAATAAATTATCCGAATATTCCGTCTGCAAGAAGACCTCAAAACATTACTTCATTACCTCCAGTACCTCCAAACAAAGACGACATAGTGGATTGTGAAAATCCTCAGTCTCAGTCGACTCAATAGAGTGACTACTCTAATGTTTCATCTTTAAGTACAAGTTCATCTAAACAACCTTATCTTCTTATGCAGTCTGATTTAAATGATCTTGTTCGAGATTTAGGTCTCTCAAAATCGAAAGCTCAACTTCTAGGAGCAAGATTAAAACAGTGGAATTTATTAGACAATAATAGGAGAGTCTCATATTTTCGTAACAGACAAGAAGACTTTATGAGATTCTTTACCAAAGACGGCGTCTTGGTATATTATGATAACGCTGGAGTACTTCTACAAGAACTTGGTTTTCCTGAAACATCAGTGGAATGGCGTCTCTTTATAGACTCGTCCAAAGTCAGTTTAAAAGCGGTTTTGCTCCACAATGGTAATAAATATCCTTCAGTACCTTTAGCACATGCGACGAACGACGAATATGAGAGAAACTTATAAAAATATGAAGTTGCTACTGGATAAAATTAGATACTCACAGTACTCGTGGAACATTTCCGCTGATCTCAAAGTTGTAGCAATGCTAACTGGACTACAAGGAGGCTTTACGAAATTTTGTTGTTTTTTGTGCGAATGGGACAGACGCGCAAGGAGTAAACACTATGTAGTAAAAAACTGGCCACGAAGAATGGATATGACACCTGGAGTTAAAAATGTACTTCACCAACCTTTAGTACAAAACGATAAAATTTGTCTAGCCCCGTTTCATATAAAGCTAGGGCTAATAAAAAACTTTGTGAAAGCAATGAACAAGGCTGGTGAAGGCTTTAAATACCTTAAAACAAAATTCCCCCGAATCAGCGACACCAAATTAAAAGAAGGAATTTTCGTAGGGCCCCAAATACGAGAGTTAATGAAGGACACAACTTTTAAATTAAAACTGAATGAATGAGAAAAAAAAAGCTTGGACTGCCTTCGAAAATGAACTACCAAGAAATCATCCAAGAACTTCATTCTTCGTATAAAGCTCTTGAATGCAACATGTCTCTTAAAATTCATTTTTTGGACTCGCATTTAGATTTCTTCCCCGAAAATCTTGGCGCAGTATCAGATGAACATGGTGAACGATTTCATCAAGACATAGAGAGACGATACAATGGAAAATGGTCAGAAGCAATGCTCGCAGATTTTTGCTGGTCAATTCGCCGCGAAACTGATATAGAAAATATGAAAAGGAAGAAAACTACAAAATAAAAAATTAACTAATATACAGTAACAGCAATTTCATTGTTTTGAAATAATTTTTAATGTTTACGTAAACATTATAAAAAAAATAAATAGAATTACGGTTTTTATCAAATTTGAAGAAAAAAGGATTAAAAAAAAAAAAATCAATAACAAAAAAAGTATACGTGATACAATTTTTTTATTACTAGGTTTAGATTCAGCATTAGTAAATCTATAAAAAACATGCAGAATAATTAGAAGGAGAAAAAAAAGTTTTTTTTTTGCAGACCAGTGTTATCAAACATTCTAATACCAGTTACTCGTGCTGACATGGATGTAAGTCGTAATACTTAGGGAGCTGGTGGAAGAAATTTGTATATGATCTTATGAATGAAATTGAAAAGTGTAAAGACGTCATAATAAAAAGCCGGAAAAACCATTTCAGCCACTACGGCGTTCCTGAGTTTTTAATTAACAGTTAATTAAAAATGCAATTAATGCTCTATATACTGCTACGTTTAAAGGGGGTGAATTTTCAAAGTGGGATTAAAAAAAAAAATCTGTAAAACCTAGATTACTTTCATCGTGTCAGCCACTTGGCAGGAAGCTTTGTTTATTTGTAAAAGACTAAAAATTGGTGACTGAAATCTGCTATGCTGCTTTTTCATTGGCTGAAGTTTTTTCATATTTATTATATTTTTATCGCTATGTAGGTAGTCCCAAGAAATATTCTAATGATGTTTTTTTAATAATTTTCTTTTTCCTTTGCTATATGGAATTACAGTAATTTCATATATACGAAAATACTAAAATATACCATAATTACTAAAAATAAGCAGTGGTATGGTCATTAGCGATTATGGTTCAGATGATAGCGATGAAAATGCAAATTAATAAAAAGTATAATAGAAATACAATTAATAATTGATTTTCATAATACAAGTAAGTAAGCTTTTTTTAATTTATTTGTTCATAAATTTAATTTATTGTCTGTCCCTTGCTGTTAGAATAAATTAAAAATATTAGTTAATATAAATAAACAAACAAGTTTATTATATAACAAAAATGAATTTATAGTTTCATTCTAAATTCTCATGGGTTTATCAAAGTATTGGTAATAAAATACTGTTTTTATTTAAATTGAATTCGATTAACTCACTTCTTTTCCTTATACGTTTATTGAAAAAAAAACTTTAAATAATTGATTGGTTTGGTTTGTTTGGTATTACCCTCCTTTTCAACTGCCATGGTCATTTCAGGACGACGTTATAGGGGCCGCAAATTTTGTCTCGCAAGGGTTCTTTAGCGTGCAGCCGGCAAATGACTACACGGGACCAACGGCTTTACTTCCCTTCCGAAGGAAGTGCGTGATCTCAGGATTTTTCCCCTGAAAAAATCCTCGATGTCCTCGACCGGGGTCGAACCCGCGTCCTCGGGCATCAGAGGCGATCACGCAACCACTGAGCTACCAGGCCGATTCAAATAATTGACAGAAATCAGCAACGCAATCAGTAACTCAAATGAAATTCAAATTCAAGAAACTGTAAATTCAAATATAGTTTTTTTAAATGATAAAAAAATAACAATTTTGTTTGACAAATTTCAATACGATAAATCCTTTTTCTTACTTTGACATTTTTGGAGTAAATTGGAAATATTTTTTGAAAATCAGCAACGTATACGTCAGCCAATGATTTTTTTCTATTTCTAGATATAAAACTAAGAAATTAAGATCAATGAGACGTACAATAAAATAACTTAATAGCGCTCTTTTATTTTGCTAAAATTAAAAAAACAATCAGTTTTATATAAAAAAAAAAATCAGAGACATGGACGTCAGCCAAACATTTTTTTTTATTTTTAGTTTTAAAAAATGAACAATTTTATAGCAATGGTTGAAACGATAAATTAATATATGAGCATTTTCTTTTTTTCAAATTTGAAATTCATTTATTTAATAAACCATTAAGGAATGACATAACCACGTACCGAAAGGTTAAACAAAACCATTCGCGGAACTATATTTTTAAACCGCCCTATGTTAACTTTGGAAGTTTCTAATGGACCATTATGATACCATTAAACCCTGTACCTTTGAAATAATTTCAACTATCTTTAATTTTACGTTATATTCATTCATGACACATCATTCCAAGTCGTTTGATATATTACATGCCATATTTTAGCATTGAAAGTTCCGATGAACCATAATGGCTCCACTAAACCAGGTTCCTTGAAACCAATTTGGACTATCATTAATTTTACGTTATATTCCTTCATGACACCTCGTTCCAAGTCGTTTGATATATTACATGCTATATTTTAGCATTGAAAGTTCCAATGAACCACAATGGTTCAACTAAACCAGGTTCCTTGAAACCAATTTGGACTATCAATAATTTTTCGTTATATTCATTCATGACACATCATTCCAAGTCGTTTGATATATTACATGCCATATTTTAGAATTGAAAGTTCCAATGAGCCATAATGGTTCCACTAAACCAGGTTCCTTGAAAACAATTTCGACTACCATTAATTTTAATTTATATTCATTCTTGACACACCATCCCAATTTGTTTGATATATGCCATATCTTATCATTGAAAATTTTTGAGGGTGTCATAAAGGTACGATTAGAGCACGTGCCATTGTTTCGATTTCAACCATTTTCAAAATGGTTCATTCCCGGAACCAACGATATGGAATGAGTAGATCGCTCATGAGCTGCTTTCAGCGCCACCAACGCGTCCCCATTTGAAAGCCTTCGCAAAAAATGGCCTTCATCGTATGTTTGTTTGAAGTTTGCGTAGACAAACACAGTAAAACTCAATGCCGATTTCTTGTCCAGCTTTAAATTGTAGAAATAGATATATTAAAGGTTCACTACTGACCTTTCACAGGTGTGTTTTTATCTTTCTGCGTCTTAGAATGTTTTTCTCATGTAAAAATCCTGGTCATCTTTTATATCGTGGTTGTTGATACATAAAGATGTCGATATTCAACCATGTTACCGTCGTTTTAGTGATACCATAATGATTGTTTAGAGGTATTTATGAAATTATATACCGCATCTAAATTTGGGAGAGGTCGCTTAAGAATTTTCAGACTACAAGCCCGATGTTGGTGGGGCAGGGGTGCTTTCTCAGCTGGCGACATAGCGGATATATATAGTAATGGCGCTTTGGCTGGCGTTGTTGTTCTGCCAACCACAGTAATGGCGCCTACACTAACAATAGAGATTAGTTCCACTTTTCGCCGCCTTCAAATTGCCCCAAAGATGGCGGCCAAATAAGCGATCTACTCATTTCATATCGTTGCCCGGAACCTTATTTACTAATTGGCGAAAATAGTAATTTGAATAAACACATCTATCTCGTCATTACGATTTGTTTGATATATTACTCAATATATCTTCCCATTGAAAATTGCTAGGCGGGAAAATAGAGGTACCATTTGTGCACGTGCCAATGAACCGATTTAGATAATATTTGTAACTGGTTCGTGCCATGAGCCATTTTCATCGACTGACGAACACAGATTTTGAAAATCTTTCATAGCCTCGGAGAAGTTTGAGTTACAGACAGACAGACAGACACGTTTCCCCACACTGATAGCATAAAGCACCTTTCGATAACAGCAGCCAAGCTCAGTAGTTGTTCTTATCGATCTAATAACTAATCAATACCTTCATTCCATATTATTTTTAGTTGCGATAAAATCATATATACGAAAAACCACCAGCTCCCTAAGTTATTTCTGAATACTGCAAATAAGATATAAAATTTTATTTTCAAAACAAAATCATAAACGAGATCGCACATTATAAATAGTTAACAGTAATGTCTTTATTTTTTTATCTGTTTTAAGACAACGTGCGTCGTTATAGCTATTTTATCCCTGTTCACATACCGGAAAACGATGGTAAAATATTTCAATACATCTCTGTTTATGCGTCGCTCTTTATTGGGCGCAGTGCTTCCTGCAATTTTCGGGGGACTTTTGCAACTTGTCATCCTTTTGATTATGGGCGCAGTCTACACAAAGATAGCCAGATTTCTCACGGAATGGGGTAAGTTGTGTATATATGCAAATTTCCTTGAATATAATGAATATTCAATATTTCCTCTGAAGCTGTGGTTGTTAAACTTCATGAATAAAAAAGTCGACCGCTTTTCTACAAACGGTTTATTAGGCATGGACTAGAAATTCCACCCGTCGCATGACCGGTGTCAACAGTACAGGTTGAAAGGTAAAGAAATGAAAGTGGAGCATCAATGGTGAACTGTAGCATGAATATAGGCTACAGTTCATCTGCATATGAAATAAATTGGGCTTGTGTGAGTCGGACTCGCGCATCGAGGGTTCCGTACTACCATATAATATATTTACCAAAATATGCCAGGTTCTGGTGCGTGTGGCACTGTTCTCGATCTCGGCTTTTATAAGCAAATAATCTATAATAGTTTAAGTGTCGAAATTTATAAAATAAGCGCTTTGAACTAAAAAGTTTTCAAATATTAAATTAACAGATCACCTGAAAAAAGATTTTACGTTTGGCGTTGCGCAAGTCCAACTCACACTTGGCCAGTTTTTCATTATTTGTTGTAATACTTTAGAGTTTGAACTACAATCATGCCAAGTTTGACGCTTGTATGTATGATCGTTTTTACGATAGAACAAAAAAAAAACAAAAAAACAAAAAAAAGAATTTTTTTTTTTTTTACATTTTTTATTATTTGTTAGACAATCCGCCATCCGCCATAATAACGCACACTCTGTGAAAATTTCAACTGGCTACCTATTCCCGTTCAAAAGATACTGCTCTTAAGAGTATTATCTTACCACACAACAATCCCTGGCTTTGGACAGAACAAGAGCATTATTATTTTTTTCAGTTTATTTATTTAATTAAATAACAATGGCGGAGTATTGTCTTGCCACAATAATCCCTGGCTTCGGACGGATTGTTTTAACTTTCTTTGTTGGCTCGGACGGACAGACGGATAAGAGAAGAGAATTAGTATATTAGAAGATAAGCATATTTCGACTGCAAGACTGCTTTGCAATCGGAATATCCATGCCTAAAAACCTTTTGCGGAAAAGCAGTCGACTTCCTATTCGTGAAGAATATTTTTATCATTTTAATATTGAGCCCTAAGTAGCCGTATCGGATATATAGTGAATCGATAAGGACAGATACTATGATTTTTACAATTTTTACACATTCAGGAACAGGGCCAGCCAACACCACCTAGACAAAAGGCATGCGCACAGAAACGTCATACATTGTTACATCACACTAAAGCGGCTAGTGTTAATCGCATTTTCTCCAATAATAAGCCCTAAATTTGGCCGTTTGATGATGATGTAACAATGTATACAGTTTCTGTGCGCAGACCTTCTGTCTAGGTGGTGTTGCAGTGCAGTTGGAGCACCCGGCGCTCTAGTTAGTGCTCTAACCGAAGAAAACATTAACATCGTTGCTGTAATTGTGAGAGAGGGTAATCCTGAGCTGTCCTGAAAGCACGGCCCCACATCGCAAATGTTGTTAAATATCTCACAAAAGTTAATGTTAATGTGCCCCCTCACCCTCCCTATGGCCGAGATTTAGTCCCGTGCGACTACTTCCTTTTCCCCTCTGAAGAAACACCTTCCGTGGGAGGCATTTTTCACCACCAGAAGCAGTGGTGAAGGCTGCGGAGGCGATTCTGAAGGACCTATCCAAAAATGGTTTCCAGCATGTCATTGAAGAGTTTCAGAATCGCTGGGACAAGTGCATTGCATCCAACAGGAACTACTTTGAGAAGGGCTATCACAAAAACGAGGATGAATAAAAGCGTGTTCTTACAAAAAAATTATGATCATTTTTTATTGAACAGCTCTCGTAGTTATTTTACTGGCAACATAGTTTTAGTTAGTTGGAATAAAATTAGTATACATTTAAAGCAATTCTCTGTTACATCAATAGAACTAAACGATTAGCTTGCCAAGTATTAGGGTCTCTCTAATAAGTTCTACCGGTCCTGCTCAGCGTATTTAAAAATTGACCAGTTGCACTCCGTGGCCGGTCGCCTGCCTGATCAAGTGGATTGGAATGGCGGACTAAATTCACTTCGAATATTTGGCTGTGTGAAGCGCAATTAAAGTTTTTCTGATATCAATGATGCCATCTAGCGCGTATCTCTTAAGCAAGAAAAGAATGAAATTAATGGAATTTATGAAAATTGAAGAATTTAATTCGTAAGCGTAGGTGCCTAACTCTGACGATGTACTTTCTGTCTCGATTGATTACGACTCCGTTATCCAAGAAGCAACCAAGAATCAGTTCCGACTATGCCACGGCTGGTCAGACTTTATAGACATACTGTTAGTCTTCAACAAGTAACCTCTAATGATTGACGGGCTTTTTTCTAATATTTACATGCATCATTTTATCATGATGGTGCGAATTTCTGAAACTCATGACAGTCTTTCTTACAAATAATTCTTAAAAATTTAAAAAGAAAACATTTCTAGCCAATAGTCAAAGGATCTTTTCATCATAACTATGTTCACTACAACACTTTTCTAAGTTTTCAGAATACGTTTTGAAAACAGCCTATATACGGGTTCATGCGATTCTGTTAGTGTTTATTCTGTAACAATAATTCTGTTTTAATAGTTTCTCTTAGAGAAACTATTTTTAACCGTTAAAAATGGGGCCAAATGTCATTAAGAGGTAAAATATTAAATGTAGGATTGAAGTAACAAGACTGGCGATAAAAATTAAATGAAGATCCAATAATTAGGAAGTCCAAAGATTGCTTACTTTATTCACGAATATTTCCTTTATTAATATTTCAGAAATGCATCGAACAGAAAATGAATTCGAAAATGCATTCATTATGAAGAACTTTATTTTTCACTTCATCAATTTCAATTCCTCCCTCATTTACATTGCATTTTTCAAAGGCAGGTGAGGAACTTTTAATTATAGAACAGGTAAACTGAAATAATAATTACAATAATTACATTGTCTACATTGAAATAATAATATTTGCGAGAGTGAAAATATGCTCAAACCCCAATTAAAATATTAAATATTAATATTTGCTACCGATATTAAATTGAAGTCTGATTTTCCCACCACTCCATGGAAATTTTAAATTGCACAGAATTTTAACTTATAAATTGTACAATTTAATTCTGTCCTACATAATAATTTCAGCTGTACAATATCCTAGCATCATCTACAGTAATTTTCCTTAAGAATGTTATTCGTGCTTCATTAAGAATTTATCATTTCAGTGATTCTGACCTGAGATGATATTGTAGAATAAATGCATCTTGTTAATCAGAGGATCCAAATACAAATTATTCACGGACACTTTTGTTGAAACCTACAAGTGGTGACTGAAAATGTTTTGGCTGTATTAAACAATATCGCAGATTTTCTAAAGAATTTTTATTTTAGAATGAATAGACAATGTTATGCAATGGATACTGTTTTTTAAATCATTTTAATCATAAATAGGAAAGCTGTAATGCTACATCCCAACGGGATACTGCCCTCTCCTAGTTTTTTTTTATTAATTGTTCTTATTAATTATCCCATTCTCCTCAAATGTCTCTTACTCTAATCCCCCTAACCCTCACTTAGTCCTTTAATTAACGTTATAATGGTACAATACTCATCAGCACTTCATTAAACTAATGTTCTATTACATGGTGACAGGACAATTGCGTCCCCAGGCATTTGCGTCCCATTATATGCATATTTAAAATAGTAAGTTTTTAATGGTTGCTTTTTAATAGTAAGTTCAAATAACTTTATCAAATATGTTTTTACTAGCTGAAGTATCCGGCGTTGATCGGAAGAAACATGATCTGAAATCCACTCCGCAGTATAAAACTGCCCCTGCGACTTGTTGTTCGTGATCGAGTACGCAAGTGTTACTCAGAATTGCAATCTCTTAAAGTTAAAAGGGAGATTCGTCGGAATGAGTGGTATCCGTGGGAAAAAAACTGTTTCACCCCTTCTCACCACGATCTTGGACTTAAACGGCATCGGAAGTGTCACTATCCATCTCAGCGACCCCGAAAACTATGGATTCGACACCAAATATCGGTCGTTTTCGATTATTTTTACATGTCACCTCTTACCTACCCCTACCCTTAGGGGCGCTAGAGATGTCTTATCACCGCAGTATTTTTTTCAGATTGTAAGTCAAATAAGCACCGACACTGACTTATGGTAAATCCGCCCTTGCATCGTGAATGTAGTTGGAAATGCGGGCTGTTCATCAATTCATGTGGCGCCGAACGATTCATTTGGAAACATAAGTTGTTTTTTCTGATGTTACTAAAAAAGTGCTTTGACGCTGACGTACCTCTTGATGCGTAAGTCAAAAGCTCTTGTGGTGGTGGTTCCAGTTGGCAGAGTTTCACTTTCCCATTTTGTATTATATGCTGAAAAGCATATATTGGTTTCGCTCTGTCTGTATGTCCGACGATTACTCGAGAATGCTTTAACTTTTTCCAATTCTGTTTTCGCTCTTCGATAGAGACCCTTCCTGAGCTCACCTGATTAGTTTGTGATTGAAATCGGTCTAACAGTCACGTGATTATTGAAGCCCAAATCCCCCATTAAATTTTTTTATTGGCAATATAAGGCATGTAATATTTCATTCGAACGGGAATGACGAGCACAAGACGAATATAACATTCTTTTCGATTTTCGAAATGCTACATCCGAGAAAATGACCCCCAAAAAGTACTAAAATGAGCCCTTATTATGAGCTTTAACTAAAGCTATATATAAGAATACAAGCATAATCAATATCTTTGTGTCCGGCCGGCTATCGTGTGCACGATAACGTGAGAGTGGAAGAACTCAACTGCGATATATCAACTTTTGGTGAGGTCTCATGGGCCCCTTCAGGCGCGTGCACTAATGTTAAGAATATGAACTTAGTGCATGTAACGAGGTTGTTAAAGAGAAGGTGGCCTCTCTCGGGGTGATCGATGGTCATTAGCTGCTGATGTGTGACGTCAGCTGGAAGGTTTGGAGCAGAGGAACGCATAGAAAACTATAGGGAATAGCGCGGTGACCTTTATTTTCCAGCCTATTTCTACTATTTATCACCTATATAAATGAAGAAAAACGTGCAAAGGATTTATAAATATTTTATTGGAATAATGTGTGTTTAAAATTCAGAGATTGCAAATAAAAGATCTATTTATATACATTTAGCACTGAAATACAAAAGCAAATACTGCAACAGCGAGACCACCTCGTCAAAGCAATTCTTTAGCGATTAACCTGTTACAGTATTCAATCATTTAGCATTAAGTGCTAGTACACCATAAAAACATCTGCCACTGCTTGTATGGTTGTAAAAATATGATAGGAAGAAAAAAAGTAATGCCTACATACCCAATCACTTTCTGTTTGAGTCTGACCGAACATTTTCGTTTTGCTCAAATTACAATTTGAGAGTGAAAGCGTATCCCACCTCGTCGTTTTTCCCAATGTGGTTTATAGAATCTTCAAATTAATCTGAAGCCACTGAACAGTTTTAATTACTTGGTACGAGTGAAGGAGGTGAAGATGAAAGCGAAGAGTCTTGTGTATATTTTATTTTCTAAACTTCTCTCTCAGGTTTCAAATTTTCTCTTAACTTTCGATTTTCTCGTAATGCAATCTGTTGGATTTTTGCGTTTTAACGCTCGTATCAAGAGCAGATCTCCTGCTTGTTACGAGTGTGCTCTTTTACATTATAAGAAGGGGTGGGTGGTTTGCTCATTTAATGAAATTTTGCTCGTATCTATTGCCATGAGAAGAATAAATGCATGGAAATATAATAAATCTACTCTATATTATAATATTGGACTAAAAATAATAAATAATTGCGTTTATTATTAGCAAAAGCACATGGAACTCCAGCCATCTCAGCTTTATTATGTTAAAAGGGGCGGATCGCCTGCTGCCAACCTTCCAGGTGACGTCACAATCCCAGAAGGCAATGCGAGTGCTTTTGAGAGAAATAGAGGCCACTTTCTTTTTAACAACCTTGGGCATGTAATATATCAATTGATTCGTATTGACGAGTCATAAGTGAATACAGTGTTACTTTTTGTTTATCACTTAAGCATTGTTGATGGCAGCTTGGAGCACGTGCCCATTATGAAGCTTTGTCAATATACGTGCTCATTTCGTTTTAAAATTCAGTGCTGTTAGGCCTATTGTAAAATGTGACTAATGTTAAGGCGACTGTTAAAAATGGCTCATTAATGTTAGGCCTATTGTTAAAAATGGCTCATTAATGTTAGGCCTATTGTTAATAATGGCTAATTAATATTAGGCCTTTAGTTAAAAATGGCTAATTAATATTAGATGTATTGTTATAAATGGCTAA
>JAHWFO010057280.1:11650916-11671241 GCA_023313115.1 Rhysida immarginata | reverse complement strand
TTACAAACTTCGCATTTCAGTATGATATTTTAGGCAGTTCGAAGTTTTTATTCCCGTGAAAAAGTCTTGACATGCTCAATGTGGACACCACGAACGTTTTGAACTGCTCGCAGCCGAATGGTGAAGTTGTTCATAACTCTATCCAGGATTTCTGCATCCACAAGGGTGCAGCAGTCGACGATGCTTTGTCGCAGCTGGTCTAGGGTTCTTGGTGCTGTAGTGAACACACTGTCTTTAAGGAACCCCCAGAGATAAAAATCACATGGGTTTAGGTCAGGACTCGTAGGGGGCCAAAGAAAGCCACCCCCGAATCGATCTGGAAACCTGTTTGAAATGACACGATTTCCGAATTTCTGATCGAGAAAGTCTAGCACTTCATTAGTGGTGTGAGGCCTAGCCCCATCCTGTTGAAACCATTGATGTGGAAGCGGTATACGCCTCCTTCGCAGCTCGGGCATGAAGAAGGTTTCCAACATGTTAAGGTAAGCCTGTGACGTTACAGTGCCCTCAAAAAAGAACGGACCAATGATGCCTCCTTTGGAAATCGCGCACCAAGCCATAACCTTTCGTGGATGAAGAGGTGACATATGGATCTCATGAGGGTGCTGGGAACCCCAAAAACGAACGTTGTGTTTATTAACGTCACCTGACAGATGGAAGAAGGCCTCATCTGACACCCACAGGTTGTCCACAATGTCCTGATTGGCTTCCATTTCTGCTCCAAACTCCATCGCAAATTGTTGTCGCTTCTGTCTTCCAGTGTCTGTTAACTCCTGATAAACATGGATCTTATACGGGAACAGGTGTAAATCCTTTCTCAAAATTCGCCACGTCGTGGTATACGATAGCCCTTCTTCAATGGATAGGCGGCGAACAGATTTTTTTGGTAGGGGAATCGACCAACCTTGTGCGAACATTTTCGACAACTTCGGCCGTTCGAACACGAGCTTCGCTCCCGCCTTTTTTCTTGCCTTTAACACATCCAGTGGCACGAAATTGCTTGACAAAATCCATGATTGCTTGCCTGCCTGGTGCGTCTCGACACTTATACTCCTTGCTTTTCACGGTTACAAATGATTTTGTCTCCAAATACCATTCGACAACCTTGCATTTCTGCTCCGTTGATAAAGCGGGCGCCATTTTTCAACAATACGATTTTCATGCAGCGCCGTTGCAACAATACAAACTCCAACTATTTAGAAATTCGATATGGCGCTCATATTCTTTCAATTGTTTATCCCTAATGCACGTCATTCAAGTGAAATGGTCAGAAATTGACTGAATCACCCTGTACATTATTACATCATCATCCGAAGACAATTTTAATCGCATTTCTACCAATAATAAGCCCTAAATTATATCTTCGCATAATGATGTGACAACGAGGCCAACGAGAGACAGGCCAGTGCCAACACCACCTAGACAAAAGGCCTGCGCACAGAATCGTCATACATTGTTACATCATCATCAAGCGGCTAAATTTAGGGCTTATGATTGGTAGAAATACGATTAACAATAGCCGCTTTAGTGTGATGTAACAATGTATGACGTTTCTGTGCGCAGGCCTTCTGTCTAGGTGGTGTTGCCAGTGCACTCAAAAATCACATGATCATCGGGGTCCGGGCAACAATTTATCCTTCATTGTTTTCAACAAACAAAAAAATACTGATTGTTAAAATTCAAGATGAAGACAATGAAGGATGAATTGTTGGCCGGACCCCGATGATCATGTGACTTTTGAGTGCCCTGGCCTGTCTCTCGTTGGCCTCGTGTGACAACGTAGCCCACGAGAAAGACAGGCCCCGGCCAACAACCACCTAGACAGAAGTCCTGCACACAGAAACGTCATGCATTGTTACATCAAACAGAAGCGGCTATACAGTATTTCTACCAATAATAAGCCGTAACTTTGGCCGTTTGACGATGATGTAACAAAATATACAGTTTCTGTGCGCAGGCCTTCTGTCTAGGTGGTGTTGCCCCGGCGCGGAAAAGTCACCTGACCATGGTAGGCTGATCAATAATCCAAACTTCATTGTTTTCAACAAACGAAAAAATACTGATTCTTAAAATCCAATATGGAAACAATGAGGGTTACATTGTTATTCAGCCTAGGATGATCAGGTGACTTTTCCGCGCCGTGGCCTGTCTTTTTCGTTGGCTACGGTGTGACAATGTATGACGTTTTCGCGCTCAGGCCTTATTTTTAGGAGGCGTTGCATCTACTCAAAGCCTAAGCGCGAAAACGTCATACATTGTTACATCATCATAAATAGTCATCTTTAATCGCATTTCTACCAATAATAAGCCCAAAATTATGACTTCGTATCATGATGTAACAATGTATGACGTTTCCACGCTCAGGCTTTCTCTTTATACTCTGTTCAACGAAAGAAAAACTGGGCGTGTCTAATGAAATTCCCAATTTCAATTGTTAAACATTGTTGCTAGATAAAATTAACAAGTTTAACAATTGAAATTGGAAATTTAACTGGATACGCCCAGTTTTTCTTTCGTTGGACAGAGTATAGGTGGTGTTTTCCTGGCCAACGCCTCCCAAACATAAGGCCTGAGCGCGAAAACGTCATACATTGTTACATCATCATCCGAAGATATGTTTAATCGCATTTATACCAATAATAAGCCCTAAATTATGTCTTCGCATGATGATGTAACGATGTATGAAGTTTTCGCGCTCAGGCTTTTTTTTTCCAACAAACGAAAAATTGCTGATTGTTAAAATCCAATACGGAAACAATGAAGATTACATTGTTACTTGGACTAAGATGATCAGGTGACTTTTCCGCGCCAGGGCCTGTCTTTCTCGTGGGCTACGAGAAATAATTACTAAATTCCTTTGTCCCTCCCTGTTAAGGTCCTTTCCTACTGTTGAACCAAAATTAACTGAAGATTAAATAATAAGCCCATCTCTCTCCAGATTGTATGGCAATACACGAATCATCAGATTTAATAAAGTACGATTTCTTAATTATACGTTTCTGAAAATTGTTTTCCACATTTAAAATTTTGACATTTTTCCAATCTCGTCTATGATCAGTTGCCATACAGCGACATGCGAGAGCATTGTTACCGTCACATTAGCATATAACTTGATCAACCTAAACATGCAAACTATTTTATAAGTATTAATGAAACCAAAGCGTTTATTAAAAATAAAAATTGAGTTCTTTGAAGGATTGAATCTAGATATCAATATTATTAATTAATTAATATAATTATCACTCTCTTAGAACTTTAATATTCTATTGACTTTAATATTCTATTTCACAGCAGTTGGTGCTAAGTAAAACATTTCGATAAAGCTTGATGACATTAAAATAATTCTGAATTGTAAATGATCATAATACAAAATGTCATTTTCAATATATGCTTAAATTGTACAATCTCGTATTACAAAGAAAAAATTTCTTAAAGATGGTAACTCACGTTCTCTCTTTTTTATCTTCTACAGAATTAAAATTCGAGATCTGGCTTATGGCTATTTTCAGCAGAGCAAAGCGGGAAAAGAAAAGAGCCTTGATTCTGATTGGTTCATTCCTTTCCTGCATTCCTTTTTCTTCTCCTGATTGGATCTAGCAGATTTTGTAAGTGATTCAACCTTAATTCTGATTATTTTATTTCCCTTTCCCATTACGCTCCCCTATATTCATGGCTCTTTTCTTTACCTGGAATGAGGTCTTAAAGAACAAGGCCAAAAAAGACAAGTTCAACTATTTTGCTCTGCTGGACAAACAGTGTTTTTTTGTGTGGATAATACTAGGGACTCTAAAAGTTTTTAGCCAGGAACGCTGCAATAATCTCACGAAGATCATTCTTTTAGCACTTTTCGAAGTCTTCTATACAAAGTTTCATTCTCTTGAACAAGGGGACATGCCTTTTTTCCAGTCCTGGGCAGTGAGCTCCCTAATGTAGTCATTGTATGCTGCTAGGATATCATTGTCACTGTCAAAATGGAACCCCCTCAGCTTCCTCTTGATTGTGGGGAATAGGAGGGATGTGTCAATATATTGACCCAATTTTCACAGAAAAACTTAGTTGTCTTAACGGTGATATGTGCTGGGACTTTGTCATGATGCTTCTCCTTCCATTTTTCTAGGACTTGTGGCACCTAGGATGTGACATACCACTATGATGTAACAGTCTTTTTTTTAAAGCATAACAGTGCACACACGGCCAGTGGAACAGAAGAAAATTGCCATCATCACCTTCCTAGCACTCCGGCCATCTGTGGAGGTCCTTTGGGGAGCCACTGTTTGGATTATTCCGTAGTTTCGGGGTCGGAGTGATGGGCCTATGTTTCGTTACCTGTGAAGATGTCGTTGACACGTTTTGATGCCTCGTTGTGGAACCTTTCGATCATTTCTTGGCATCAGTGCACTCTGGCTACTTTCTGCTCTTGGGTCAACAAACCGATGGATCCATCGTGAAGAAACCTTCCTGAGTTGGACGTCTTCATGCAAGATTGGTTTAACTGCTGATGAACCGATGTCCAGGCTTACCTCAATCCGGGAATAGGTTACCCGATTGTCATTCGCGATCATATCCGACACAGCACGGGTGGACATCCACTCCGAGGTTCGTCTTCAAATGACTATTTTCCTCTCTTAAACTCGCGACACCAAAAAGAACTGTGGCTTTACTCGGAGCTCTACCAGGAAATGTCCGTTGTAAAATGTTCAAAACAATCCGCTATGCCTGCTGATTCAGGTCCATTGTGTTTTATGTCTATACGCCCGTGCTCGAGCTTTAGAATTGTGCCACGCAAACCATGACATGCTCAAATCAAAGAGTGAAGTACTTGGAGAAAATAAAACAAATTTGATGAGATGCGTGCAGCGTTCCTGGTTAAAAATTTTGAGTGCCCCATCAGTTTTGAAATGGATCAGAGTTTGCAATTTCACCAAGTTTACAGGGTGACTAAAAAGTTCGTTGCACCCGTGTACGAAAATGGAAATATTCCATTTCTGTTGCAGCTTATAAATAGGAGGTTTTGGGTGACCACTTGGGCCAATCATGCTTCTTACCTATCTCAGTATATTTCTTTTGGCGTCTGCTGAGGTAGGGCGAGTTTTGTGCAAGCGCTTCTTCCGTCCCACTAACACTCATGCTGTTCGATTGTCAATTGTCAGCTTATCAATCGATCAGAACATGCAAATTCTATCTCTTCAATCATAGGAGATTGAGAAAAAAATTCCAACTGTAAACTTATAAAGTGGTGAAAATGCTGAAGTTCATGCTTCAAATTATAAGATTAAATGTAGATGAAAACGGATAGGAAAAATTCCAATACCTGTATTCCAGTATTTCTCAAGATTTTTGGACTCGCAAATCCCTTTCACAAAGATTTGAGTTGCGCGAACCTCCGACTAATAAATTCGAGTGTAGGGCATTTGCTCCATTTGCTCCATTTGCTCCATAAGTATAATCAGTTTGGGGTAAATGGCCGGACCCCAATAAATTCATGTCAAATTTAATTCTAAGCAAAAGTTAAACCTTAAATTAACCTCTAAAGTTAGCCTATTTACAGATTAAGCTGATTACACAATGAGTAAGAATAGATGCAAAATTTTAAACTTCCTTCTCAACATACAACTTTTTTTAACATTAGCAAGGTCTTGTAATGCTGCAAAGAATATATATGAGACAAAGATTAAGTAATACTATGAATATTTAATAAAGTTTTTTTTATTTTCTAATAAAGAGTTACGCACCTCTTCCTTGGAATTCAGTGAGAAGGATCCGCCTGCTTTGCATGGCATAGGGCTTTGAAGTCAGGAACCACAGAAATTAAACAAAGTCTCAAATCATTTTCAGCATGAAGTCTATTTCTGTATTTATTCTTTAAAAAGGAATATGAGGAAAAGGACTTTTCGCGCAAATATCTGGATGAAAAAGGTAATTGTCACGGAAATCAAAACCAGGTTCGATTCCCGGCGACACTAACTGCTTTTACCGCTCTCGGATATTCTCCCGTTCAAAGGCGGGGGAGGAGCGGGGCAGACAGTGTCGTCATACCAGCCAACACGCTAGAGCGAATAAGGATGCAAGGAGGTTTCGAGACAGAGGCTCGAAGTTTTCTTGGCGGGAGAAAACGAGCAAAGTGAGGAGAGTGACCGGGATGTCGAAACGGATAGAAGGTCAAAAGGGTGATCTCGCCGCCAATGCAAGAGAGCTCTTCGTCGTCGCTTCCACCCAGCAGGTACGCGAGGACCAACGGCCGAGCGGAGGCAACGGAACGCCAGAGCGAAGCGCTGAGAGGCCGACGAGAGTCGAGTTCGGCGGTGAAGCTTCGAAGACGGCGTTTTCCACGTGCGGGAGTTCCTGCGTGAACAGCAATCTTGCGTACACAAGGCGGAGCGAGAGTTTTGAGTGGAAATCACCGGGAAGAACGCTCACCGTGTCCGGAACCGATTTTGTGAGTACTCTGTATTTAGTTAATTGTGACCCTCGTGTGATTGCAACCGTCATGAGTGATTTCTTCCGTCGGGAGTTCGACGGGCGTGCGACGGTGCGAGGGCATTTCCCTGGAGGTCTTAAGGCATACTTAACATCGCAATATGGTTTTGCCTATGTCGAAAGGAAAGCGTAAATACTCTATGGAATTTTACGCATTGCCGAGTGTTAATTGTGTTCTGTGGTGTATGTGCTTATTCCAAAGGAGGGCGCCATTAGCCCGTCACTTTATGATTCAAAGTGTGTAACCTTTCATTTTTTTCCCCTTGCAGTTAATTCCCCGCCAAGGCGGCTTTATGATGTGTTGTAAAATTTACGTCTGTAACCCATTAAGATTTTTTCTAGTTTAAAACTCGGACTAAACTGTGAACCGTGTGTCCACGAGTTGGACCTTGCCATTGTAATTTGTGTGTTTAAAACTTGTGGAACAGACTGATATTTTTTTACTTTGACTAGACTGTTGGATTTGTTTCTGTGTTCGGCTGGAGCTATATGAACGAATATATTATGTTATTCTTTTATCAGTAATATTCCAGCCTAACTTTTTGTGTCATTGGATGGCAACTTATTTTACTATTATGTATTGTTTTGTGAGAGGCCGACATATTTGCTATTTGTGAATTATTCAAATGCTTTTTGTGAATCATAATCCTTTTAATTAACGAGCCTCGTACCTACGAATATTTGAAGCTTTACTATTCCTTTTCTAGGTCGTAAGATTTTTATAGAAAGTAGTAGTTATAATTATTTATTTAATATCCTTCCGAAAAGGGTATTTAAGAGTAAGTGTATTTTATTTTACGGTTGGTTACGAAGTGTTACTAGGTGCCAATTTAATTTTCCGGCCAAGCCGGTTGTTGTTTTGTTTTAATGCATTGCTCTGAATTATATGTATATGTAAGGTTTGCAAGTACACCTAATTCTTTACGCCTAGTTAAGTAAGGATCCGATTCTTACTTTATTTTATTGTCCTATTCATTTATTCATGATTTTGTGCTAATTATCATAACTTTATTAAACTTTATTTTTTGTTACCTTACCCTGTTTACGTGATTAGTTATTTCCACTGCGCTAGCTATTTTGCTCTGTGTATACACGTTACAGTAATAAAGCTGTTAGGGCTTTATTCTTTAATACTGGGAATTCTTCCTTTAAATCTAACCAAAATCCAATTAATGACAAAGATTTAAAACTTTTCTTTAATTGAAAACCAGTGGAAATATCAAAAAGCTGCTTTTTTTCATTTACGCCTAATGCGAATTCCAAAATAGTTTTCTTTTCGAAGGGATTGGGAATCCAATTGTTATTGGACATAGCAGGAAAGTATAATCTGAAGGTTTTTTCTAGTTTCTTCAAATGTTCTTTAACCGTGTTTTTGACATTTTCGTCCAACGAAAGATGATTTTCTACCATGAAGTCGTAGGAAAAACCTTCAGATTATACTTTCCTGCTATGTCCAATAACGAAAGGATTGCTATTGATACAAGTTTCCCAATAGTTAAGTTTTTTAATGAACGATTCAATACGATCTTGCACAATGTTAACGTTTATATTTGGACCCTGAAGAGATAAGTTAAACTGTTAATTTCTGAGAAAATATCTGCCAAATAAGCCAATGTCCGAAGCCAGATTTCATCTTTCATGCACTTTGCTTTGCGAAAGGCACGGCTAATGAGAAAAACGTAAACTTCGTTAAAGGCCGAACTTCGAAATCCGCCATTACGGAAAATTTTTGGCGAACCCCCTGAAAGATTTCGCGAACCCACAGGGTGTTTGAGAAACACTGATATATTCGAACCAGGGACCAGGAATCTCCAGCTTGCCAACTCGGCTGTCGTGGATACTGATACAGCTGTCTGCAAGAATCTTAAATCCAGGTCGCGGAATTTTTCCTTTCCTTTTTTCATCTGTATTTAATCTTCAATTTGAGGCAAAGGTTTGATATTTTCACCATCACTTTATAATCAAATTTTCTCAGCTTACTGATGGCTTTCAGAAGGAGAAAATCTGGACTTTCGAGCCAGTGCCTGCCCTATCTTGAGCTTCCACTTTGACTGATTAACAGTCTTTAGGATAATTGGAGACAACTTGGCTGTACTCGTCCAAGGTTCAAATCCAGATCGCGGAATTTTTCCTTTGCTTTTTATCATCCATGTTTAATTGTACACTTGCTCACATTCTGAACACTTTAAAAAGCTATTTTCAAAACCCAATAAACAGTTCTCTGCAAAACAAGGGATTCAATACCTCAAGTTGATAAACACCACTTTTCACTGTTTGGGATGAAAAAACTGTTACAAATTGATTAATCTGAGGTAAAAGGTTCCAGACAGCATTCCAGGTGATTCAAATCAAGAAGTAGAACATATATCCTGCGTTCGTTGTTGCAAATCATGCTTTGACTCTGGGACTATGGGATATATACATTTTATCCTTGATGTGACCTCACAAGAAGAGATGTGAGTTCAGGTGGTGAGCATGCGGGCCAATTAGCGGGACAACTTGTTTCTATTTAAGAACAAAAAAACTTCTTAAGAAGTTCTGCTGAGCTTTTTTACTGATATTGTCCATCACGTGTTATCTACCACAAATGATAATATTCCTTATGATAATATTTCCAAATAATATTGTTTATCAAATCAAAAAAAGCAACCTTTATGCTTTTGCCAGAGTTTTTGTAATCATTATTTTGCTTGTGCATTCTTTCGAAAATTAACGTTATATAAATTATAAGTTGACATTTTCATTATTTTAATATTTACATACTTTTTTAAAAATTTTAATAGGCATATTACCTAAAATACGCATATTGAAAAATATTTCAGACCTTAAACTTTTATTTAGACAAAAACTTTATAAATCTAATAAAGCGTGCTCGTCGGAATTGCCTTTATTTTTACAATTTATTTAAAAACCAATTATGCAATTCAATTTATGTAATTTCAAATAAACAGGGGAAGTTAAAAATCTTTTTTATAATGATATAGGCGATTGAAGAAGCTGTGGATTAGACTTACGGTTCCACGCCATATGAGACAGATCCGATGGGAACAAGATTTCAACTTATTAAATTATGGAGATATGATTGGTAACTACATGGAAGGAGGTATATTAAGTGGATCAAAAGAAAAATTTTGAGATCATATTCTAATCATTACTAAATTTTTTCACTCAAGATTTGTGAAGTGGCATTATAAAATTACATTAATTACTTATTTCTGCAAATCTTAATCACACCTCACATTTCAAGTATTTATTCATTTAATTTCTCTATTTGCATGAGCAATAATTTACGCAGGATCTTAAAAGAACATTTAATTTATTTTTTTATTATTTTTACATAAAGTAGGCTCCAACAGCCCAACAGGATTAAACACCTTTTCACCCATTTTTCTCATTAAAAGATATTAAAAGATATTCTAGAAGTAGCTTCATTTTTACTTCCTTGTACGAAATAAAGGAAGTATTGTAATCGCGAAAACTTTCGGTTTTCAGATTTCAACGGAAATATACATTTTGATCATCCCTGAATCCATTTTGACGTGTTTCGGCCTTACGTCTGTACGTACGTATGTACAGGGTGTTGCAAATATATACATGGCAGTACCGCCGGGTAGCCTATCCGCTCAGCTGCAGGGGCAACACCACCTAAAGAGAAAGCATGACCACGGAAACGTCATATATTGTTAAAACGTCATAGGTAGCCATCCCGAGGCTAACGAGAAAGACAAGCTCCGGCACTGAAAAGTCACCTGACCAAGATAGGTCTATTAACAATGTAACTTTCATTGTTTCCATCTTATATTTTAACTTACTTACTTTTCAAACCCGCTTATCCGTTAGGGTCGCGGGGGCAGCAGCCCTATGGAGGATCTCCAGCGATCGCAATCTTCCGCCATCAGGCGCATGTCCTCCCTGGTAATATCCAAGCGACTCGAACCCAGATTTAAGGCCTTTAACATCTCGGACCGGATTTCATCATTACCTGCAGCTTTGCCAGTCTTCAGGGACTTAATTGCCCATCTGACTTCTGTTTCAGTGATACTACCGTGACTATTCTCCGCTCCAAGGTGCACCTCAAGTGCCTCAGTTGTCGCTGTCACCGGATTAAGAAGAGATGCAAAGTATTCCTTCCACCTATGCAATACCCTCTCCTCCGTTTTCAGAAGCCTCCCATCTGAACTCTTAATAGTTTGTGATGAAAGAGACTTCTTTCCACGGAGGCGGCGCACGGTCTGCCAGAACACTTTGTTTGCCGAACCATAGTCTGCCTCCAATTTCTCCCCGAACTTCTCCCAGGCCCTGGCTTTAGCTGTTGATAATGTCTTTGCTGTTGCTTTTCGCGCCTCAGTGTCCCGCACTCGACTCGAAGTTGATTATTTGCAAGCCATAGCAAATAGGCTTCCTTCTTTGCCTTGCAGTCCTTTTCTCAATGCCCTGCGCCACACTCAGCCGCTTACGACCACAGCACAATGCAGCCGAAGTAATCACAGCAGTCTTAAACAACTGCCACTCCTCTTCAACAGTACCACCATGCAGACCTCGTGGTACTGTTCTATTTTAACAATTAGTGTTTTTTCCTTTGTTGGAAACAATGAAGGTTGGATTGTTAATGACCTATCTTGGTCAGGTGAAGTTTCAGTGCCGGAGCCTGTATTTCTCGGTAGCCTACGAAAAGACAGGCCGGGACACACAAAAGTCACATGACCAAAGTAGATCGAGCAACAATCCAATCTTCATTGTTTCCAACAAACGAAAAAAAACAGATTGTTGAAATCCAAGATGGAAACAATGAAGATTGGATTGTTGCTCGATCTACTTTGGTCATGCGACTTTTTATGCCCCGGCCGTCTTTCTAGTTGGCTTTGTAGCCATCTCGAGGCTAACGATAAATTCCAACATCACCTCTACCAAAACCTCCTAGAAAGAAAGCCTGTGCACTTATTATGGAAACCTAGAAAGAAAGCCGGGCTTATTGGTAGGAATACGATTAGCAATGCCTTTTTATGATGATGTATCAATGTATGAATTTTCAGTGCGCAGGCTCTCTTTTTAGATGTTGCCTCTACTCAAACGCGAAAACGTCGTATATTGTTACATCACCTATGTTAGGGTATTGTTGATCAAATTTCTACCAATAATAAGCCCGAAATTGCCCCTACCGTAGGTGATGTAACAATGTATGATTTTTCCGTGAGCAGGCTTTCTCTTTAGGCGGTATTGGAAATACAGGCTCCGGCAATGAAAAGTCACATGATCAAAATAGGTCTAGGAACAATCCAACCTTCACAGTTTCCAACAAAGGAAAAAACACTAATTGTTAAAATACAAGATGGAAGCAATGAAAGTTACATTGTTAATAGACCTATCTTGGTGAGATGTCTTTTCAGTTCCGGAGCATGCCTTGCCTCGTAGTCATCTTTAATCGCATTTCTACCAATAATAAGCCCTAAATTATTACTAAGTATGATGATGTAACAATGTATGAAATTTTCGCGCTCAGGGTTTGAGTAGAGGCATAGCCTACAATGATAAGAGAAAGCCTGCCCATTTGCCTTGCTCCATTGTTCAAACTGTCTCATAAATCAGTCGAAAGCAGGGCGATTTAGTACCGTCTAGCGACAAAATTTAACATTGTTAGAGTCACTTAAGGTGTCAAATTATGAAAAATGTTGAAACTAAATAGAGGATACTTGATTTTTCATATAAAAAACTTGTTTCATTTACCTTGTTATTTTTTGTCGAGGTGTGAATGGCCAGCCGTTCCCTATCGTTATAGGCTATGAAACGACTGAAACAATGTTAAATTTTGTTGCTAAGCGGTGCTAAATCGCCCTGTTTTCGAATGACTTTTGAGACAGTTTTAACAATGGAGCAAGGCAAATGGGCAGGCTTTCTCTTATCATTGTAGGCTATGGTAGAGGTGGTGTTAGCAGGGGCCCGCTCATAACAATACCATCTTTCAGCCTGGGCACTGTTACATTGTTACATCACCTCAGTAGGGCACTGTTAATCGTATTTCCACCAATAACAAGCCCTGAAATTACCCTTCTGATGATGATGTAACAATTTATGACGTTTCAGCGCCCAGGCCTTTATTATAGGTGGTATTGTTATGAGCGGACCCCTGCAGCCGAGCGGATAGGCTATCCAGCAATGCTGCCCTGTATATATTTGCAACACCGTGTACGTGTGTATGTGTGAACCTCGCATTTCTCAAAAACGATTAGCCTTAGAATGTTGAAATTTTGTATTTAGGACTATTGTGACATCAGTTCTGCACCTCCCATTTTGATTGCAATCTGCTGGATCAAACATGTGTATTTGAGGTGTCCACCACAGATTTCCTTTCAAGTCCTTTCAAAGTGATAACGCAACCTAGCCTAGCCTACCTAACCTAGGTGGATAGCACAACCTAGTCACAAAATTGTCAGTTACACATTCAAGTACCATTGTGACTAGGTTTGTGCTATTGTATCACCTCTGAAGGTTATCACTTTGAAAACCTTGTGCATTAAATTCCTTTTCCACGTTCTTTTCAATAAAAAAATGTTTGTAGTGCTATCTGCAACGACTCAAGAGTTATTTACATTAAACGTTGTAGGTTAATTAAAACTCATCCTGTATATACAGTGCAATATAACGTTAGTTAAATAATGAATGTAATTTAGTTTTAATTTCAAATTCAAATAGGACAATATAAAAATTACATAATATCCCTATAAAAAGTACATTAACATGAAGGTAACTCTTATTTATTAACTACCTGAACGTATATTTACAAATTCATTAAAATTCTTAGTTTTACAGTTTTCCTTCGTTGTTCTGTTTGCTGTTGCATTTCCTGCGGCCCCTCTTTTTGTTTTCATTCACAACATTTTTATGATTCGTCTGGAAGCACGAAGATTTATCATAATATCACGACGACCTGACCCTAATTACTGCAGAGGAATCGACATATGGAATACCATTTTAAATGCTATCTGTAAAATCTCCATTGTATCTAATGTAAGCGACTAAGGCCCAAAAGCTTTGTAGCCGTAAGGTCTAAAAGTCAGGAGATGCAAAGAATTGCGACATAACAAAAAAAAAATTTTATTTCGTTATGGAAAATAACGAACGGATGCAACTGTGCAAATCATCTGTGAACTTTAAAAGTATATGCTTTTAGGCGATCGTAATTTGGATTCACTGTTTGCAGTTATAGGTTATTCTGAAGATATTTTGGTGCAAGTTACTTAGATTTATGCAAAATAATAAAGAGATGCAGTAAGAGTTAGATTTGCAGAATGTCGGGATATTTTCGCTCGTGTATTCTTTACTTTTTTTTAATAATATTTAGACCATAGTAACCATAACATTTTATATTTATCATTATATCAGTTGTTTACATTCTCAGGCGAAATTTATCCATATCCTGACTTTTGGATCCTACTAGATGTATTTCTTTCTTTAAGTTTTTATCTTAAAAACTTCTAGGTTAATTTTCTGGTTAATTTTCTTCTAGGCGTTGATAATGGCTTTCACATCTGGTATAATACCCCGTATTGTCTATGCAACTGAACACGACTGGAATTTCCGTGGATATCTCAATTATTCAATGCTTCTTGTGTCACCTAAAGTTACCAAGTTAGAAGAGAGTTGTTAGTAAGTCACGGGTGATTTTTTTTTCCATTTACAATGAAGAATGGATGTCAGTACTTATTAATGGGATTATTCATTGATTTACTCACGTATCCGTTTGATTACAGTGGCAACAATTTTTCTAAAAGGTTGTGCTTCGGATGTAAAATTAGCGATTTTTTTAAATGATTTCGATGTTCTGAAATCGAATAATAATCACCTAAAATTTTAATTGGCTCTTGTTTCTTCGCTACATGCATTTATTTATTGTATGAAAATATGAGAATGTAAGACTTTCATATGTAATGTACTGTTCTTTATCTCCTTGTGAAATACAAACAAAAGCAGTCAATGTTACTTTCGAATTCGCTTTGCCTGGCGACTGTATTTCAAATGAAGAGCATCTCCAATTGTACTCGGCTAGCATCGAGATGGACCATTTCACCTGGTTTCTTTTCTCCATCTTACCGACGCACAGAGGAGTATTTACAGATAAAAGCTGACCGAAAGTCCAAATCATGAAGTTATTTAAAAACGATTAAAGTTTGTTTTCCTATAGCCTAATATTTGTTTCATCCCTTATTAGCTATTTTAGCCAAATTCCCCCTTACCGTTGGCAGCGCCATCAGTCGGAAATGAGGCATCGCACAGATCAACTATTTGGTATCGTCGATCTCTTGTGACACATTACATGTTACGTGAGATTTAAGTACGGTAGAGTTCTGTATGGTATCAAAACATGTTATCAGAAATCTACTCGGCGTATAGTTCTGATCTAGTGTTTTGGAGTTGTGGTACTGTGCTCTGATTATTAATGCATAGTTGTAGGTTTATATGCGTAATATAGGGTGTTTGTAAATTATCTTCGGTATTATACATGTTTATTACTCAAAAACTATTACAGATTTTAACGTAATTTTTTTATTCACAAAGAAAAAATGGCGCGTTGTCCCATTTTCCGCGAGATGCAGTAACCAATGGCGAGTGTTCAAGGAAAAGGTAAATGCGTGTTATGACTCATTGTTATGAAGTCAATGATTACAGTTCAGAGAATGTTCAAAACAAAGTTTAAACTTAAGATCCTCCAAATCATAAGTCAATTAAGCTATGGCATGAAAATTTTTTAAACACAGGCAGCCTGTTGCACAAAAAAGGTGCTAGTAGACCTTCAGCGACACCAAAGAGAGTAGAAAAGGTCGGGGAGGCGTTCGATCGTAGTCCCCGTAAATTACTTCGCCAAGCGGCTCGTCAACTGGATATGCCAATGTCAACTGGACTTGCGTACATAAAACAGTGAAGCACCGCCTTCGTCTTACACCCTACAAAATCCAGATGATGCATGAACTGAAACCAGATGACCGACCGAAGCGCAAAAAGTTTGCTGAGGATATGCTCCAAAAAATCGACAATGATCCCACATTCCGTGAGGACATTTTGTTTTCTGATGAGGCAATATTCCATACCTCTGGAGCAGTAAACCAACACAACTGCCGCATTTGGGGCTCATAAAACCCCACGTTCTAAGGGAGCATATACACGACAGCCCAAAGGTTAATGTTTGGTGCGGTTTAATGCATGATCGAGTAATCGGATCTTTCTTTTTCGCTGAAAACACCATTACCGCTGCAACCTACCTAGATATGCTGGAGAACTACCCGATTCCACAGGTGGAAGAACTGCAGTCCAACATAGTCTACCAACAAGATGGAGCACCTCATCACTGGGGCCTGCAAGTTAGGCAGTGTCTTGATACGACCTTTCCAGGACGATGGATTGGAAGGGATGGGCCACTTTAAAATCTGTAATAGTTTTTGAGTAATAAAAATGTAGAATACGGGAGATAATTTAGAAACACCCTGTATAATGATAATGATAAAATAATTCAAGCAATTATAAATGGAATGATGGACTCTACTACATTTCAAGGGACCAAACCCTCCGGGTCCCAGTTTACGCCCGGAAAAATCTGGTAACCGTAGTTTAGGTTAGGTTATGGATATGCTCGCTACCGAATGTTGCAGCGAAAACCGAACAGGCATGCATGGTATTTCTGAAGGTCTAACATTCCCATTTTAGTTGCTGATCATTTTACAGGTTCTGTTAATTGTTTTATTTTAATAGTTCATTCACACAAATATCTGATATTTCCATTCATGCTGATATTTCCTGGATGTATTTGTAAAGATTCGGAAGTAAAATAAAAAATAATGTCATTAAATGTCATTTTATTTAAATTATTGCATTTAGCTTCAAGGAGCTTCTAGTTGACGATAAAGGAAGAATAACACGGGAGTCGTGGCGCTTAAGGGCGATTACCCTTACCTTCATTATTGTCTTTGAGGTGAGTACATGTAATTTTCCCTAGCCCTCTGATTTTCTTTGGCAAACTTCAAATAAACTATCACGAAGCAGTTTATTACTTACACTCACTGACCAATCTATTAAAAATTACCATTCACTGACGTACAAAGGGGTCGTGTCATCGTTTGCATGTTCAGATTATCTCAAACGGAATATACAGGAAACAATGGATATTATAGTAAATCTTTACCTCAATTCAAACTGCCAGGGTTTGATAGTGGGCAGCTTTATAGAAGAGCAGCCTTAAGGAAACATAGACCCTAGAGGCTCTTCACCGACCACTGTTTCACTATTGTTTGTCAAATAGTCTGATCAAAGAAAAGCCACCACTAAAAGGCACAGTTAGTATGTCCACGGCTGTAGACGAGAGGAGTGAGCAAGAAATGCTTAGGCTCATCATAAAAAATGAAATGTCATTCATTCATCAGCAATAGGAAGAATTCTCCAATGTGGGCGATAAAGAGTGCTGCCAATTGAGTTTGTCCATAATTAACGCAACATTATGAATTTGATGCCATCATAAAATTATGAATTTTTAATTGTGAATTACATGTATTAATTTTGGCCGCCATTTTGTTTTTGTTTACCAATTGTACTACTAAGGGTCGCTGTGGTGTTACTCGAGGGGAATGGTTGGTGGCGGACAAGGGTTGTGGCGGTCAATGATCGTGAAAGGCTTCAGGCAAAGGGGGCAATGGATGAAGGCTTTTTCCCTTCATTTAACCAGTGTCCTTGTATATGTACCCCTTTTTTCAGCGCAGGGCCAGAACACACTTTTGTCAAAAATCTAGTTTTCTTTGACGTTTTTCAGCTTCAAGATTTTCATTTTCTATTCTTGTACATTTTACTTTAATTGTTTTACTTTCAGGGTGCTCAGTGTGAATGTTCTTGTTAATTACAACATGAGGTTAATTTGGAAAGGTGGAAGGGATTTGTGAATTTTTGAATTTGTTTTTTAGTATGACATGGAACATGCCTTTATTCACCCTGAAAACCCAACTGAGTTTGGTGGTGTTCGCGGTTTAGCAATACAAACAAATCATTCGGAAAAAGAGACACACAAACGGCTTCATGGTGTGCCAATTTAGACTGTGCATAAATCGGTGAAACACCATTACCCCCGTAATCGCATGCGCGTTTTTTTGCCCCATTTCAAGTGGATTTTGTCGACTTGAGCAGTCCGTCAGAGCAGAACGACTGTTTTAAATCCTTCTTATTTGATCGTTGTGGCTTTAAAAACAAAGGCAGAACTCGAACTCCAAAAAGCCTTTCGAAAAATCCTTTGTTTCAGTCACATACGGAACCAATGCCCAGAAGACTCAAGGCAATTCTGCATGTACATGGGGGGACAATTCCGTATTAGATAGGATTTCTAATAAATTGGACAGGCAATTTATATTATAAAAATATATTCCTAGGTAATTAAACACAGACGCAGAAAGCAAAAAAAACCACACAAAATTATCATGGACAGTCTCTCTGCCTACCATCTGAAGTTTTGAAAGAAATTACTAATATCAACGTTGCTAATATATAGCTTGCTGAAAACTAGAAATTAAATAGTCTCTTTATCTGGCTTTCCATCTTTTCACACATTGCGGGGCTTGTGAGTGCACTAAGAGTATACGACAACGCCCCTGCACTTCGGTGCTTGTCCAAGAGGAACTGACAAAGCAACGGATTATCGCTTTGGCACATCTTACATACTGAGCTGATATCGCATCATGCGATTTCTTATTCTTTGGCGGCATGAAGGAAAACCTATCTGGGCGTAGATTTTATTCGGCTGAGTAACTCGTCAATGCCACAAGAGCACCCTATGCGGAATTCCTGCCAATGATTTTCAGACGGGTTTCCAGCAACAGATGTGCATAGCGGCCAACGGCGACTATTTTGAGGGAGGATATGGATGTGTAGCATGTGTGAAGATATTATCATATGGTGCGACAAAAACAGCCCACAAACTTAATGACGGTAGTAGTATAGTGAGTAGTTTATCATCCACTTTCTCAACCATATTTAATTGTTCTCAGATTAGAGAACTATCAAGAAACTACCCCCCTTCCCTGTCAAAGTAAGCTATAGGAAAGTAGCGAAAGCTCCCTTTGAAAACGAAGTGGGGTAAAATATCCGAAAACTTTTATTGTCCTTATCTTTTACCCCTTTTATCCCTCCGCCCCATCCTTTTTTTTTAATCGGAAAACTGATTTTCTCGAACTTAGTGTTCACGAAATCGAAATGGCCTCTATACAGTCTTTCGATTCTCATTTCCTAAGCCGAATGACGTATCACATGGCATTCGCTGCCATTTGAAAATATGTAATAGTTTCTAAAGACAACGTGACCGCTAACCCCATAACTCCGACTTCTGGCCCTAGTGGTCTAAATTCAAGTAAATAGTAAAGTAAAGCCATAGCAACCTACATACCAAATTTCAACCTTCTTATGTGAAAAGGAGTTGAAAATATAAAGGGGATAGACTGATATGGTAAAACCAATAAGCAGCTCCATTTTTCCGCTAGTTAATAATGCCATTAAATGGTAATAAATTTTCTAATAAATTGTTTTTACTTTTGAACTTTTTTTTTTATTACTTGATCTTTCCTTTTCTTTTCTTTTTTTTTTTAGCACGTTCTATTCATTCTGCATTACATTCTGGTTGCTGTAATTCCGGAAGTTCCTCAAAGGATAAAGATGAAAATAAAGAAAGAGCAGTACGATGCTAAGCAAGCTTTGGTTACTGTATAACAATTAACGTACTTTGAAAATAATCAAATTTTATTTTTTGAAAAATTAAAAATAAATGATTTAATATTAAAGAAATAAAACAAAAAAATTTTTTACTTACAAGTTAGTGTTATTTTTTCCTTCAAATTTTAAAATTAATTTATTTGGGTCACCAGATAAAATTACCAAAATTAATAGTCTCCATGTATTCTTGTACAGTTATCTTAACATTTTTTTTGTCCTTTTTATATACAGGGTGTCCAAAAAGTCTGGTAACATGGCAGATATTTCAAAGCTGCCCGGTAGGCGAGATCTGATGTGGTTTATAGGTAAAAGCGGGGTGGGGAATTCATTGCCGCACTCAAATTTGACTCTGACCCCCAAATTTACGGTCATCCATTTGCTAACTCGAAAACTATTAAAGAACAAGTACCACTAAAAATCACATACTCTTTTTAATTTAAATTTTGTTAGTTCATGACGTTTATAGTACACTTTCATTAATAATTTTCTATAAAAATCATCATATTCCTTAAAAATCTGCGATGAAAACGGCAAAATACGACAGTGAGCGAAAAACGGCGTCCGCCATGATTATGCATAGCAGGCTGGCGCTGTGACGTCATCGGCCTGCTGAAGAATTCAATAGAGAGACGTAAGAGAGCTAATCTAATTGCTTGTAATTTTTAACAGCGTGATTTTTTAAAGTAAACTTACAAGAAAGAGTTTCTAAATATTACCTTGGCCATTTTAATTCATTTAATGACCTCTGTGTAAAGGAATGTTTATTGAAATGTGTGTAGCTTAGGTTAGTGAATTCACGACTAAGAAGACGTTATATGAATGACATTGAATGAAGTTGGAAACCTTGCTCACGAATATCTGTAATCGATTTGACCATGCCTTATAAACTTCGTTTGGTATTCGTGTGTAACAATTATGCTTCACCCTTTTCTGCTCAAGAAATAAGAAAAAAGCAATGGATAGATTTTTTTCGGACAGATAAATGGAATCCCGGCAAAAGCAACAGGGGGTCTGTTCTGTGTGAATATGAGGTCGATCCAATTATTTACCAAAGAAAAAATAAGAAAAGAAACTATTCAAAACCACCACTTTTATCAGATATGTGTAATCGTCCAA
>JAHWFO010057280.1:11636060-11650516 GCA_023313115.1 Rhysida immarginata | reverse complement strand
TTCACAAGTTTACTTATTACAAAACAATGGGGAAACAATAGGAAAAATGTTAAGTAAATTTTTCATCCCTTACGTACTGCTTGTTAAGAATGATAAAACGAATTTTCATTTCTCACAACATAACAATAGATCGCTAGACTTCTTACAGTATTGTATCCTCAATTTTTACCCCTTTCCACTGATGGATACTCCGCCTCCTTACATTGCTGATCGTGACGTATATTTTAACGATGGAGTACGAAAAATAGGTAACTTCTCGTGTTGTCTTCCTAACTTAAATTTTAAAACAATTTATTTCACTATTAAAATATTTGTACGTTTTTCGTCATGGCTACAAGCTCTTATTTCATAAGTATTGTTAAAATGTTAATTTCGTGCATTAGCTACCGATTCATATCCTCCAGCAAACACATAACCCTTCGTTATTAAAATATTAGAAAATGTTGCGACTTAAAGTTCTATTACGGATAACCTGTGGTTTTTATAAAATATGGATATAGTAAAGATTGGATATGGAGATATTATAAAATTTATATAAAGATTATAAAATTTGGATATACAGGTTGTAAATAGACGACGTTTCACAAATTTAAGGATATGTAGATGATGATGTGGTGAACATTTTTTATTAATAAACCCATAGTTCCAAACGAAAAGCGACGGAGCCACTGCATGTTTGATGCTCTGTTTTGCGTCAAGCCGTGGAATGGCTGTCTGAATTACTGTGTTTCACTGCATTGGAATTTCGAGCGTGAAACCTAACGTAATTGGGTACGAAAGTTCTCGCTGTTTCCTGCCTCACAGTAAAGTCCATTCCTGAACTCATACAGCACAAAACGTAAAGCGCAAAAAAAACCTTCACCCTTACGGAATGTTCCAAACTAACAACGGGAATTTCGTACCAACCTGATATGCAAGATTATGTGATTGGAGAATGTGCTGTGCATCCGGACGGTACCATTTGAAAATAGCCTGCGAGCTGACAGTCTGCATAAGGCCTACAAGATGCAATGACAGGGGACATCGTAGTAAACGTGCCTAGTTCAATGCTTGATAAACCAGGACATCAAACAAGCTGTGGCTCCGTCGCTTTTCGTTTGGGACTATGGGTTTATTAATAAAAAATGTTCACCACATCATCCTCTACATATCCTCTACATTTGTGAAACGTCGTCCATTTACACCCTGTAGATATAAAATCTTTAGATAAAGATTATAAAATTTGGATATTATATTAATTCGGCCATTTTTTTTCATGACAATCTGTGGAATTGTTAAAATCTGATGTTAATAAAATACTTTTTCAACTCTGATTAAATTTTAATTTTTTTGAAAATTTAGAAGCATAGTTTTCAAATATCCTGTATTATGAAGTAGAAACATAGCTAGTCCCAGTAAAAATGAACTAAAGTCGCAACGCGCATGCGTTAGTTTTAACGTTTCACCATGGAAGAATACAAAGAACCCACATACATGTTGGCTTCTTTTTTATTATTTATTATATGAATATAATATATTGCTTTTTATACAGGGTGATATAACCAACTTTGCTCACATGCGAGTACTAATCAGCACATGTTAAGATTTCGTTGGAATTCGATCAAATTTTATCGGTATACAAAGTTTTAGGTACCCTATTCTTCCTCCAAAATTCATTACCCTAAGCGTTGCAGAACCTGAGTTAACATGTTGATCTTGGTGGCGGTATTTTTATTTCTGTTCATACAGTATCTCGGTTAGCGATCAAATTCGGATCCATGTTCATATGAAGTTTTTTGCTTAGAATCACGCATACTACCACCCCTCCAAAGTTGGTCATCGAATTATACAACACTCTGTATAATAAACAATATATTATATTCATATAATAAATAAATAAAAAAAAAAGAAGCCAACGTATATGTGTGTGGGTTTTTGTTTTGTTTGTTTTTTGTTTTGTTTTGCTTTTTTTTTACTAAAAATTGTTGTGCATTTTTCCATTATTCCGTTAGTTGGAGTTTTAAACACAAGCAACCAAGCAGACGCCTAGAATAGTTTCAGCACAGAATAAGGAAGCACAGAAGCGACACTCACGTGAATTCCTATGCAATCGTGTGAGGCACGAAAACCATGCAGCGTTCGCAGCGCCAGTAGCGGCAGGGTTATACTAACAGTGAAGAGCGAGGCGACGCAGGATCGCATCATTACGGAAAGGTTGGAAACGATTCGGTTAAGGACTAAAAAAAAGAAACAAAGCGTTTTGTATTTTGTGCAATATTACAAAATGCATAATTCTTGTAATAAAACATAGCCTATCTTTTATTTATAATATTTTTTTAATGTTTAATATTACATTCTTAAAGCTACACTATAACATCACAAACTCTATGTAATTTTTGACATGAATTAATGTTGTAATAGAGTATCATGATGGCTATGGTTGTATCAACTGCTCTCATCCTTGGGAAATCTGAAAAATTATATTGGCAATGTGAAAGTTTTTAGAATTTCTCCGATTTGCGCCAAAAATTAATAATATAACGGGTTTTTCAAAACAACATAAAAGCTTTTAGAGGACGTATTATGGGTGATTATAAGCAAAAAAAGTCCATATGAACATGGGTCCGAATTTGAACGATAACTGACATGCCGCCACCAAGATCAACTAGTTAATAACTCAGGTTCTGTAAGATCTAGGATGATGAAATTTTAGGGATTAATAGGGTACATAAAACTGTGTATTCCGTTAAAATTTGATCGAATTTCAACCAGTAGTTTGAGTGCGTAACAGTGCACTTATGTGAGTGCTAACCAGCACGTATTACGATGTTGACTGCGTAATTCGGAAACTACTCGTTGGAATTCGATCAAATTTTAATGGTATACGCAGTTTTATGTACCCTAATAATTCCCCAAATTTCATCATCCTAGATGTTATAAAACCTGAGGTTTTAACTTCTTGATCTTGGTGGCGGCATTTTTATTTGTGTTCAAATTTCAGTTATCGTTTAAATTCGGAACCACGTTCATATGAACTTTTTTGCTTAAAATCACCCTTACTACTAAAAACGCGTTCTACGTTGAGTTTTGAATCGCCCTACAGAGGAACACGCTATTCTATCGTCCTATCATATCGTCTGTGATTTAATGTTACAGCCCGGCCGCTAGGGTTCATTCGAGCATGTGTGCCCCAGTAAATGAAGGCAGCGTCGCTTCACATATGTGTCGCTTCTGTGTTTCCTTATTCTGTGGTTTCAATTTCTTTTTCAAGAGGATTGATACCAGCTTGGGGATGTGCACTTCGTTTTTAGTGTATAGATAGTGGGACCAGATTATAGGTGTTTAGATCCTATTGAATCTCTGCCGTTTTGCGATTCTTTAGATTATGTTTTAGTTTATACCATTCACAAGAGCAAGCGGATAAAACGTCGAAATGCTCCGAAAAGGAAATCGAAGATTAGTGCGGACGAACAAGCCCGGTTGATCTTCCTTGAAGCATTAAAAGCTATGGGAGTAGAAAGAGAAGTGGTATGTAGGCAGTAATTTCATTATTCAATCAAGTAAACTGAATTCTTCATATATTTAACTGTTTTTTTTTTCAGATAAATATTTATTTATTTATTTAAATATAAAAAAGTACAATAGCGCCCTAATGGGACCAATATGGTCAAAGACCGACGATTTAGGTTCAAGAGGGCATGAACAGTTGCAAGTGTATTACAAAAATATAGTTTCCTTATACAATCAACAATCGAACAGTAAAGTGAAGAGTACTGACAATCGACAGTCGAACCGTGTAGTGTATCGGTATTTGTATGGAATTTGAAGCACAGCTTCCATAATCTCACCCTTCATAATCAAATTCCAAAGGAAATACACTGAACTAGAAAAGAAGTCTGATGTACCCACAATGATTATCCAAAGTATGAAAGAAGAGAATTGCCTCCTCATGGTGGAGGGAAATTTGATTGACGATTGTCTGAACTAGGAGTATATCACATAGGTAACGGGTACTGAATCCAGTGGAGTTATATAGTGATTGCAGTGCTATAGTGATAGCTCCCATTGGCTTAGAGGGGAAATGATAAAGTGGCTCTTAAAAGCGGTACATATTACTCAGAATGGGTCTACCAATCGCATGAATATTTTACCAGGAAGTGTTCGCTAAATAGAGTGTCTGCTAAATAGAGGTATAAGTACAAGAGTTCCTTTCAAAGGGACCGGGACGTGTTAAACTGTCTCTTAATTAGAGGTGTCCACTATGGGAAGTTTCACTGTATAATTTTGCTGCGCTTGAATCTGATAGGATGTCGACGAGCTCGATAGAAGTCCTTTATTGATAAAGCTCTGTAGTATTTAAAAATGAGAATGTAAACTCTCATTGTAATCTTTTCTGATAAATATAAAGAGTTCTGAAGCAAGTTAAATGCTCTTTTAACTCACTGTGATACTATATGAATTATAAACTAATCTCTTTGATCAAAAGTTTTCGAACATACTTCCAAAACGAGTTAAAATGCCCTAATTTCCATGTCTATGATGTCTAACCACTATAAATAAAAACATGGCTTACCTCGACTCATTTGTGATTCATATTGGTGCGATATGAGTCACTCAACAGAGCTCAGCGAGTTCAACCATGGAAGAATAACAATAATAATAATAATAACAATGTTATTCTTCCATTGTATTACGATCCGTTACATAGTGAGAAATGAGCTTTCTAGTTGGGACACATTCAATTGCTTGTATATCGAATGTATATCTATGTCATATGACTGTACAAAGTCGCATGTAAGCATTTGAGATGATTTCATGCAAATTCTCTATATAATTTGTTGTTTAATATTTAAATAAAATCAGTGCTATATAAATTTGGCATATAGAACATTTGGACGTCTTAACTAACATATTAATTTGAACATAAACTAGTTTAATTGTTTTATCCTAAGTCACATATTAATTAAAATCGTGATTTAATTTCCTTTCGCAGGAGAAGAGTATCCAAGAACGTCACTTCATATATTTTGTCAAACTCCATCTACCCTGGCAGATTCTCCTCCACTTTGCAGACCTAATGGAGATCAAAATGCCTTTAAAGGTAACTGAAAGGTGGATTAATGTAATATAACACTCATGAAATATTACATTTACGAAACATCAAAGTATATAGTGTTGTTGGTAAAACTGGTAGAGACTTTACAGTACAATAAAGGGAGAACAGAGTTTCCGACTAGTTTCGCCATTTATTCTCGGCTTTATCAAGTATATATACAACATTAGAGGCTTCTCGCCCTTATATAGAGAAATATGGTACAATGGAGTAATTTGATTGGATAAGAGATTGGGTACAATAAAGGACACTAACTGAATAAAAGCAGAAAAATAACCATTAGATAACAAATAACAGACTAATATAGAATAATAAAATTTATAACTGTAAAGAGACAGTGGCAAAAAAGAGATCAAATACAAGATAAAGCATTACAGTAAATCTGAGCCAGAGTTTAGAATGGCAAAAACGTCGAATCTGTTTGACAGTTAAGAAGGAGGTCAGGAGATGAGGTCTTTGCTTTAAAAATCTCTATGGATTCCAGAAGGTCATTGCAAAGGTGAAGAATGGACATCACATTTCTTCGGTGCGTGACCAGTGATTGCGAGGTAGTTGGCATAATGGAACTTGTCATCTTTCTTCTGGAATGATGTCATGTGTTCTTTAAAACGGAATGTGAAGTTGCGGGATGAAAGTCCTATGTAGAATTTATTACAACTCCGCAGTCTAGGCGATATACACATCGAAATTCTGACTTCGGATTCTTAAAGTCCATCAAAAAATAGAATAGGAATGTCTCCAGACCCACTCTCTATCTTTGTCTTCATTGATAAAATTGGATTCAAAACTTTAAAAATTCCACACTTTCAGGGCCTCTATCCCCTAAACGGTTGGATCAATTGAAAAAACACCAAGAATAAAACATTTCTCGAATATTGTTACAATCTAAATATACCATTATAAATAGGGGTTCCTATTTAAAATTTCAAAGTTACCCCCCCCAGCCCCCCCCCCCAAGGGGGGGGGGGTAATTTTTTTACCCCCGCTTATTTCCCCTTTAATAATTCACTTTTGATTTTGGACATTTTTTCGTACAATGCTTAGTTTCCGAGATATTCAGTTGTCTGAAGATAAATGCCTCGTCCTGCATAAAGAGACAAGGAATTAAGAATAGTAGAGGAGGTAGTGCGAGAATGAAATACAAGAATTTAATTATTAGAATATCGGGTGGTAAGAGATGATAGTGGAATTAGAAAGGAAGGAAGTTCTAGGTTTTGGAGACAGACTTCAGAGAAAAAGCTGCTAAGGGGCAAGCCCATTCCTAGGCCCGAGAGCTGAGAGCAGAAGGAATTATTAAAGGTGAAATAGTTTTGGTTAGATATGACGGAGAGAATAGCGAGGAAGTCGATGGCGTCTGGGACGGGGAAGGAACATGAACAAAGAAGGCGTTCAAGAATAGAAAAAGTGTCTGGGACAGGGATATTAGTGTATAGGTTAGTGATGTCGAGTGACATGAGGCAGTGGAACTCGTTCGAGTGGAACGAAGTAAGTTATATGGTAAGGGTAAGCGAGTTCTGAACATTTAAGTGTTAGGTAAAATATTAAGTTTGAAGAGGAAAGAGGAAAGAGATTTGCCAACATAACATTCCGTTCCAATTGGACGTCATTCTACTAAGTAGTTCTTTTTTATAGCGTTTTGAAACTTAAACTTTAATTATAATCACCCTGTATATCGTGTATTAAGAACATTGTGCTTTAACTTGAGTATATCTCTTAATGAATTAATAAACAGTAATTTAATATTTAATTCCAAATTCTTTAAAGAACAGAACATGTAAAATTGTCCTACCTTAAACATTTATTTTCTTTCATTAATTTTTAAACTTTTTTGCGATGTTTGAGAATATATAGATTCGACAGAATGTTAGATACAACTGGTCTGAAGATTTGTTGAGATGTTTACATTTACCAAATTTAATGAAGAACAATGTCCCTATGATGCCCTTATCTTTCAGCCTGTGTCGATTTCAAGAAGCAAAACTGGATAAGTGAGAAATTTGATGTTAGAAAGTAGTTAGAAAATGCTTAATTATTTTACAAAAATATACAGCAAACTTTATTTTCAAAGAACGAAGAAAATTTTCTAATTTTTGGATAAGAAATTATTTTCTAGTTCCTGTGGCGTTTATTTTTTTTATATTATTGTACAATTTCGATCAATTTCTCATCATTTTGGAAGTATAACCAAAACAAAAGTATCAACCAACGTAAGATCTTTTCCAGAATGTGATCACAAAAATCGTGCTTTCTTCCGCAATTTACATTGGTGCCCAAAATTGAGACACACGAGATCTTTAACGAAACCTTTAAAAAAAAAATTCAGTGGATCAGGTCTGGAGAACGAAGTGACCAAGTGCTCAATCAATTTACAGATTAAGAAAACTCATATAGAGGCAATTCCGGAGTAGGTAGTCGAGGATAAGCAATCGTGGTTTTAACTGCGGACTGTGGTCACTAAGCATCTGTTTCTGCATATTTGAATTAATCAGCACTCTTTCTTCTTCTAGCAATGACGTGATGTAATCAAAAACATTTGTTTTCTTCAACTGTTTTTATGACGATAGTGCCTTATTTGCCTCCAATTACCTTGCAACAATAATACTGGCTATGACATGACTTAGCATGACTTTACTGTTTAATGGCAGTCATCAAGATGCTACTGATTCTTCTTTTCATACTCTGAAAGACATTCTACAGCTTGTTCCTATTACAGAAAAATATTTACTAATAAAACCTGCTCACTTGCAAATATATTCAGTCTCAGACTGATTGTCGAGACTGAATGTTCCTGTTATCCACTTATGATACATTTTACATGATGTAGGACTAAGAAAAGAAACCAACAAATACAATATAATTTTAAAGAGACAACCAATACTGTCGCAAATCACATGCACATTTACTAGACGCATATCCTGCAGGAGAATATAGTAGTTTATATTTTGTATGAAATATGGGAGTACAGGACCTACCAGAGTACAGTTTATAACACCAAAATGCAAGTTACAGAGACCCCTGAGTGTGAGATCACTAATTAGACTCTTGAGGATTGGCAACTTCTGGTGTCGTCCATTGAGTCACAGTTCCATTGTTTTAGGCTGATATCAGGGGATTTGTGTGGTGCACATCCCCTTAAAGCCATAGACCCCAGTTTTTTATTACGCAATGTCATCCATTGTAAGGTGTGATCATTTGGCATGAGCTGGTTACAACAGTCCACCTATTGAATTGAATTGTGGCCACTATACTGTACTGCTTCGTGGATTTCTTGTATCCCCAGAAAATTAAATATTCCATCAGGATAATGCAAAATGTCATCGGTCCCGAGTTGCTCAGAATTGGTCCGAGGTGCATTCTGGAGAGGTCTGACGAAAGCAGTTTACTCAACATGAACCCAATCGAGCTTTTATGAGAACGGTCTATTCCCATTTACAATCCTGCATCTACATATATAGAGCAACTGTCCAAGCGCAAAGACCAAACGACTCTCCAGAGGTCACCCATCCACTTGTAGAACCTTTGAAACGTCGAACAACCAAACTTGCTAGGCTATGGCGGGGATCAGTACATGATACTAGGCCACGTATCCCGTGAAATTTGGTCTTTAATGTAAAATTTATACTAATAATAAGTAGCCAGGCGCAGTAATAAAAATTAATTAAATTACTATATACTTGCATATGAAACACTTTTTAATATTGTAATATGAAATTCAATTGCAGGCCAATATTATTTTTTTGTATATTTATGTGGATATTCGTTGCAGATTCTTGTGGTACGACAACCCTGAACAGTTCTTTCCAAATGGAATTCGCATTCGAATCGCCGCCCGTGTTATCAACATAGTTAAGTATGAGCTTGATGGTGTTGAGAGATTAGGAATTGCCTACCTTCTGCATCGCGGTCTCTTCAGAAATGCTTACCCACTCCATGATGTTCGTAATATTTGCTTTTGCTTTTTATTGTACAGGATAAGTCAAAATGATGGACCCAATTTCAGAAGTTTACTCTGTGAATCTAATGAACATATGGTATTGTCAGACATGTGCTACGAAAGGTAAACGTTCAAAGTTTACTTCAAACACATCAGATCACAGGTGTTCTATGTGAGTGCCTTGGATAAACCGACACACATCAAGCCTATCTTCTTCTAAACCTTTCCAAGCAGGTCGCGGTCAATATCTTCAATGTCTGCAATGATGCGGGCACGCAGGTCATCCAATATTGTTGCAGTGGTGGTAAGTACACATGATCCTTTACAAACTCCCACAGGAAGAAATCGCATGGGGTCAAGTCGGGGGAACGAGGTGGCCAACGAAGGAGAGGTCGACCCCCCAGAGATGCACGTCCTATCCAACGTTGTTCCAATACCCCATTGAGTGGAAACAAAACTGTGAAAGTTAACTTTTCGAAGCACATGTCTCACATTACGATACATTCATTAGCCATCACAAAATAAATGTCTGAAATCGGGTCCATCATTTTGACTTGCCCTGCATTTATTTCCTTGTAAGTATTAACATAACCTGCTAACGGACAAATTAAAAACACAGCCGTGTCTGTAGTCGGGGTTTTCGAAATTAATTTCCCCCAACTCAGAGGGCTGTGGAAATCGTAATACCGGGGCAAATGACAATGCAAGACACACAATACAGATAGTGCGCTCGTCATTTATTAAATAAACAAAATTGGTACCTAGTTTCGCCGATAGATGGCTCTTAGCAAGATTGCAATTTCCAAGGTCTATATAAAAGAGGGTCAGAACTACAGAACCAACGATATGAAATGAGTAGATCGCTTATTTGGCCGCCATCTTTGGGGCAATTTGAAGGCGGCGAAAAGTGGAACTAATCTCTATTGTTAATGTAGGCGCCATCACTGTGGTTGGCAGAACAACATCGCCATTACTATAAATCCGCTTTGTCGCCAGCTGAGAAAGCATCCCCCTCCCCACCAACATCGTGCTTGTAGTCTGAAATTTCTTAAGCGATCTGTCCCAAATTTATCTGCTTTTTAATAAATGCGGTCTATTATTTCATAAATAACTCTAAACAATCATTCTGGTATCACCGAAACGACGGTAACATGGTTGAATATAGGAGATGTTAAAGAGAGATCGAATCTCAGTGCGGTAAAGACAATGTCAGCACCGTGAATTACAGAAATAATTATCAATAATTGTTTGTAAGCGTCCACAGCGTGATTTTTTAACTAAACAAACTAAAAAGAGTTAATAAATTCATTCAATGTCATTCATTTAACGTCTTTTTTTTTAAATCATCCCTTCGTGACTTCGCTTTAGAGCTATACACATTTTAATAAATAAACTTTTATACGGAGTGCATTAAATGAATTAAAATGACAAAGTAATATTTGGAAACTCTTTCTAGTTTGTTTACTTAAAAAATATTGCTGTGAAAGCTTACAAACAATTAGGATTAGCATTAAAACATTAATGATTCGATCTTTCTTTGTCGTCTCCTGTTGAAGATCGACATCTTTTATGTATCAACAACCACGATATAAAAGATGACCAGGATTTTTACATGAGAAAAACATTTTAAGACGCAGAAAGATAAAAACACACCTGTGAAAGGTCAGTGGTGAACCTTTAATATATCTATTACTACAATTTAAAGCTGGACAAGAAATCGGCATTGAGTTTTACTGTGTTTGTCTACGCAAACGTCAAACGTAAACATACGACGAAGGCCATTTTTTGCCAACCAAAGCTATGCCCGACAGGCTTTCAAATGGTGACGCGGTGGTGGCGCTGAAAGCAGCTCATGAGTAAAGCTCTAGGAGTAAAGCTCCTAGAGCTTTACTCATGAGCGATCTACTCATTCAAGGCCTCCTATAGACAAGGCCTGCTCACTCAGAAAAAATGGCTGCAATAGAAGGCTGGCAGATGACATAGCTGTGATGGTTATTTTTTAAATGCTGAGCAAACAGAATGTAAAAATGCCCAATATGATTTTTTATTCACAATATTCATCACATTAGAATATTATAACAATGTATTTTAGATTTATTAAGCTAAACTGAGATTTTGAAAGAGAATTATTTTGTATTGCTATAATTTAAATAATTAGACGATTGGAATATTTTAATGTGAAGACTATTGTGAATAAAAAGTCATATTGTGCATTTTTACATTCTGTTTGCTCAGCATTTAAAAAAATCCATCTCAGCTATATCATCTGCCAGCCTTCTATTCCCGCCATTTTGTCTCGGTGAGCAGGCCTTGTCTATAGGAGGCCTTGACTCATTTCATATCGTTGGTCAGGACACGAAAATGAAGCCACCATTTTGATGCTAAGTGTGGCGTTTCCTACATACTTTTCATGTTATATACAGGGTGTATCTGAACGGCATGAGTTTCTACAAGGAACCCATGCTGTAAGTTTGTACAGACCGTTCAGATACACCCTATAAAATAATTAATTTTTGTATAAAATAATTCATTAAATAACCAAAACGAGACATTTAAGTGGAAGTTTTTATAAATATAAGTAAAATAAAGCATTTAAAATCCTCGACTCAAGAAAACAGGAAGAGCTAAAATATTATAAAATTATTCAAAGCTAATGATACCTTGAAGTGAATTAATTGAATAATTTCACGAATTTTAAAAACTTCCAAGAAATTAATTAATAAAAAAAAAACTAAATCAAGAAAAAAATCACAAAATGACCTCTTAATAAGATTTCAAAATGAATTTAAAATTTCTTAATACACACACAATTTTTAAATTTTGGCTTAATAACAATTTTAACATTATAGCCAAATAATTATTTGGACATAATTTTGAAAGGATTAAATTTACAATTTTTAGTTTCGGGATGAAAACATGCACTATCTAGCCAAAAGTAATCGAACACTTTCGATTTTAGATATTTTGTCGAATATCTAGAAAAATACTTGATGAATTATCCTGAAACTTACGGGGTGTAAAGAGCATGTTATATCTTATATATTTCAATGAAGGTTTTGACCCGAATGTAAATAGGGGACCAGCAACAAAGTGAATATTATTGTAATTATCTCAGATAGATACATATGGTTTTTTGTATGATGATCTTCATTTCAAAGTTTTTCTTCACATCGTTAGTACACTTCAACATCTAGTATCTTTCGTACCTGTGGGAACATCTAGGCAATATTCAATTTCTCGCCACGTGTTTGCCAGCATGTCTTCTGTTACCATCAATATCTCATCCGTTATTAAGTACCGAAAGGTGCTTTATGCTATCAGTGTGGGGAAACGTGTCTGTCTGTCTGTTTGTCTGTCTGTAACTCAAACTCCTCCGAGGCTATGAAAGATTTTCAAAATCAGTTTTCGTCAGTCGATGAATATGGTTCACGGCACGAACCAGTTACAAATATTATCTAAATCGGTTCATTGGCACGTGCTCAAATGGTACCTCTATTTTCCCGCCTAGCAATTTTCAATGGGAAGATATATTGAGCAATATATCAAACAAATCGTAATGACGAGATAGATGCGGTTATTCATTATTATTTTCATCAGTCGATGAACATGATACATGGCACGAATCAATCACAAATATTATCTAAATCTGTTCAATAGCACGTGCACAAATGGTACCTTTATGACCCCACCTAGCAATTTTCAATGGAGAGATATATTAAGTAATATATCAAACAAATCGTAATGACGAGATAGAAGCGGATATAAATTACTATTTTCGCCAATTAATAAATAAGGTTCCGGGAATGAACCATTTTGAAAACGGTTGAAATCGAAACAATGACACGTGCTTTAATAGTACCCTTATGACACCCTCAAAAATTTTCAGTGCTAAAATATGGCATGTAATATATCAAACGATTTGGAATGAGGTGTCATGAATGAATATAACGTAAAATTAATGATAGTCCAAATTGGTTTTAAGGAACCTGGTTTAGTGGAACCATTATGGTTAATTGGAAATTTCAATGCTAAAATATGGCATGTAATATATCGGACGACTTGGAATGATGTGTCGTAAATGAATATAACGTAAATTAATGATAGTCCAAACTGGTTTCAAGGAACCTGGTTTAGTGGAACCATGATGGTTCATTGGAACTTTCAATGCTAAAATATGGCATATAATATATCAAACGATTTGGAATGATGTGTCATGAATGAATATGACGTAAAATTGACCTTTGTTCAAAGGTACGTGGTGTAATGGTATCTTTATGGCCCATTAGAAACTTGCAATATTAACAATGAATATAACAGTGTCGTAAATGAATATAACGTAAAATTAATGATAGTCCAAATTGGTTTCAAGGAACCTAGTTTAGTGGAACCATGATGGTTCACTGGAATTTAAATGCTAAAATATGGCATGTAATATATCAAACTTCTTGGAATAATGTGTCATAAATAAATATAACGTAAATTAATGATAGTCCAAATTGGTTTCAAGGAACCTGCTTTAGTGGAACCATTCTGGTTTAGTGGAACCATTATGGTTCATTGGAACTTTCAATGCTAAAATATGGCATGTAATATATCAAACGACTTGGAATGAGGTGTCATGAATGAATATAACGTCAAATTAATGATAGTCGAAATTAGTTTCAAGGAACCTGGTTTAGTGGAACCATGATGGTTCATTGGAACTTTCAATGCTAAAATATGGCATATAATATATCAAACGACTTGGAATGATGTGTCATGAATGAATATGACGTAAAATTGACCTTTGTTCAAAGGTACGTGGTGTAATGGTATCTTTATGGCCCATTAGAAACTTGCAATATTAACATAGGGCTGTTTAAAAATATTGTTCCGCGAATGGTTTAGTTCAACCTTTCGGTACTTGGTTATGTCATTCCTTAATGGTTTATTCTTGCCTTTAAGCACATGCCATACATAGTATGTTGCCCTAGTTCTGAAGACGAAGTGACTGCCATCCCCACAACTCCAACCCCACTATTTGGCCTAAACTTCTTAGTAATGTAGATTTTGCCCCGGTGTAGCAAACACTTTATCCTAAACATATCTCCATAGGAAAAAATCTTAAGGGTACTATGCTGGAGAACGTGGGGGCCATGCTGTAGGACCATCTCTTCCAAACCATCGGTTGGGAAAGGTAGGATCGAGGAATACACGAACTGATAATGCCCAAGTGGCGGAGCATCATCCTGTTGATAAATTACCCAGGGATGGTACCCCTCTAATTGAGGTGTTACATTGCATGTCCACATAAACCGGTCCCGTAATGAAGGAAAACTGGTCACTCACATTAGGCCTACCACTTTTTGGAAGGTCAGCAACGCTTCCTCTCTCTGTAACTTGTCATACCAACGTTTGATGCTCTAAATATTAGGAGGATCGTGTCCATAC
>JAHWFO010057280.1:11544923-11635660 GCA_023313115.1 Rhysida immarginata | reverse complement strand
CATACCAACGTTTGATGCTCTAAATATTAGGAGGATCGTGTCCATACCCATTTCTAAATCTCCTCTGCACGCTAATCGGTGATTTAGTCTCATGAAACCACAGCTTTGAGCTTTCTCTCTCATAGATGCCATTTTCAATACGATCGATATTAGCGCCACCTGCATCACTTAAATCAAAACACTTTTGAGATGGAGATCATAATACAAAACACCGTATGTATCTCTCCGGCAGTTTTTTTTTACTAATTTACTTTATCAGGGATAAATACATAAAAAATACATCATAAACTCTAGCCCCCTGTTGTAAATTTCAGCTTTGCGTTTGAATGCTTATGATCATACATGTATTGCATTTTGAATGATGTATCTGGAAATTAAGTTTCAGAGTTTCTCTAGAAATAAGAAAATTAGAACTTTATTTATTTGCTATTTCGTATTTTTTAGGGATCCTATAAACATCAAATGGGTTTACTTAATATGCGTCAAATTTTATTTCAATATTGGGCAAAGTGGAGTAAAATATTAAAATATCAACCTCTGGACCACATTAATATGTATTTCGGTGAGAAGGTAGCATTCTATTTTGCCTGGGTGGGTCTGTATACATCCTGGTTGTTCCCTTTGGCTGTCTGTGGAATTCCTGTAATCATCTATCAAGTCCATGAATTTTTCACGAATGTTGTGGCGTAGGCACATTTCTTTTAATTTCCAGTTATATACGCAAACTAGCCTATGAATTAGAAACACTGCTTAATATTTTAGTGGATCTCCTTTGGCCCGAATTACAGCATATATGCGGATTGGCATAGAGTCAATAAAGGTATTGAAGCATTTGTTAGTCAATGGAAGACCAGGCGTTCATCAGACACTCCCTCGCAAATTTGTTGAAGAAGGTCCTGCTGTCAGATGTCGTTCTCTGAGGGTTGAGATCTGGGCTCTGAGGCAGCAAGGGCAAACCATTGCTGAACCAAACATGCGGATGAACAGTAGCATTGTCAACCTTTCATTAGGGGATCAGTTTAATACAATGACGTCACCACCAGAATCTTGAGTTGTCTTGATGAGGTATGCTGGATCCATTGCTTCATGGGGTTCCCTTTAAACCCTCTGCCAACCAGCGCTACAAAACAACATGTATCGTTATTCAGATCATACGACCTTTTTCCGGTTTTCACGTGCCCAATCATTCCAGAAACCACTATAGGTGAACTTTCCTATTCTTTGCAGAAATCATGTGTTTTAAATAGGCATGCTACTACGGATTTGAAGGGGCAGGAATAGCCTTAGTTAAATCAATAGTCAGTTGCTGCATGGTAGAATGTTAAGACAAAGACTGTGGATGATTTTTCCAGCGGCTGTATACTCTCGATATCGCTTCCTTCGAGAATCCAGTCAGCCGCTTCGTTGCTTCAATCGTGGCTCCAGCTATGCGAGCACCAAGGATAAGTCCTTTTTCGAAGTTAGTCAGGTCATTCTTTTTTCTCCATGCCTATCAAATTCTATGAATAGGCTCAACCAACTCCTTCTGAAATAGGTACATGCTTGAAAACCATGACCTCAAACTATTTTTTATAAAAACGGATTATTTACACATGTTTTTAATTTATTGGCCAGTGCGTGTAATATGTATTTCTCATTAATGTTGTCATGTATAGATAAATGAATATAGTTTTTAAATTTCCTGTTTTTTATCTTTTATAAGAAACGAAATTTGTGAAAGTGGCAAAAAATATCGTATGTGTCCATGGTGTTCCGATTGTTCGTATTGGTACGTTTCTGACTATTGTCTTCACATGAGAATTGAAGCAATGGTTGATAACTTGGGAACTCTTATTTTCGCCGTTATTACCTGCATATGGGGTGAGTAATTTATAATTCATTTTTTGTATGGCTCGTAGTATTTTGTAAAAACTAGGTTCATAACACAACAACCAAATAGAGCTTCAAAAACACTCCAGTAGTAAGCTAACGTTGTGTTCTTCTTCAAATGAAAACAAATCCAAATGATTCCTTATGTTAGAATAGAAGAACTCTGCATCTTTTGTTTTATTTTCATCTACTCGATAATAAGAAAAAGACAATGTGCAGCCATTTCCATTTGGTTGATAATAGGAAGTCAGTTGAGTTCTAAAACCTACTACCGGAATCTTAAATGTATGTAGGAAAGAGTAGCACTCCAATACCCTCTTGGTTCAAACCAAGTTCTTGTAATTTGGCCTTGGTCCGATTGAACATCATAAACTCGCTGCACTTTTTGGGCACATACGCCACTCTTCGTTGTGTGCCCACATGAAACAAGCTCAAGTGCAGCTCTGCCTCTAAATTCCATCAAAGATGCAGCACGAGTTTGTGTTCAAATTGCCCTCATTAGACAACTAGTTTAGAAGCCTGTCCGGGATGGATTTCTGAAATAAATCCATTTTTCGTTCCCACATACACTCCGCGCCAAAAACGGATACTTTTCCGTGAAATGTGTTGTGAAAGGGTTTCAGATAGTGTAGATTAAGATTCACTCATGCCTAAGGAGGAGTCAATTCATGGAAACTTGTTCATAAGCCAGAACTGATAAAGGTGGCAATTGATGGCATTTTAGAAAAAGCCAAGTTCTGTCGATAATCTGCCGGTGCTTTGCCATTATCCGACCAGTTCGCAGAATGTTTCAGTTTCGACAGCAGATGATTGACCAGATCTTTATTTGTCTTCGAGACTGGCGTCACCTTCCTTGAAACGCTTGAACCATTTTGTGCCTTGTTTTTCTTGACAGTCTCCCTGGGTTTTTCACGTTGTTGACTTCTTTTGTCGCTGCTGTGCTGTTGTACACAAAAAGAGTGTTATCGAATAGTTTGATGTAAGACAAAGAGAAAAGTTACCTAACCTACATCTTCAACCTAAACGAGCGGTTGGAGGAGAGATAGTTAATGTAAAAAGAGATAAAAAAATCAATTTCAAATAAAAACAAGTTTGTTAAAAGGAGTTAAGGTTAAAGCGTAGTATATATTGCCGTGTGAAAACAACAGTATGGTCAAAAAGAGTTAAAGAATAAGGTGGGTGAGAAAAAAAAACAATATTGCCCATACAATCTATATGTGCAAAGAGAACTTTAAGAGGGAAGAAGGAAAGTGGGAGTTTATCGAAATTCAATTCATGATATCTTGTTCAGAAGTAAGGCGGAAAGCAAATGGGAGGATCTTTACTCATTAAAAATCAGATAGCTTATCTCAACAATTCCTGTTATATCAAAAACAAGTTGAGGGGTGTAAATGGGTTATTTCGTCATTTTAGAAGTTAAAGCATAACAAATGGAATTAACTGTGATTACTTGCGTAGTTTTCTGGTGCACCCGCAAAATATCACTGCGTGTGTTATCGACCAGCGAGTCGCAGGTTTTTAGCACTCGCGTACAAGGAAAAAGATGAAACGTTCAACTGTAGTTTTAAAAATGAATTTTCAAACACGATTTCTTTTTTCTTCTTACTGTTCCTTAAAGGTAAACTCCACGGAAAAATTCGACTATATCCAGGATAATAAAATATACTTGTATATTATTCAAATTTTTTTGGTTTATCCTAATATTTTATTAAGAAAAATGCCTCGGAAGATTGAAAATTGGCCCACTCGTTCCCTCAGAAGAATCACCGGAACAAGAAATCACGTCCTGCCGTGTAAACCGCTTTCAATTCTAGCCTCGTTTTGATTCTAATAACGCAAAAGTTTGCTTGCCTTTTTTCCCTATTAGAATGCCTTGAAATTGTTCTCTATTTGGGTGGTAAATAAGAAATCCGATTAAGAAGAAATTTCACGTTTCATAGATTTCTACAATCAGAATCGATTACTAGTGGCTTAGCTTTTGCCGATCCTGCCGTTTTGAAATTCCTTGTCAATTTAAAACGAACTTCATTGAAACTCGATTCTGTTCCAACTCTAAACGGGTCTAATTCTGGTGATCTTCAAGAACAACGACCGCGATAATCAGACATCTATTAACCGCCGAAGGAATGAAATAGCCTTATCTGCTGCCATAAGGTACGTGCACGTTTAAGAGCAATGAGTTATTATTTAACGAATTTGGAGTCATAATTTAACTTTTTGAGATTATTCTGTTCACCTACAACTGTAATTATCCGGGGAAACGCCGGGTCCTCTGCTACTACTGTTTTAAACTTAGCAAACAATATACAACTTACAATGATAATACATTATAACAGGCTCATCACTTATAAATAGTGAAACAATAAAACAGAAACTTAACACGAAACGTGAAATTGCCATTTGCAGTAAGCAGGATTCGCAGCGCTGTTGTTTCACACATCCGCCACCTCGCCTGAGTTTAGCATTGGTTACTACGAGAGTAATCACACTTAATATAGTGCACGGCAAGAAAGAAAAAGTAAACTAGCGCATGTGTAAGTGAATAAAACTCGTTCAGCTAATCAGAAACGAACTGGAAACGAGGTATTACTTATACCTGACATCAGTAGTAAGTAATGCCCTGATTCCTGTCCGTTTCTGATTGGTTGAACGAGTTTTATTAATTTACACATGCGCCATTTTCCTTTTTCTTTCGTGCCAGACACTATAATTCCATCCGTTATGGTTGGACAAAGTTATTGCTTTACCATTTGCAAAAGGTAACAAATACTGACTCTGCCGGCTCAATATCAGTTATGATGCAGCTATTTAATGAAATATACGGCGATATGCAACCTTGGATTATTACATAGACGTAGATGCTGATAATATTTTGGTTGATCTGTTTAAGAAAATATTTTTTTAATATTGTGAATATATATAATTTTATTGGATATACACATACGTGTTTTATATTTTCATTTAATAAAAAAAAAAGATATTTCCCTCATAATATATCCTAAACTGCAAAAATATTTTCTTTTTTATCTTATTTTAAGGTACGTTATTCACTCTATCTTGGAGGCGAAACGAGAATATTCTAGGATATCACTGGGGAACTTATGACTACATCCCTGACGAAGTAAGTATCTAAATCAGAGCTGGCGTTAGGGAGATTTTCAATTATAACTTGGCGTAAGACATCAAAACAAGGGGATTTTTGCAACAAAATTATGAAGACAGTGTATTTTGTGGTATTTTAAAACAGATCCGCTAACTATAGATCGATAACAGGTCAGAAAGGGTACGAACAAGATCCATCAGATAGTAAATGCATCAAAGGATAGTTTGGCAAAGGGCAATTTTTAAGAACTGGCAGGCCTATTCGGGTTGAAGATGATTATGACACTTCTTTTCATCGCAGTCCTCGAAAATAAAGATCTCGTATTTCAAATAAACTTTGCACAATGGCAATTATACAAAAAACTTTTCCTGAAGAAAACACGACGTTTGATCAAGAATTTTTTCCTCTTGGTGTGTAACTTTTTTTTTTATTTGTTAACCGATTTTGAAAATTCTTTTTGTATTTGATACTTACATTTGTCCTCTATGTAATGGACTATTCGCTTTTCGACATAGTCCCCATCCCTTTCCCGCATTGCGTCAACGCGTGACTAGTCGGGTGAACCCATCGGAGAGGAATTCCGGGGTTGTTGTCGACACGAAGATTGAATGGAATCTTTCACCTCGTCGTCAGAACGCAACTCATGTCTCTTTCTTCTTTGGGAAGTGGTGAAAGTCGCAAGGTGCAAAGTCTTTCATTTTTGAACTGCAGTTTTTCATCTTTGAATTGAACGCCTCTGGTGTGTGGCGATCGTGTGCGGGCGGGTGTTATCTGCTGCAGAAGAAGGTCCAAAGCTGCCATTCAATCCTGGTGTCGAGAACAAAACCGGAATTCCTCTCCGACGGGTTCACCCGACTAGTCACGCGTTGGCGCAATGCGTTGAAAGGGATGGGATTTATGTCGAAAAGTGAATAGTGCATTATATAGACAACAAATGTAAGTATCAGATACAAAAAGAATTTTAAAAATCGGTTAACAAATGAAAAAGTTACGGACCAGGAGGCAAACATTCTTGAACAACCAAGACAGTGAAAACTTTAAACATATTTTCTTTCTGATGGGCTACTTTTAACACTTCGGGGAAGATGATGTCGCCACAATATCCGTATTTACGGGCAGGGAAAAGGTCGGATAATAAAGTTTTGTCGGAGAAAGCGACAGCCATAAAGTAGACCTTTGATACAATTTCATGCATAAAAGTTTACTGGACCTTTCTTTTACTAAATTCACAATTACAATAGTTCTAGCCATAATTTTAAATGGTAATGGAGTTTAATTACTCGTCTGTTCTTTAATGAGAACTTACAAAAACTTTTTATGCCAGTTTTTTCATACTGAATACATGGCTAAGGAATGTTGGAAAACACAATGAGAAAATAAAAGCAAAAGAAAATAGTTTTCAAGTATTCAGAGTCGAGATAAAAAGTGTAAAAATCGCATATTTGCATTTAGCACAGATTTTGTGTAATAAATATTTGAAATTCCGTTCGCACGATGTATTTAAAAAAATAACACATAAATTCCTAGATAAATTTCATTTATACAATGGTTTTCATTTTTGTGTTTTAAGGAGCAACCACGACCTGAATACGTAAGGAAATGCACTAGTAAATGGACTCATCCGGTCACAGGAAGACAGGAACCTTATTTCCCTCAGAGGGAAAGAAACGTCAGAATAGCTGTCTCTGTGGTTATGTTGGCAATGATGGTAAAAGTAGTGTATTTTTTTCTAATGTATAAAAAAACTAATGAATTAATGGCTATCCATCTATCCTGATGGGTGAATGAGTGGTTATTAAGCTTTTCTAATGATTTAATGGATACTACAATATTAAGACTTGCTGATTGCCAGTTTAATATTGATAAAAGGAAAAATATCCTAGAAACACAAAGGAATATGTATAATACATCATTCGGAAGCAAAAAAATCTAAACATACAATTACAAGAGTTCGTTGATTATTAACTCAGCTCAAAATTAATTTCAGAACTTAAATTATTACCATTATTCTAATGTTTTGGCAAGGAGTTGTAGAATGATAACCAGATTTTTATCTGTGGGCAATCTTAACATGGAGCTTGAATTATTTTTGGTATTTCCTTTCGTATTTTTTAATCCATTCCAACACAAGAATGGATTACAGTTTCTCAAAATTTCAAATATCTTTGACAACAAAATCTTCATTGTTGCCGTCATTAAAATCTATTCTATTATCGAACATTATAATACCAGTTACTCGTGCTGACATGGATGCAAGTCGTAATACTTAGGGAGCTGGTGGCAGAAATTTTTATATGATCTTATCTTATGACTGAAGTTGAAAAGTGTAAAGACCTCATATAAAAAGCCGGAAAAACCATTTCGGCCATTACAGCATAGTTGGGTTTCTTTTATTGCCATTCTTAATTATAACAAATAATTAAAAATGCTCCTATACATGGTGTATCTAAACTGCTGTCACAAACTTCCCCACAGCGAGATGAAAACAAAAGTTCATATAAACATGGTTCTGATAACGAACCGTTTATGAGATTTCCGCAGTTTATTAGGAACACCCCCTAATACAGTGTTGCGCCACCCCTAGCAGCTATAACAGCACGAATTCGCCGTGGCATGGATTCAATTAGCCGCTGGAAGCATTGTTCCGTGATATATGTCCTTGCGGATGCAATAGCTGCTTTGATGCTTATTGGATGGTGGTGAATCCATGCCTCGAAGAACCCGTTCCAGCTCATCCCAAAGATGTTCGATTGGGTTCAAATCCGGGGACCGTGATGGCCAGAGGAGTAAGTTGAATTCATTATCGTGCTCCTAGAACCATTCCTGACGATACGAGCCTTGGGACACGGAGCATTGTCCTGCTGGAAGTCTCCTTCCGATGGGGGAAACGCAGTAGCCATAAAGGGATGAACGTGGTCGGTAACAATGTTCAGGTAGCCCTGACCATTAATGCATTGTCCTACAGGTATCAGCGGACCAAGAGTATGCCAGTAAAACATTCCCCAGACAATTACAGAACCTCCACCAGCCTGAACCAGGGGAACCAGACAAGAAGGGTCCATCGCTTCGTGCTCTTGTCTTCAAATTCTGCGTCGGCCATCTGCATGGTGCAATAGGAAAATGGATTCATCCGACCAGCACATCTTTTTTCAGTCGTCGACGGTCCAGTGTTGGTGATCACGGGCAAATTGGAGAAGTTTTTTTTTGCGGTTTTGGGTGCAGATCAAAGGTACCTGGACTGGCCGTCGGCTGTTGTAGCCCATCCTTGCCAATGTACGGCGTATAGTCGTTCAGAGGTGCTATTCTGCGGTCCAGTGTTGTACTCCACAGTTAGTTACGAGTCGTGACGTTTCTATTCGCACGAACAAACATTCCCATCCTACGCTCACCCCTTGGATCGACGCCTATCGACGCATAGGCCTGTCGACGGATATTGAAATTGCGGGTCGACAGGCCTATGTAATACTTATCGCAAAACCCGCAATTCAATCTATAAACGCCGGAACAGGAGAACTTGTTGGTGTCTGTATAGGCGGGAGGATTGAGAGAACGAAAGCATGGGGTGATGAGCGGAAGGAAACTTGGAGGCCAAGTGAGGAAAGGAAAGTGGAAAGGCGGGAGAAATGAGGTCTAATGAAACGCAAGGATACCCATTTTTTGAATGGGGATGGGTCAGGTGGTCTAGGATTGGAAAGGGAAAGTTTCCTTCGTTGTAGAATACGGGAGAAGGCGGCAGAAGAATATCCATTCTTTAAGGCGAGGGCGCGTATAGTGCGGAATTCGGTGGCGCGGGAAGAAGGACTAAGGGGTAACTTGAGGGCGCGGTCGATGAAGAAACGGAGGGAGGCTTGTTTGTGTATAGGGGGGTGTGAAGATGAACGGTGGATCAAATTAGAGGATGCGGTGGGTTTACGATAGACAGAGAAGGAAAAGTGGTGGTTGGAGGGATCGTTAGTGATGAGGATATCAAGGTATGGAAGAGAGCGGTTAGATTCAACTTCAAAGGTGAACTGGATGTGGGGTGAGAAAGTGTTAAGGAGGTTAGCAATGTCAATGAGTGAGATAAAACGGGAATCAAAAATAAAATATTTCTGAAAATCAGCTACGTACAAGTCGGCCAATAATTTTTTCTACTTCCATATATAAAACTAAGAAATTAAGACCAATGAGAAGTACGATAAAATGACTTAATAGCGCTTTTTTATTTTGCAAGTTAACAATCAGTTTCTTATAAAAAAAAAAAATCAGAGACATGGACGTCAGCCAACTATTTTTTTATTTTTAGTTTTAATAAATGAACAATTTTTATAGCAACGGCTGAAACGATATATTAATATAGGAGCGGTTTTTTGTTTGTTTGTTTTTTTCAAATTTGAAATTCATTTTTTTAATAACACAACAGCAGCCAAGCTCGGTAGCTGCTCTAATCGATTTGTTATATCAATACCTTCATTCCATATTACTTTTAGTTACGGTAAAATCATATACCCGGAAAACCACCAGCTCCCTAAGTTATTTCTGAATACTCCAAATAAGATATATAATTTTCATGTCTGCTAAGATCTCGTTTATACCGAGATCACACATTATAAACAGTTAACAGTAATGTCTTTATTTTCTTATCTGTTTTAAGACAACGTTCGTCGTTATAGCTATTTTATCCCGGTTCACATATCGGCAAACGTTATATTCTCTGTTAATGAATCGCTCTTTGTTGGGTGCAGTGGTTGCTGCAGTTTTCGGAGGACTTTTCCAACTTGTCATCCTTTTGAGTATGGGCGCAGTCTACACAAAGATAGCCAAAGTGCTTACAAAATGGGGTAAGTTTTGTATATATGCAAATTTTCTTGAATATAATGAAATAAATATTTGCGAATATTCCCGACTTTATCCTCTACTTTTAGCACTATCCCATATTTTTTTTTTTCTTATAGAGAAGAATATTTTTAAATGAAATAAAATTACCTCTGAGTGGATATGAAACTTCATGAATAAAAGGGCGACCGCCTTTCCACAAAAGGTTTATTAGGCATGGATAAACGTATTTCGATTGCAAGGCAGTATTCTTTTAGCATGACTTACGTCTTTCTTCTTTCAGTGATCATGCTGAAAGAAGACTGCCTTGCAGTCGAACTATCCATGCCTAAAAATCTTTTGTGGAAAAGCAGTTGACTTTTTATACTTACTTACTTACTTACTTACTTACTTACTTACTTACTTACTTACTTACTTTTCAAACCCGCTTATCCGTTAGGGTCGCGGGGGCAGCAGCCCTATGGAGGATCTCCAGCGATCGCGATCTTCCGCCATCAGGCGCATGTCCTCCCTGGTAATATCCAAGCGACTCGAACCCAGATTCTCCATATAGTCTAGCCACCTGGTTCTAGGCCGACCCCTTGGTTTCTTACCCACCGGCTTGGAAAATAACAACTGCCTAGGAAGACTAGTTTGCGGCATCCGTATCACGTATGCGGAGATCTCTCAATGCGGAGAAGTAGCGGCTCAATACCTAAAGATTCCCTTATTGTGCTGCTGTACACTCTATCTAGTAGGGTAACACCTGCCACACCTCTCAGAAGTCTCATTTCGGCCGCTTGTACCCGCGATCGCACTCTTTCGGTCATTACCCAAGCCTCATGACCATAGGTGAGAATGGGGACAAAGATAGATTTGAAGACGGAGAGCTTGGCTTTGTTACCCAACTCGCGTTTCGTTACCACGGATCGCCACAGTTCACGTCTGACACAGCTTGCTGCACCGATCCGAGCATCCAATTCTTTCTCCTGCCGTCCATCACTCGTGAATGCAATCCCGAGATACTTGAATTTCTCCACCTGTCTCAATGAGGTTCCCCTAACGTGGAGAGCGCACTGAGCAGGCTGTCTTGAAAGGACCAGAACCTCGGTTTTAGCCACACTGATCTTCATCCCAGCTTCTTCACATTTGGCTGCAAACCGGTCTAGTGCATGCTGAAGGTTCGTGCGAGAAGACCCAAGGAGGACAAGGTCGTCAGCAAAGAGCAACATCTCTACCAGGCAGTCGCCCACACAAACACGCTCATCGCCTCGGCTGCCCCTGTCTATCCAGTCCATAAAGATAATAATACAGAGACATGATAGCAACCAGTAATTGCCCATCCACTCCATACTCTTGCAACACTTGCCAGAGCTTCTCCCGAGGAACTTTGTCATATGCTTTTTCGAGGTCCACAAAGCAAGCGTAGACCTCTTTTCCATACTCCCAGGATTTCTCAAAGATTTGCCTTAGAGCAAAGATGTGATCCGTCGTGCTTCGACCAGGTCGGAAACCACACTGCTCCCCCGACAGTTTGGAGTCGACTATTTCCCGACTTCTCTTCTCCAGACACTTAGCGTACACTTTCCCAGGAATGCTGAGCAAGGAGATGCCTCGATAGTTGTTGCAATCTCTCTGATCTCCCTTTTTGAAGATAGGGATCACAATTCCTGTCTGCCATTGCTTAGGGGCCTGTCCAGATATCCAAGCAACCTGACACACTCGAGTCAGCCACAGGATACCATCCTGATTTAAGGCTTTTAACATCTCGGACCGGATTTCATCATCACTTGCAGCTTTGCCAGTCTTCAGGGACTTAATTGCCCATCTGACTTCTGTTTCAGTGATACTACCGTGCTAATTCTCCGCTCCAAGGTGCACCTCGTATGCCTCAGTTGTTGTTGTCACCGGATTAAGAAGAGATGCAAAGTATCTCTTCCACCTTTGCAATACGCTCTCCTCCGTTTTCAGAAGCCTCCCATCTGAACTCTTAATAGTTTGTGATGAAAGAGACTTCTTTCCACGGAGGTGGCGCACGGCCTGCCAGAACACCTTGTTTGCCGAACCATAGTCTGCCTCCAATTTCTCCCCGAACTTCTCCCAGGCCTTGGCTTTAGCTGTTGATACTGTCTTTGCTGCTGCTTTTCGCGCCTCAGTGTACCGCACTCGGCTCGAAGTTGACTTATTTGCAAGCCATAGCAAATAGGCTTCCTTCTTTGCCTTGACAGATTCTTGGACTTCACCCTTCCACCACGCAGTCCTTTTCTCACCGCCCTGCGCCACACTCAGCCGCTTACGACCACAGCACAATGCAGCCGAAGTAATCAAAGCAGTTTTAAACAACTGCCACTCCTCTTCAACAGTACCACGATCACTGGGTAGTTCTTTGAAACTTGAAGATATGTTATCTGCGAAGGTCTTCCTCACAGCTCTATCCTCCAATGCCTTCCATTTGATGCGCCAAGTTTGTCTGAACCTAGTATTTCGCATGGTTGGCTTGGTTTCAGAGAACCACAAAGTGCAGACAACAAGGTGGTGATCAGTTGATAGTTCTGCCCCTCTTCTCACACGAGTATCCAACACTGATCGGAATAAGTCGGCTGAAACAATTACAAAATCAATCAGTGACTTCTGGTCCATTGCATCCCTGTACCAGGTATAGTTATGGACATCCCTGTGCTGGAAGAAGGTGTTTGTGATGGAAAGTCCATTGTTGCAACAGAGATCCAACAAGCATCTCCCATTCGCATTTAAATCGGGGTCACCATTCCTCCCAATCATGCCTCTCCACGTTTGGTCATCAGCCCCTACGTCTGCATTGAAGTCGCCCATCAGGATGACAGAATCTGCACTCCCTCTCCTGCTAACAGCAGCATCAACTTCATCTAGAAAAAGTAGGTACTCTGTGACTGCATTCGGAGCAAATGCAACGAATAGAGAGAGAGACCGTTTCCCCATCTGAAGCCTCAGGAGACACAGTCTTCCACCTAAGGGGGTCCAATCTGCAACATAAACTGCCAGCCGGGGACTTGTGAGTATCCCCACTCCCGCCTGGGCAGTCATTTTAGGGTCGACACCAGAGTAGAAAAGCTTCCACCCTCCTTCTAAGTCCACAGTTCCAGAACCCGGACGTTTCGTAGAGGTAATACCTATGATATCCAGTCGATACCGTTTGGCTTCCTCCACTAACTCTGATTCCTTTCCTGTCATGGACAATACGTTCCAAGTGTCAATTGACAGCACCCGATCCCGTTGTCGCTTTACCCGTTTCTCCTCCTGGGTAAAGGCATGCGCTGCCCCCGACCAGGCATGGCGAGTGCACTGGTGTGGCTTCTCGGAGGCATTGCTCCCAGATAACAGCCGGGAGACTATCGACTATTTTTCGAACGAGAGCCTCTGCCTAACTCCCGAACGCGGGTGACTTTAACCTGCGCCACACCCGATGCAGTATGAATTCTCTCATTCGTCGACATCATGAGATATATGTTTGTTTGGATACTCTTCGTCTCACTTCTCAACCATGACCTTTCTGGTAAGGGTGACCCTAAAGTAGCCGTGCTACAACCAGCATAGCTCACAGAATCCCTGAAGCACCCAAATCCTTGACCCACGGTAAGGGGGCATCCACTCAGGGGGACTTCAAGACGAATATTTTTATCATTTTCACATTGAGCCCTAAATATCCGTATGGGATATATAGTAAATGGATAAGGACAGATGCTGTAGTTATTACAATTTTTACACATCCATAATCAGGACCAGCTCGAGGGCAGTGCGAACGGTGCGGCCCTGCACCTCAATTATCCAAGATACAGGGTTATTTACGTAACAGGGTGGAGCAAAAATTGGAAACAGGCCCCGCACGAACATTAGCACTAGGCTTCACTTTATCTTGTGTCGGTCCTGTCCAGGATGATCCCCTAGATGTAATGGTTATATTACCCATCGATACTAGACATTATGGATAGTCGTCGTGTATTCACTTGTTGTTTTTTTTTTGTAAACATACAAATACCATAAATTTCACTTGGAGTATGAGCAACGCCACCTAGGAAACATGTTTCCTTGGTGGCGTTGGTATGAGAGATATCTGGGAGACTAGCTGACTAAGGGTGGTATCACGATTCGGGCTTAAGGTCGAGGTAAGAAAGGTGTGTTCCTCGAATATCTACATTTAATCTCTTATTTCTCTATATCGTTACCATGATTGCAGAATGTCGAGGTTTGAGGAGAGCTTCCAGAAACATAGCGTGCATTTCAGAGCTTCCTTGTAAAAATGTCATTCGGTCGCATTACATTTACTTCAAGGCCAAAAACGAACGCGTTATAAAAAGACTTTATAATATGAGGGGCGTTCAAATTTGACCTGGACATTATTTTTTGTAAATTTCATTGTTGTAAAAATCTAAACTTTCATTGTTGGGATGGCAACTACCGCCTGTCATGCAAATGCAGCACCACTCATCCGGTTGCCGTGACAACCGATTGTTTGTTTAAACAAAATGACGGACAGCGATGTGTCGACCAAAGTGGAACAACGAATAATCATCAAGTTTCTCCTCAACGTAGGTGTGAAAGCATCTGAAATTCATCAGAGACTTCAAAGACAGTTCACCGAGTCATGTTTGTCTTGATCATCCGCCTTTGCTTGGTGCCAAAAGTTTGAAGGAGGGCGAGAATCCACTGGCAATGAACCTCATAAGGCTATCAATGATGGCATCATTCCACGAACAAATGAGCTGATAAGGGACAACAGGCGGATTCATGTCCAAGAATTGGCTTCAATACTAAATATCAGCACTGGCAGTTTGGAGACCATCAACCACGATAAGCCGAAATTCAACAAGAACTGTGCCAGATGGGTCCCTAAGTAACACTCCGAGGATCACAAAACCATCTAAGTGAAATTCTATTCCATGCTGCTGCAGCGATATGGCAGGGAAGGTGACAGCTTCCTAAGGCGTGTTATGACCATCGACGAGACATGGATTCATCACCATACTCCTGAAAGCAAGCGTGCGAGCATGGAGTGACGGCACACTGACTCACCATGACCCAAGAAATTCAAGATGACACCATCGGCAACGAAAGTGATGGCGACTGTATTCTGGGACATTAAGGATATCATTCATGTCTATTTTCTGGAAGAACGTCGAACCATAACTGCACCCTACTACAGTGGCACTTTGAGGACGTCTCTGAAGCCGCCACTAAAGAAAAAGCGACCAGGACTCTTTACCAGTGGTGCTTGTTTTCTGCAAGACAATGCCAAACCATACACAGCCAAACTGACTATGGACACACTGACGCAACTCAAATGGGACATCTTGCCACATCCTCTTCTCTTGCGACTATCACCTTTTTGGACCATTGAAAGAGTTCTTGGGAGGGTAGAGGTTCGGCTTCAATGAGGAAGTGAAAAAGCTGTCCTGACGTGGTTTCGACATCATCCGGAAGATTTCTACAGAACCGGTATCAAGATGCTCCCAGAACGCTGGAAAAATTGTGTAGAGAAGCAAGGAGAGTTCTTTGAGAAATAACTGGCGTGTGTAATTCCGTGTGTATGGTGTGTAAGTGTGTGTGTGTGTGTGTGTGTGTGTGTGTGTGTGTGTGTGTGTGTGTGTGTGTGTTTTGTAGTTTCCTGATTTTATAAAAATTAATTCCAGGTCAAATTTGAGCGCAATATTCATTGGTTTTGAGAGCAAAATGGTTGACAGGATGAGAGAAAAATTTTCTCATAAATACAGAGTTCTCAGTCTGCTAAATCACTATACCACCCCCTCCCCGTCCCCTGACAATCGTCAATCTTATTATTTTTTCATAATGTGGAAGACCTCTGGGGTTAGTCAGGCTTCTTGCCTATTTCTGTGTATTTCATGTGGAATTTATTCTGGTAGTGAAAGCACTGCTTTCGTCCCACCCGAAGAAATGTACACCCTATTCCAAAAGCATTTTCACATAGGTGAATTGATGCTCGGCGTCCTTGCAATACATCAAGCCACTAAAACTAATCGGCTTTAAACCAGTAAAATTAATGCAATTCGATCTCGACTTCTTGCTTGAACTGATTAATTTTACTGGTTTAATGTTTTGCAAACAGGCCGAACATTATTCACCTAAGTGAAAACGCTTTTGGAATGAGGTGTACACTTCACTGTTCGATTGTCGATTGTCTGCTAAATCACTCACCGATGAAGGGAGCATAGCCCCCGAAATGTACATCTGAGGCATTAAAAATGATGATTGTGGTTTGTGGTTTCTGTTCATCGCTCAATTGATAGTATGCCCACAGTTCAGGCGGATTCTTCGTACCACGTGACCTGTTGACGACTGGTCGTATTTTAAAGATACACAGTTAAGTGTCACGAGTAAAATTATATTATGATAGTGGAAGCGTGAATAACTATAATCAATGATACAGCTTATACATCTAAGGAACAATTTTATTCAAATTAAGAGAGTTAAAGTAAAATTTGGATTGTCGCCCACTGACACGTGGGCAACTTAAAATGTTTTAAGGAAACAAGTAATGTCAGATCATTTCTCGAAGGCGAGAGAGACTCGAGCCAAGAGAGATGATCTGACAAAGTCCGATAGAGAAGTTAAGCAACGGGGAGCGCGGTTAGCTTAGAGTATCAAGCGACAATTTTCTTGTTGGGTGGAGCGACAAGAAAATACCTTCCCTCCTTCTAGGCAATTTTTTAATAACGCCCGAACACGCCATAGCCGAGATGTTCGTCAACGATTGGCTAGGAGTGAAAATATGCAAAGCAGGCTGTCAGAATATCAGAATAAAAAGCCGAGGAAGAATGGAGGCAGAGCATCAGTTCCCCGACCCACAAACGGAAGATGGAAGAACCACGCAGACGGGACGCTAAATAGAGTAGCTGAGAGTACCTCGTCTGTGTCAGTGAGTGCTTTGGACTTAGGAATTTCTCACGCAGCAACCAAACAACCAACGCGTGCGTGAGTGATTTCTTGTGACTTTAAGGGGCCCTCCCCCCTTACCCGATCCATCAAGCGACATCTCGATGGTTGAGGAGGTGAGCTCTGCAGAAGATGATGCAGACGTTTCAGGTTATTCCGAATCGATCTTTCCAGAGGAAGATTTTCCAGCCCTTCCTCCGTCTGCGAAGCCTTTACGGATCGCCTGTGCGCCTACATCAGCTTCAGTGTCATCATCTGCTGGGAATTTGAAGTCATCAGCATCAGCGCAGCGGGAGGGGTTTGCGACGGCAAAGAAATCTCGCAAGCCTAAAACCAGACGGCATCACAGCATCAAGTTGCTGCTGCTTCTTCAACCGATCGAGACAGCCTCGAGAGCCATCATCGTAGCACTTCTTCCTCCTCGTTTCGATCTCCGAGGCGGAAGTCGAAGGAGCCTCCACCATCATTTGTGAAGCTCCAGTCTCCTTCGGATAAGTGTCAAGAGCCAGCAACGTGATTCCACAATGAAGGTAATCTCACTGAACGTGCGTTCCCTGGGTTCGTCTTTTAAGCAATCGGTTTTATCGACGTTTATTGCCCTGTACAGGCCGGACATACTTGTGCTTCAAGAAGTAAAGCTTGATTCTTCACAAGTATGGTACGATCTACTCGGCCTTCGCAGACAATTTCCTCGTGGACAATTTTTTATTAACTCTTCGTCACCGTTTGGGCAAGGGGTTGCAACTATCATCTTCAACCCCTCCATTCAGGTGTCGAATTATTGGTGCGACAGCGAGTGCAGGGTAATATCTTTAGACATTACATCTTCTAATATTAAATTCCGATTGCTTAACGTGTATGCTCCGTGCACGAATGCAGAGAAACGAGACTTTTTCAACGACCTTCAAATGTATTTGTGTTCATCATTTCCTGTAGTGATTGCTGGTGATTTTAATTGTCATCCAGACGCCGACAACATCTTTTCGTCTGGGCATGTGCATCGCCTGTGCCAGCAAAATGCATTGTTTGACCTATGGCCTGTGAATTCTCGTGGTGATCTCAGTGGGTTCACATTTCATCAAGGACCCACTGTGGCATCGCGACTTGATCTTTTTTTGGTCGACATTGTGTTTGCTGGTGCAGCTGGAACAATGGAGGTTATTCCTTATGCATTTTCAGACCATAGTGCCATCTTGTGGTCTTGGGATCCTCCATTTGTTTCTCCGGCAATTGCTGCAGATCATGTCACCAATAAGAACTGGTTTCTAAACGTTTCTCTGCTCGACAATGAAGAGTACCGGGGAATGTTCGTTCAGTTTGTGGAAAAACATCTCCACAATGTGCCTCCTACGCTTGAATCGTGGATGAACTTAAAAACTAAAATCAAAAACTTTTTTCGGAAGATTGGATTGGATGCAGCCAGACGTCGTCATCGTTACCTCCTCCTGTTGCAAGAAATATTGCGACTCCTCCGTTGTTCCACCCCTAAGGAGGAGTTTCAAGCTGAAATTCAACAGGTGAAGAGTGAAATAAACGCTCTAATGATCCGGAAAGCTGCCGGCGCAGCACTCAGGGCCAAACTTACCTGGGCAGCTGACGTCAGGCACATGTCATCGGCAGCCTTCGCTGAGGAGAGGCGTCGGGCTAACAATAAACATTGTCATCGAATAATGGTGGAGGGTGAGGAAGTGGAATCTGATGCCAACATCTTATCAGCCTTTCACTCTCACTTTTCATCATTTTTTAGCCATCCAATCATTCCGTCAGACACCACGAAGCAGTGGATAGAGGCATTAAGACCTTTTTCTGTGGAATCCGATTCGTTTGTAACGGGTCCCTTCACCGAAGATGAGGTCAAGAAGTTTCTCTCGGCAGTCGGCCGTCAACAGTCCAGCCCGGGCTTAGACGGCATTCCTTATTCGTTCTTCAATTCGTCGTGGAAACTTCTTGGGCCTTTCCTGGTGCGAGTCTTTAATTCAATTATTCAAGACCCGTCTTCCATCACACCGGAATTTACTGTGGGGAAAATCATCCTACTCCCTAAATGCCCGGATCCAAAACTCGTGACCCAGTGGAGACCGATTACATTACTCAATACGGACTACAAAATCTTCGCCGACGAGTTTTTTGATTCGGGTCAATCCTGCTCAATTCCAACGCGCAGGATGACAGACAATCTTATAACTATTCTGTGTGTAATGGAAGAAGCGCAAGTTCGTCAACAAACTCTTGCAGTGTTAAGTCTCGACCAGGAAAAAGCGTTTGACAAGGTGAATCACGAATTTCTATTCCAAGTGTTCCGCCAGCTTCATCTTCGGACTTTTGCTGTGATTATTTCTTCACTGTATGCATCGGCCACATCATGTGTGGCGGTTAATGGCTCCACATCGTCCACTTTCGAACTCTTAAAAGGTGTCAGGCAGGGATGTTCTCTATCACCTCTCCTGTACATCTTCTATTTGGAGCCATTACTGCAATTCTTGAACCGCCACCCGGAGGTTCGGGGATATGAGTTACCAGCTGCGTCCATCAATATCAGGACATTAGCTTACGCCGACGACGTCGTGTTGTTTGCTTCGGACTCATATTCCCTGAGCATTTACAAAGAAACCTTCGATCACTTCAGCACTTCGACGGGGAGTACCATCAACCTCGTCAAGTCGAAGGGAATTGCGATTGGGAAGTGGACAGTCGACATGTTCAAGTCATTCCCAATAACATGGTGTGGTCAGATCACAGTGCTTGGTTTTATTTTTTCATTTTCACCGGACATGGACTCTATCCATTGGCAGCAAGTGGTGGATAAGTGTATTGCCCGCCTTGACAGGAATTTTTGTTTTTCCACGTCAATGCTTGTCCAGATGCGGTTTGTGCAAACTCCATTTTATCATTGTTGACTGCTAAATGCCTATTCACTTTACCATCGGAAATAATTCTTCGCAAAGTTCGTAGTGCTATTGTCAATTGTGTGTGGGGGAGTGCCTGTAATTAACAACAAAAGTAAAGCTAATACATTGCAGCCAAAAAAATTTAAGGCCGTAAAGGAATAAGGCACACTAACATTAAAGCCACGATAGGCAGTTATTTTTAGCTGACCAAATTTAGAAATAAACGAAATAATTTGAGTCCAGGGCGTGAATATCTGCACACGGGGTCATTTGTACAGAAGGGAAATTTTACTTTGAAATCCGACGTCTGACATAAAATATACCGCATCAGCGTTTAAGGATTCGCCTTAATGAGGATTCTGCAAAGATGCAAACAAAAACAAGTTGCAATTAAAAATACAATCTTAACTTACACGGCTGGGGCGAGAGTTTAAATCGGTCATCAGATACATGCAGCCGGACGAGAATGAGAGAGACGAAAAGAGAGAGAAAATAATAAGCTCACCATAATTCTGGTAAATCGCTCCAATGCCCTCATAGGTGAATGCTACATATGTCCATCGCACAAGGCCGAACTATAAATGCTTATAGTACGGCCTTGCCATGGCATTACTAACATCACTGTAGAGAATGGGGGCTGCTCCGGAACCAAAACCTCCGGAACAATTCTTGTTGGCTGTCTTCTCGGGAAAGGCCTTCACCAGGCAACGGGCGATATGTCGAATCGTCACATGAAAATGATCGGCTGATATAGGAAGCGGAATTTCGAGAGCTGCGAAGAACAGTGCCATCAACCCCGCTTAGAAGAACATGAATGGGCTGCTCGGCCGTACAGCACTCAATTCCTTTTTCCTCCCGGCGGGGAATCTCCTCTCCGCGGTGCTTTGTGGCAAATGCAGGAATCTTTAAAATTTTACCGCTGACGAGCGAGAAGTCTAACCGTTTCTCGGCGGTCGTCGGACGAGCTTCTTTTCTGCAATTCACTGAATGAAAAAGATTATCACAGTCGCCTGAGGGAGTAGCTAAGTGCACCCCAATTAATGTTTCACTCAACATATTAATTAGTACACTGGGCTAAACTTTCCATCCGAGCCGCATCTTTGTCAACGTTCCCCGGCCGGATCACCGAATTTGCCGAGATCGGTGACTCAGAGGACACAATTTGCTACTCAAAGTTCTCACTCACTTTTCTTTTTCTTTCTCTCTCTCTCTCACCTGTTCCAGCAACACCACCACCGCGCTTTCTCTTTCCACGCTTACAACGCTTGGCATTGCCATGGTCCCCATATAGAAGGTATACGCAATCCGCCATTGTTATCACCTTTTCTTTTCACCTTTCTTATCACTGTTACGTAGTAACCATTGTTATCACCAGTCTCTAATGATTGAGGTTTTTTTTCTAATATTTACATACATCAAAATAATCAAGCCAAAAACTGTGGACGCAAACGTACGTAAGAGAAACGACAAAACCATTAAACCACACCAAGATTCTGTAATGACCGAGATGTACATCTGTAAATGTACATTTGTATGATTGGTTTACGTATGCTATAAATTCTGATTTCGTCACTCACTGATGAAGGGAGCTTAGCCAACACCACTTAGACAGAAGGCCTGCGCACAGAAATGTCATACATTGTTACCACATCATCAAACGGCCAAATTTAGAGTTTAGCATTGGTAGAAATACGATTAACAAGAGCCGCTTTTGTATGATGTACAATGTACGATGTTTCTGTGCGCAGGCCTTCTATCTAGGTGGTGCTGGCTTAGCCCTCGAAATGTACATGTGGGTCATTAAAGAATCTTGGCGTAGATTAGTGGTTCGTTGTTTCCTTTATTTACATGCATCATTATAGAATGATGCTACGATTTTTGAAACTCATGACAGCCTTTATTTGTTGTTCACTACAATGCTTTTATAAGTTTTCAAAATACATTTTGAAAACAACCTATACTGTATATGGGTTCATGTGATACTGATAGTGTTTAGTCTGTAACACTAATTCCGTGTTTTAATAGTTTTCATAAGAGAAACTATTAAAAATCAAATGTCATTTAGGGGTAAAATGTTAAATGTAGGATTGAAGTAACAAGAATGGCGATAAAAATTAAATGAAAATTCACTAATTATGAAGTCAAAGATTGCTTACTTTGTTCACGAATATTTTCTTTATAATATTTCAGAAATGCATCGAACAGCAAATGAATTCGAAAGTGCATTCATTATGAAGAATTTCATGTTTCACTTCATCAATTTCAATTCCTCCCTCATTTACATTGCATTTTTCAAAGGCAGGTGAGGAACTTTTAATTATAGAACAAATAAACTGAAATAATAATTGTAATAATTACATTGTCTACATTGAAATAATAATATTTGCGAGAGCGAAAATATGCTCAAACCTCAATTAAAATATTAAATATTAATATAAAATTGAAGTCGGAGTTTTCCAGCACTCCATGGAGATTTTAAATTGCACAGGTTTTAACTTATAAATTGTACAATTTAATTCTTTGCCATCCACAATAATTTCAGTTGTACAATATCCTAGCATCATCTACAGTACTTTTTCTTACGAATGTTATTAAAAAAAATTATCATTTCAGTGATTCTGACCTCAGATGTATAGAGTAAATGCATAATGTCAATCAGAGGATCCAAATACAAATTAGTGGCTTCTGTTATTGTTAGCTATTCACTGAAACTTACAAATGGTGATTGTAAATGTTTTGGCTTTTGTTTAACAATGTCGCAGATTTTATAACGAACACACAATGTTGTGCAATGCATACAATTTTTTTTTTAAAATCAATTAAATACTACATCCAAAAGGGATACTGCCCCTCCCCTAGCTTTTTTCTTATTAACTGTTCTTGTTAATTATCCCATTCTCCTCAAGTGCCTTTTGCTCTAATCCCCCTAACCCTTCACTATGCCCTTTAATTAACTTTATAATGGTACAATACTCATCATCACTGCATTAAATTAATGCTCTATTACATGGTGACAGGACAATTGCGTCCCATATTTAAAATAGTAAGTTGTTAATCGTGTGTCCATGAGTTTTCAAATAACTTTATCACATATATTACTAGCTGAAGTACCCGGCGTTGATTGGAAGAAACATAGCGATCTGAAATCCACTCCGCAGTAGTTAATAGATTACCTCTGCAACTTGTTGATCGTAATCGAGAATGCAAATCTCCCTGGAAATTGTAATCTCTTAAAGTTATAAGGGAAATTCGTGGAAAAACTGTTTCACCCCTTCTCACCAAAATGGGGGCTGAACTTAGGCATAAACGGCATCAGGAGTGTCACTATCAGCGACCCCGAAAACTATGGATTCGACACTAAAATCGGATGTTTTCGATTATTTTTACTAGAGGTGTCTCACCACCACAGTATTTTTTTCCAGATTGTAAGTCATATAAGCAACGATCCCGCCTTATGGTAAATCCACCCTAGCATCGTGAATGTGGTTGGAAATCCGGTCTGTTCTGCAACTGACATAGTACCGAATGATGTCATTTTGGAAACATGAGACGTATCACTGGAAGTGTAAGCTCCGTTTACTTACAATACTGCATTGAACAATCAAATGACACCGGGACGCAGTGTGCGTTGGTAGGCCTGGATTATTTTATTTTTACCAATTAACACAAGCAATCTACTGTGATAACTTTTAAAGTAATTGTTTGCAAAGAAATTTCAAGGTGCACGTGCTTGTTTGTTGAAAAGTCTTAGGACAAACTTCGCAAGGAGATTCCATGGTATCCAACCCCTTTGTAAAATACGATTAGTCCTTATGTAAATGAACTAATCGCATTCTGGGAAAGCAGTAGGTAAAAATTTGTTTTAAAAAGTTCACTTGATATACTTTTTACATGTGTAAAGTTAAACAAACAGTATGAATCGTTTTACATGGAATGATTATGCAGACATGCATCTGTGTCTCGGTGCTGCTGGTACCGTGGTTGGTGCAAGGCGTTTGTATGCTGAACGTTATCCCAACAGAATTCTTCCCAATTCACGAACATTTGGTGCAGTAGATCGTCGTCTAAGAGAAACAGGCGCATTCGCTCATGATAATCATCAGCGTGGACGTCGTCGGTGGTTACGCTCCCCTGAATTAGAGGATGAAGTTTTGGAAAGGTTTAACCGAAATCCATCGACTAGTACTCGTGCGGTCGGAGCTGCTTTGAATACTAGTCATACCACTGTATGGAACATTTTACATGACAACCTGCAACATCCGTTCAAGCTTCGAAAGGTGCAGGAATTATGTCCCAATGGTCATGGTCTCTGGCGTGCTTTCGCGGAATGGTTTATGCAGCAACAGAATAGGATTCCAGACTTTCCTTCCATGGTTTTGTGGACAGATGAGGCAACGTTTACGCGAGAGGGAATGTTCAATAGCTACAATAGTCATCTGTGGTCTCATGTCAACCCATGTGCAACACACATGTTAACAGTTTTCAGCATCGTTTTTCGTTGAATATTTGGGCTGGCATGATTCACAATGTCCTGATTGGGCCATATCTCCTACCATGCCGACTTAACGGGCAAACATATCTTGGTTTCCTGAAGGGGGAGCTCCCTGGTCTTCTTGAAGATGTTCCACTAATGACCAGACATTTGATGTGGTTTCAACAGGACGGCGCACCTTCACATTACACAAGAGCAGTTAGAGATTACCTAAATGAGACATATCCTGGTCGTTGGATTGGTCGTGGCGGACCAGTTGCTTGGCCACCGAGATCGCCAGATCTCACACCGATGGCTTTTTTATGGGGAAGCATAAAATCAATGGTGTACTCCGAACCCGTAGATACCGAAGAAGAATTGGCGGCTCGTGTTGTCGCGGCAGCAGGTGACATCAGCGACCGTGCAAATCAACTGTTTCCACGCGTACATCAATCCATCATAAGGCGTTGCGAATTGTGCTATGAAGCAAATGGCGGTCATTTCGAACAATTACTGTAAAAGTCATACAGTAGATTGCCTGTATTAATTGTTAAAAATAAAATAATCTAGGCCTACCAACGCACACTGCGTCCCGGTGTCATTTGATTGTTCAATGCAGTATTGTAAGTAAACGGAGCTGCGGGGACCCCATGTTCATATGACAAAAGATACTTTTAAGGACCTCTTCTATCATCTCCCAAAAATCTGTACTCAATTCAAAAACACCCCGTATAGTTTTAGTAATTGTTTTACTGCATTTTCTTATTTTATAGACGGAACTATTATGTTGTACTGAAAGAAGGAGAAAGAACTGAAATTCCCATTGCAGTTGATTCGGTAATTGACTTATGCATAAAATTTAATAAATGACGGAAAAAGTTTTTTATTTATTTACATGGTAAGAATTTTAGAAATGTTAAGAAATGCTCTGTATTAATAAAATTTTCTTGGATATTTTCTTTCCATAGTGCGTGGCTGGCTCATGTTTCGTTGAATTAACCATACAAATAATGATTATTCTTGTTGGAAAACAGATAATGAGATACGTAACGAGATATCTTCGAATGTGAGAGTAAACTTAATTATATTCTTACTTTTAAGAATACATACTAGGGAAAAGGGTATTAATGGAATGGAAAATATCAATTTTTAAAAAAGTTGAGGGATTTAGAGTCATTTTGAATCAAGCAAAAATTTAATTACAGTCGACTGGAAAAAGCAGAAACATATGTAAACAGTCTATTCAAAACAATTAGATTAACAATTGCATTATCACAAACAGGAATAATAATAACCAGACAACAAGGAAGAAGACACTAATTCCACAAAGTTTTTAATGGAATAGTGTCTTCTCCCTTGCTGTCTGGTTATACATTGTCCACAGTTTCCGGTCCTTTCGCCAAAGTTTTAGAAATAATATTATCAGAATTTTAAAATTGGTTGACAATCTGGAAATATAATATAGAAGTTGAGTTCCTGTGTAAACTAACAATGCAATATATGTCATGGGTACACTTGATATAAGGCAAAATGCTGCCTGTGCTGAAGGTATTGGTCCATACGTTTCCACAAGATCAGTCACATGACTGTGTGGGCACTTAGTTTTCAGAAATTTGACAAAACAAAATTGGAAGCAATGTATAAGAGAAAGTAATATTTGTCACTGTATTAAATTATCTGAATGGCACAGTTGGAAACGCTTTGTATTTTAAATTAGGCAGAGAAATGCAGGTTCAAATCTCTGCGATAGCATAATTTTGAAATTTTTCCTTCACCTTTTGTGCAGTAAAAACGCGTAGAACAAGTTTTTGCAAAAACATTAACCGCCCAAATAAAGTAAAGCATTTTTCCAATTTTTTTCAAGCGGAAATAGAATCTAAAATCTATTATTTCCGACCTCGTCTCCTTGATCTTTACTGCGGCTTATGCAGGCAGAACTTTCTGCATCTTCTAGTGCAGAATTATTTTCACAGTAATTTTTTGTAGGATATGTCTGCTATTGCAACAGAGGGCTTGGTACTCATGATTAAATTGCTGAAAGCAAAGTATTTTCTGTCTCAAACGGCATTTGATAAGTTTTTTTGCGAGAAAGTCTCCGTGATGATAAACTTCCCTGTTTGCCATAAGTATTTTTACAATTACGTTGGATTGGTTTAAACGTGTTGGGTACGAGGAGAATTTATAAAGTATGTTTACAAAGTGTGAAAATAATTCTATCATTGCAAGCTCCGACAGAAGAGTCACGTGTAGTCGCAGGGATAAGGCCGAAAATAATAGATTTTAGGTTCTACTTGTGACTATGTGGTCAGCTTAATTTGACTTTCTGTGGTCATATTTTATGGCGGCTATGTGTTCTTTATACCTTTTAGTGAATGATCGTTTTGTTCTTCCTAAATACACTGCTTTGCAATAAAATTGCTCCATTCACAAGGAGTTATTCGAATGAACCAAAAGTAGGTATACAGCAAGAGATACATCTGAACACACCTTTATTACGTTATGGAGCCAGGACGTGCACTCGTTTGTACATGGTGTCCCAACGGAAAGCGGCATCAGTAGGTTGTGGCATCACCTCTAGCGGCGATGCATTGTTCCAGCCGCAGGTGTAGGTGATCATACAGGTGGCGAATGTTATCTTGGGGTACGTCTGTCCAGACCTGGTGAACCTGCTGTGTCAGGTCATGGAAATTGTGGGGTGATCGTAAACGACGTCCCACATGTCCCACACGTGCTCAATTGGCGATAGGTCTAGGGACCTCGCGGGCCATGGCAGGCAGTTGACATCATGCAGACATGTCATGCTCATGTTTGCCGTGTGCGGTCTGGCATTATCCTGCTGAAAGACTGCGCCGGGTATGGTGTGCAGAAAGGGCAGTAATACGGGCTGCAGAATCTCTATGATGTACCGTGCTGGTGTCAGGGTGCCTTGGATGGTGACTAAAGGCGTTCTGGTATCGTAGCCGATGGTACCCCAGACCATGATCCCGGGTGTTGGTCCACGATGGCGATACCGGATGCATGGTTCATTGGCACGTTCCAATGGGCTGCGCCACACCCGTCCGCATCTGTCGTCGGTATCCAAACAAAAGCGGGATTCGTCGCTGAAGACCACCGGGCGCCATTCCATTCGCCAGCCCACTCGTTCACGACACCGTTGCAGTCGTATCGCGCGGTGTTCAGGTGTCAAAGGAAGACACAACAGTAGACGCCTGGCAGACATTGTCGCGGCGTGGAACCGGCGTGCTATTGTCGCCATTGACACTGGAGCAGTACCGGGAATAGTGATGTTGTCGCGCAGTTGCCGCAGGGTGATAGTTTTGTCCGCTAGTGCTGTTCACAGTATCCGCCTATCGGTACGAACTGACGTGCTTCTCCGGGCCCCATAGCCTGGTCTTCTGGCATGTGAGCCTTCCTCTCACCATTGCCTCCAACATCGGCCTACCGTCCGTGCGTCCCGCGACACATGGACAGCAATCCGTCTGGTTGACCATCCAGCCTCGGAGAGACCAATAATTCGACCTCGTTCAAAGTCCGTTAATTGCGTGAACGGTTGTCGTTGTCGTCGTTGCGGCATTGAGACCGTTGTGCGGATTACAGTACTGTACGTTCACGAGGCAGTTCCTTCCTCCCTACTGCATGGAAAGTCTCGCACAGGTGTCAACTGATGAGCCTGTACAGGCACCCGGACCCTGTATCAACCCAAATTGTCATGTCCCGTGAGCATGCATCTAATCGTTTACTAGTCGGCGATAGACGACCCCCCCCCCCACTAAATATGGATAAGTTCGGATAACTCCTTGTTGGTGGGGCACATTCATTGCAAAGCAGTGTAGGAACCCATATGAGCGCAATCAGCACCTCCACCAACTGGGAAGTGACGCGGAGGCCGAGCCCATCCTTCATGGACACTTTCACATTCTCTCATTTTAAACTTGTATTTAACTGAAGATGGTGTAATTACCGAAACGCGTTCTAACGCAATAAAGAAGAATTTTGTTGCTATTAGAACCTAAGTCTCTATACATTATGGAAATACGCAACATGGACCAATTCAATATTTATGGATTTAATTCCATTATTATCCCTTTTACCAAACGTAACTTTCAAATCAGGAGTGTTTCCATCGCCAGTGTTAAGCTCTTGACGTTACTTAAAATGTATTTAATACCTCCCCGAACATCGCTATGTTTAAATTTAATGCTAAAAATTTCTTACTAACTCTTAATTTTTCCAATTACATGTATTGTAATTTTTTGTTTCATTCAGTCTTATGTGTTTCTTTCTGTTGTGACCAAACTCGTCGGTCTCTGACCATACAGGCCCCAGACGGATTCATATAAGTTTTCGTAAACTTTTTTGTAAACTTATTTGTAAACTTAAATTTGTAAACATACTTTATTAAAAATTTTAATAGGCATGTTAACTAAATACGCATATTGAAAATATGTCGGACATTAGACTTCTATTTAGGCGTATGTCTGATAAGCATTATTAACTTTATAAATATAATAAATACAGTGTGCTCCTCCGAATTTCCTGTACAATTTATTTATGAGCCAATTATGCAGTTCAATTTATGTAATTTCAAATAAACAGGGGAAGTTAAAAACCTTTTTTTTAATGATATAGGCGATTGAGGAAGCTGTGGATTAAACTTAAGATTCCACGTCGTATGAGACAGATCCGATGGGAACAAGATTTCAACTTATTAGCTTATGGAGATATGATTAGTAACTACATGGATGGAGGTATATTCAGTGGATCAAAAGAAAAATTGTGAGATCATATTCTAATAATTATTAAAGGTTTTCACTCAAGATTTTGGCATTATAAAATTACATTAACTACTTATTTCTGAAAATCTTAATCACACCTCACATTTCAAGCATTTATTCATTTAATTTATTTATTTATTTATTAGTTAAGTATAGTACATCGGAGCTCATCTAAGACCAGTATGGTATTACACCGACAAGTTAGGTCTTAGGGGCTCCATCATTCAAATTACAAACGTGATGTAGCAGAAAGAATACAGAATAAAATTTTTTAAAAATAAATAAAAAAAAAATAGATAATAGAAAATAAGTATGGGTTAATGTCAGTTTTTTGAAGTGAAGGATAGTCTAATTTAATGAATATAAAATATATATAAAGTTGCAAATTATTAAGTAGATAAATTTAATTATCAACAAAAATTATCAATATATATATATAAGAAATGATACAATCTTATTAATACATTGGCAAAGAATAAATTTATATAAGGTTAAGATTAGAGGGAAGAGGAGAGGTTGGATGTATTTAGAAAGGGCTTTAACTTTCTTTTAAATGAGGCAGGGGTTGGAGCTTGCTGTAGATGTTCAGGTACACGGGCCCACCAATTTATACCAGCAACAGAAACACAGTTGTTATGATAATTTCGACGGGTTAATGGGCATCTTATTGAGGAGGCAAATCGGGTAGGGTAATTGTGAAAATCTTGTTGATGATGTATTATTGGAGGATTAGATACAATTAAATGTCCATTAATAATTTTAAATATAAACATAAGTAATTGTTGGATATATATTTGAAAAATAGTTAATATTTTATAGTATTCAAAGTAGGGCGTTACATGAGAACGTATTGGGAGCTTCAGAAGAATCCTAAGAAACCTTTTTTGGATGCGTAGGATTTTTGTTAAGTTCAATTTAGAGGTAGAGCCCCAGAACTGTATTCCATAGCAGATAGTTGAATGTATCAGTGTACTGTATAATAGTAATAATATTCTAGATGGAAGATAGTGATGTTGCGAGATTATGCCAAGTCGTTTACTAAGAGTCTTAGATAATTCTTTTACGTGATTGTTCCATGATAAATCAGGGGATATATGCAATCCTAAGAATTTAAAAGTTTCAGTAAAGGATAGAGGTTGAGAATTGTAGTAAATGGGTAATTCACGAGGTACAGATTGTTTATTCCGTTGTGCAAAGATCATGTATTTAGTTTTATTAAGGTTAAGAGATAATTGATTTAATTGGATCCAATTACTTAAGATAATCAGGGATTGATTGATAGAAGTTTGTAGATTCGCAATTGTACTATCAGCATAAGAGAGAGTAACATCATCAGCATACAAGATAGTGAAAGAGGGCGAAAGAGCATGTGATAGGTCGTTTATAAAAAGGCTGAAAAGTAGCGGAGATAGTATTGATCCTTGGGGAACACCTAGGTTACGTACTAAAGTTCTGGAAGTTATATTTCCTAAAGTTAAAGTATACTGTCGGTCGGTTAAAAATTCAGTTAGCCAGTTTAGTGGGGGACCCCGTATGTTATAGAAGTTGGAAAGTTTATAAATCAGGAGGTTTATTGGGACAGAATCAAAGGCTTTTGAGAAGTCCAGGAATATAGAAATTACATGCCTGCTTTCGGTCATATTCATTGTTATATATTCCATTAATTCATAAATAGCAGTGTCGGTACCACGTTTTGGTGTAAAACCATGTTGTGTCGAGGAGATTAATTTTTTACTAAACACATAGTTAGATAAACGACTAAAATAGAGTTTTTCGAAAATTTTAGAGAATATAGGAACAATTGAGATGGGTCGATAGTTACCAAAGTCCATTGAATTTCCTTGTTTAAATATAGGGATAATCTTAGCACGTCGAAGACTTTTAGGAAAGGTTCCACAAACAATAGAGGTGTTAAAAATGTGAGACAGGGGAGTTGCTATGCTAGAGGCTACTGATTTTATTATATCTGCTCGAAATCCGAGGGGGTCAATACTAACCGAAGGTTTTAGTTGATGTATAATTTTTATAATTTCTTCGGGGGAGGTTGGGGAGATAAAAAAGGAACGAGGAACAGAGGAAGTAACATACGGGTAATGTAATATTAAGTTGGGTTCATTCCTAGTGGAAGGTAATAGTGTTTCCAGAAACTCCGTTAACAAAGTTGGGGTAATTACAGTAGGGTCAGAAAAAGGAATAGTTGGTGAGCGAGAGCCATGAATTAATCGGTTGATTGCTCTCCATTTATGTTTACAGTTTGAAACTTTATGAAAGAAACGATCAAAATAAACTTGCTTAGTTGATTTGATAATATTGCGAGTAAAATTTGAGAAGGATCGAAATCTAGCCTTCGTTCGCTGACACGGGTTACGACGAAATTTTTTGTATAGAGCATTTTTATGTGTGATTAAATTGAATACATAATCATTCATCCAAGGTTTTCTAAAAGGTTGATTGATTCTAGAGGACGTGGAAATAAAAGGGAAATAGCGATTCAAACCGGCTAAAATTTGTTCTATAAACTTATCCATTAGGATATCAGTATTGCTGAGATTTCCAAAAATCGCTGACCAGTCAGATAATTCGAGGAAGGAATGGAAAATAGCTAATCTAAAGGGAGTGATTAACCTATGTTTACTTATAGGGAATGATGGTTTAGAAACTGTTAGGGGAGCATAGATGAAAAAAATAGGGAAATGGTCTGAGATGGACAAGTCAATACAGCCACTTAAGGAATTATCAGTATGGGTAGCAAAACATTGATCGATTGCAGAATATGTATTATGAGCTGGGGAGTAATGGGTAAAAAAAGAAATTGTATGGGAGAGTCCAGAACTGGACATTAAATCTAAAAGATTACTTAAACTAGGTGAAGATTTGGAAAAATCAATATTAAAATCACCCATAATAATTAGTTTTTTATTTGTCAAAGTAAGGTCTAGAAGCATTGAAGAAATGTAATCTAAAAAAATTGGGAAGTGACCAGATGGAGGACGGTAAACTGTACTGAAAATGAGATTGTTGTTAATAGTGGCCGACAAAATCTCATAATCAGGGGTAATTTCAGTGTAATTAGTGCAAAGGGTGTAATGTATTGAATTTGCGATAAACAGCGCAATACCTCCTCCTTTTTTTGTGCGGCGATGGATGGCTATAGAAGTATAATCATCTATAGTGGGGATTTCATAGTTAGAATTCGTCCAGGTCTCCGTTAAAGCAATTATATGGGGAGGGATTTTTAGAAGGGATAGAGACAGGAGAAAGGGCGTAAAATTTGTCTTAATACTTCGGATGTTCAGACAGTATGTAAATAAGGGAGTTTTAATTAGACCAGAATAGCGATTGGAGTAAAGGGTGTTGAAGTTGTTAGGTGAAATTGGATAATTATAGGTTGTCGTAGTAGTAGTTTGCTGACAGGTATCAAAAGAGACTATACTGGAATTAAAAAGAGTTGATGGGGAGCCGGGGGCTGCCGTGGTTGTGAGTGGGGGATTGGTGAAGATTGAGGTAGATGGTAGTAGGAAGAATAGAAGTAGTAAATCAAAATTTCGGGGGAAGTGATTATTGTACAGTTATTAGCGTAAACAGGGGTATGTAATAGTAAAAAATAATACAAACTAACAGAATAATCGCCAAGTAACGGCTACAGGTCGGGTGAAAATTAATTGCTACCTAAACGTTGAAGATCAGTTGAATTCTGTATGATGATAATTTTCCCTGTTGGAAGTTTCGTGAGAATTCTCCCATTAGAAGCCCAGACATTACGGGGGCCGAGTTTGGATTTGGCAGAGCATAGAAGGCGGTATCGGGAGGGCGTCAGGTCCTCCGCAATATGGATGGGTGTGCCTTTTAGCATTTTCCGGTTTTTTTATTATGAGAACTTTATGCAGAGGGGAGGTGAATTGCAGCAGGATTGGGCGAGTCTTGTTGGGAGCACGATGGCCAATGCGGAATGCAGTGTAGATTGACGAAGAGTCCAGAGGTACACCAAGCTTAAAGGAAAATAAGTTTAGACATTCAGAAACTGTGTCCTCCGTCGGAGTCTCTGGAAGGCCGTATATCCTTATATTGGAAAGTCGCCGATATTGATCAAAATCGTCAATGTTCTGTTGCATGGTGGTAAGTAAATCACAGGGAACCGGCGCGGTGGGGAGATCCAAAGAAGAGGGCGGCAAGTTGAAGTTTGAAATTGTAGCGTCAATTTTGTCAAGACGAATACTGAATTCATCGAGGCGAGCCTCAGCTGAAGAAATACGGTTGATAATGTCAGTAAATAGGGTGTCGATCTTAATGGTGAGAGTTGAATAGGCTATCAATATTGGCCGGATTTGTGAAGAAATTTGCGACTGCCTTCTCAATGGCGGGACAGACAGATTCGTCTAAGGAAGATGATGAGGGCGAGCTCAAAACAGTACTGCGGGTCGTTGGTTTACCAGGCGCACCTTTGTGTTTTGCTTCGCGTGACGACATAATAATAAATTAGGGATTGAATTAAATATTTGGTAAAGAATTATAGGAGAATGCCGGTCAAAGGTAAGAAAACAAAAATCTACCAAACTACCTCTAAATTTTTAGAGAGAGATCACATGTGGCTAGTTGTATTCAGGATGATAACAATGGAGTAGGTAAATTAGCTGTCGGATTTCACAACAATAGACGCCAGAAAACAGATTATAAAGTCAAATTGATTGTTTAAAATTAAAGTTCTTATGGCGATTTAACCAAATTTAATTTAGGAATCAATAGAAATCGGAAGATATACAACCTACAGATTCGTGAGATGATTCCAACGAGGCGCAGAAGCTACATTAACCCACAGTATTAAAAGCAGTAGATTTAAAACAGGTAGGCACAACCAGAAGCAGTCAGAACGCGGAAGAGATGAGAAACGATGTTGTCCGTGTTGTATAATAATATACCATCAACCTATTTGCATGAATAATAATTTACGCAGGATCTTCAATAGGATTTAAAAGAGCATTTCATTTATTTTTTTATTATTTTTACATCAAGCATACTCTAATAACCCAAGAAAATTAAAACCAAATCTAGATAAAAGACTGAATTCAAGTATGCAAATTAGGACAATGCAAATTGTATCTTGTAAACCTTAAGATAGTCAAAAATTTCCAATTGTAAACATGTTCAGCTTTCGCACAAAACAAAAAAAAATCAGTTTCCAAAATCCGATCAACTGATCACTCAACAGTATCTGCAGACGGACATTTGGGCTTCTACTGTAAACAGTCATGTGATAGAGATGAAGTCATTCCAAAGAATCAGTCTAGAAGGTGTCCAATATGATATCCACACATAATTCTGCAACGTAATGCCATTACATCAACAAAGATGGACGGGGTCATTGCCCAACTGCAGAGATTGGATTGCGATATTTTGGACTCTACGACAGTGCAATGTCGGCGTTTCAAACACCACTGGACTCTGCCAGCCTCATTGTTTGGCGTAATGTTTGGCTTGTGTGCAGGTACCGGGGGCGGCGCTAGCTTCTTCGGTGCTCCGATGCAGCGCTATGTAAACGTCTAAAATATGCGCCTTTACGTTAGCGCCCCATCTTACAATTCGACGCTTATTTTGCTTACCGCTTCGCCTAGTGCACGCAGTTCCTTCCGCAAAGTGTTAAAATACACACTGATTCTTGTTGCCTGTTGGAACTCTTTGTTGATGAGTTGATGACCTGGTGTGGAGTCTTGCTGTATTTATGAACTTCGTGCCTAACCTAACCTACTCGTCGGTCGCTTTCACTGATAGTGAATTTTGGGGATCGTCCGACGTGAGGCGTGAGTGTTCCGATATTAACCAAATGATTGTGATAGCATTCCCGAAATTTCACGAAAAGATGTGACACCCGATTCTATTCTCTTCTTTCAAAGTCGCTAAGTATCCTTCTTACGACTTTAGCCATTCTTCGCCTACGACAATGTTATACCAGCATGTTACCTCACCAACACTGTAAAATTACATCAACTATTGATGTGCGAAGATGCGTTCCAAAGCGCAAGTCAGATTTCAAGTAAATTTAGAGGTGTCCGTTCCATTATTGTAGTGTATAAGTTATCGACTGGGATGAAATTAGATAAACAGATTGGTATAATACAATAGAACCTCGATAAATCGAATTCCGCCCTAATTCGAAGTTTCAGTCTATTTCCTTTTTGTGTCTCGTCCTTCTTTTCTACTACATCCGTCCTCTATAATTCGAAGTAATAGAACCTCCACAAATCTATTTTTTTTGGATGAAAGTTAGCCCACAATCTAATTTTTTTCAATCCGGACTTCAGTTTATCTCTTCCCCAATTGGTTTTCATTCATAAGCAGTTCTGATTGGCTTGACCAGCCTACTCGATTTCAATTGGCTAAATAATCGTCTTACCAAATAATTTGCACTATAAATTGAATCATCCGCTTTAACAGACAAAAATAAATGTACACGCCTCTGTTTGAATCTCGATAATTGGAATTTTATTTTACTTAACCTCGATAAATCGAAAACCTCTATACGATCTGTCTAAGAAAAAAGTGTGCGCTATATAACTAAAAATGTTAACTTCCTCAAAATGAGAAGAAAAACTCCAGATAGAACTATATATGTTACAGTGGTGTTTGCCAATTAGTAAGTCGTCCAATCGCTGTCGTTGTTAATAATGGCTTGACATCTCCAGGGCATACTTTCTACTAAGCCGACAGCAGCTCTAGGGTAAAGACTTCCAATTTGTCATTTCAACTGGTTCAAACTCCTGCGAAGCTTATGTTTCAGGTAAGCCCATACATTTTCTATGGGGTTGGCATCAGATGATTAAGATAGCCAATCTAATTGTGTAATATTATGTTGTCTTCCATTGTGTGCACAGCCTACTACGATATCGCGGGTCATTGTCCTTTTGAAGAAACCAATTTATACTTGTCCTTCCGTACAACTATCGAACAGATGGTAACAAACTTTTTTGTAGATTTGGGTCATTCTTTAAGCTTGCAGATTTCCAGTAAATTACCAAATCCATTTTTTGAGAAGCAACCCCAGATATGGACCTTTACAGAGTTCTTACAGGGTGCATAATTCTGTTTGTGGGGGGTGATTATACTCGACGTGACAAAGACGAGGATTCCTTCGAGAAAACGGCATTGCCCCAATCACGATCTATATTTTCCTGGAGACGTTTCTTCACATGGTTTTCAGAGGGGAGAGGTTTCTTCATCGTACTCCGCCAATTTAGGCTTTTCTCACGCAAACGATTTCTTATTGTCTCCAGGAAAATGCTTTACGTCTCAGTTTTTCCTATCCTTCCCGCAAGGTTATTTGTGGATTTGAAGATCTCTATGATCTGCATGTCTTTTTGCTTAGTGGTCTTTCTTGTTATGCCTCGTTCTGGCAGGTCATCCGACGTTTTTGTGGTCTTCAAAACTCTTCACCCACTTACAAATGCCGTGGATTTTTTCCTGTTGTGCGCAGCGGCTGCTTGTGACATTTTCGGGCCTTTCGCATGCGAACACAAAAAAAACTGCTTCGAACCCTTTCGCATATTTCGCACTCAATGCTGCTTCACAGTTGTACTACACTCGAATTAGCCTGCTCGTTCAACACGCAGTACAGGACATAACTATTATTGCCACAAAAAATTTCCACTCTGTGTTGCAGAGTGGAAAGTTATAAGCACACTCCTTTCATAGACAAAGGGTAAATCGAAACATCTGGCTCTCCGAGATTCGATTTATCGAGTTTCTACTGTACCATTAAAATTCTTAAATGAAATTGAAGTTCTTCTTATCACCTCAATCAAAATAAATCCAAAATAAAATTTCTTAAAGACGGATTCATTACAATTTATTTACTATAATTTAATTTCATTTTAATTTCAAATTCTATAATTTAATTTCATTTTAATTCAATCTAAAAATTACATTATATGCCAATTAAAATTACATTAACATTAAACAATCTTATTTATTAACTACCTCAAAGTATGTTTACAAATTCATTAAAATTCTTAGTCTTACAGTTTTCCTTCGTTGTTCTGTTTGCTGTGGCATTTCCTGCCGCCCCGCTTTTTGTTTTCATTCACAACCTTTTAACGATTCGTCTGGAAGCACGAAGACTTGTCATAATATCACGACGACCTGACCCTAATTACTGCAGAGGAATCGACATATGGAATACCATTTTAAATGCTATCTGTAAAATCTCCATTGTATCTAATGTAAGCGACTAAGGCCCAAAAGCCTTGTAGCAGTAAGGTCTAAAAGTCAGGAGATGCAACGAATTGCGATATAACAAAAAATATTTTATTTCATTATGGAAAATAAAGAATTGATGCAACTGTACAAATTATCTATGAACATTAAAGGCATGTGCTGTTAGACGGTCGCAATTTGGATTAACTTGTTTGCAGTTATAGTTTATTCTGAAGATATTTAGGTCCAAGTTATTTATCTTTATGCAAAATAATAAAGAGATGCAGTAAGAGTTAGATTTATAGAATGTCAGTTTACTTTCGCTCGTGTATTCTTTACTCTATTTTTGGGATAATATTTAGGCCGTAGTAACCATAGCATATGTTTATCATTTCCAAGGCGAAATTTATCCATATCCTGACTTTTAGATCTACTAGGCGTATTTCTTTAAGTTTTTATCTTTATCTTATTCAGGTTTATTTTCTTCTAGGCGTTGATAATGGCATTCACATCGGGTGTATTAGCTCGTATTGTCTATGCAACTGAACACGACTGGAATTTCCGAGAATATCTTAATCATTCAATGCGTCTCGTATCACCTAAAGTTACCAAGTTGGAAGAGAGTTGTTAGTAAGTCACGAGTGATCTTTCTTTTACCCTTTACAATGAAGAATGGATGTCAGAACTATTATACTTATTAACGGGACTATTCATTGATTACACATATAACAATTTTTCAAAAAAGTTATGCTTCAGATGTAAAATTAGCGAATTTTTTAATTGGTTTCAATGAGCTGAAACTGAATATAGTCACCTAAAATTTTAATTGGCTCTTGTTTCTTCCTAACATGCATTTATTTATTGGATGTACAGAGGTTGAGCCAAAAGTAGTGGCCGACTCGGGAGGGGAGGGGGGGTTAGAGTTTGACGAATTCTGGACGAAGACCATTTACCACAAGGGTATATCGCAGTTTATTAAGAGAAAATAGTGGGAAGAAACGTCAGTACGAATTTGAATGCCATAGACATTGTGCCACCTACGTCAGCCTGTGTAAAAGTGTGGCAGAAAAATTGGTGATACGCGGGCTCCTTCGTCACTATTGGAAAAAGGGGACCAGTGTGCGAGCAGCAGCCGCCGAAATTTGCAGGGTGGAAGGTTAGGGTGAGGAAAGTCAAGAAGTATTAGTTTTATACATGAATGCCAATACAAAACCATCATGCTCTCTCGATCCTGATGTCATAGCTTCAAAATCTGGAATCAACGATACCCCAGAACGCAGTTCCAAATCATTTGCCCAGGGACAAAGTGTTGTGATTCCTTGTGATTCAAGTGATAAAGATCCGAGTCTGTGTGCTGAAGCAAAGTCAGCATCAGAGCATACGGAATCACAGCGAACGCCACCTGATTAATTCTAAGACTTTTGTTCAGCAAAAGCCGAGCAACGGGCCTGATTGATTTTTCTGAAGGCCTGAAATCCCATTTCAGTTTCTGATCACCTAACAGGTTCTGTTAATTTTTTTATCTTAATAGTTCATTCACAGAAATATCAGATATTTCCATTCATGCTGATATTTCATGAATATATTGTAAAGACTCGGACGTAAAATAAAAAATTTTATATATACTTTTGGATTTTTGATTTAAATTATATTGATATCACGATTCAATTAAGAATCCTTAAATGTCATTTTATTTAAATTATTGCATTTAGCTTCAAGGAGTTTCTAGTTGACGATAAAGGAAGAACAACACTGGCGTCGTGGCGCTTAAAGGCGATTACCCTCACCTTCATTATTATTTTCGAGGTGAGTACATGTAATTTTCCCTATCGCTCTGGTTTTCTTTGGAAAACTGCAAATAAACTATCACGAAGCAGTTTATTACTTAAACTTCGCTGATCAATCTATTAAAAATTACCACTCACTGACGTGCAAATGGGTCGTGCCCTCGTTTGCATGTTCATTCATCTCAAACGGAATATACAGTATGTATATGAATGTTTAGGCTCATCATAGAAAACTGAAATGCCATTCATCAGGAGTAGGAAGAGTCCTCAAATGTGGGCAATAAAAGATGCCAACAATGGGTCTCTTTAATTACGGCATTATGTATTTGACGACATCATCATAAAATTATGGATTTTTAATTATTAATTATGAATTTTTAATTGTGAATTATTAATTTTGATTTATGAATTTTGGCCGTCATTTTTTTGGTTCCCAATTTTAATACCAGGGGTTGCTGGTGGCGTTACTTGAGGGGGATGGTTGCTGGTGGATAAGGGTTGTGGCAGTCAATGGTCGTGAAATGGTAAAAGGAGGCAATCACAGATATATAGTAAATAAATCGCTAGAACCCGCCTCTTCGATGAAGCCAAGCGCGCCATATTGCTTCACTACAAAGATTATGCTGTATACGTTCTTATGATTTTCTGAAAAAATTTTCCAACTATTTTAAATTATAGCCACTAGAAATTGTTTAGATAGGGCTACTCTGTAATTGGACTTAAGAGATCAATTTGTAATTTTTATTTAATATCATGTTATTTAAATTTCAATTAAATTAATTATATATTTCTTATCAGTTATTCGTTTGTTTTTTTTTCACCTACAGAATTATTGATAATCTTGTTTTCTTTCTCACAGAAAAGCAGTCTATATTTTTTAGACTATGAATATTTAACATGAATCGTTTCAAATAATATTTAAAAAATATATTTAAAAAGTCTGTGAGGATGTTGTTCTCTGTACTGTTCTTAATAACAAAATTAAAAGAGGCCTTACAGTACAACATTTTAGTTTTAATTTTAAAAACCAACTAGTTTCGGCTTTATTCCCGCCTTCTTCGGGGTACAAAAGAAATAGGCTAGCATCCCTACATAATGAGACAGTGTATCAAAGACTTTAAAAAGAGACTTTTTTTTTAATAATGCTAACAAAAACACCAGTAACTTTTGACCCATACAAAAAGATCATGTGAGTGTAAATAAAATAAATATTCACAAATAATGGCATTTAAGTAGAAGTGGTGTAAAAATAACTATAAATTTTTAAAGATGGTCAATCTATTATAAACTGATCTATGAACAATTTTTCCATTATTTAATGCCTTTACTTCGTATTGAATCTTTATGTTCAAGTATGTTTGTGATATGGCTTGAAAAGTGTAGTGAGGTAAGAAGGCGGAAAGTGGCTTCACTAGCAACAATGCTAAACCTCAAGCTCTGGCGATCTATTTACTATACAGGGTATTTTTGAATTGAGTACAGATTTTTTGGGAGATGATAGAAGAGGTCCTTAGAAGCATTTTTTGTCATATGAACATGGGGTCCCCGCAGCTCCGTTTACTTACAATACTGCATTGAACAATCAAATGACACCGGGACGCAGTGTGCGTTGATAGGCCTAGATTACACAAGTTCAAGTGAACTTTTTAAAACAAATCTTTACCTACTGCTTTCCCAGAATGCGATTAGTTCATTTACATATGGACTAATCGTATTTTACAAAGGGGTTGGATACCATGGACTCTCCTTGACGAAGTTTGTCCTAAGACCTTTCAACAAACAAGCACGTGCACCTTGAAATTTCTTTGCAAACAATTACTTTAAAAGTTATTACAGTAGTTTTCTTGTGTTAATTGTTAAAAATAAAATAATCTAGGCCTACCAACGCACACTGCGTCCCGGTGTCATTTGATTGTTCAATGCAGTATTGTAAGTGAACGGAGCTGCGGGGACCGCATGTTCATATGACAAAAAAATACTTCTAAGGACCTCTTCTATCATCTCCCAACAAATCTGTACTCAATTCAAAAACACCCTGTATATCTGTGGGTGAGATTTTCTGTCCTTGTATATGTACTTTTTTTCAGCGTGGCTCGGGATACAGGACAATCTTTTGTCAAAAATCTAATTTTCTTTGGAAGTTTGAGCATCCAGCTTTTCATTGTCTATTCTTGTAGATTTTACTTTGTTTTGTTTTCAGGGTGCTCAAGTTTGAATTTTCTTGTTTGGTGGTGTTCGCAGTTTAACAATACAAAAAAATCATTCGGAAAAAAGACACGCAAATGGCTTCGTGATGTGCCGACTTACACTGTGCATAAATCGGTGCGACACCATTAACCCCGTAATCGCATGCGCGGTTTTGCTCCGTTCAAACTATTTAAAGTAGATTTTGTCGACTTGAGCCCATCAAAGCAGATCGACTGTTTTAAATTCCTTCTGACTGTTTTAAAAACAAAGGCAGAACTTGAACTCCAAAAAGCCTTTCAAAAAATCCTCTGTTTCAGTCACATACGGAACCAATGCCCAGAAGAACAATTCCGTATTAGATAGGATTTCTAATAAATTGGACAGTCAATTTATATTATGAAAAATACGATGCCTATCCGGAAAGTATCCGGATTGAGGTTACAAAAGAAAAAATACGGTTCGAACTCAAATAAATGTTTAGTCACCTTCAAAATAAATACCGTCTGCAGCAACGCATTTAGCCCAGGGTTGCTGCCTTTGGTCGAAACAAATACGGAATGCCTCCTTTGGGTTAGCCAAGAGCTCCGCCGTCGCATTTTGTGTTATCACGTCCACATCTTCAAATCTCCGTCCTTTGAGCGCTTTCTTGGACAAAGCCCACATTGTCGAATGCTTGTATTAGCAATTCATAACACTCTCTTGCGGTTTTACCGATTTTAAAACAGAATTTGATGCAATGTCGTTGCTCAATGTTTTCTGTGATTTTCATCACGCGACGAGAAAAGAAAAACGTTCTGCTTTAGCGTGTTACAACAATTGCACGCGGCATTCTTAATAGCTGCAAATTTTATTACGTCATCAGCAGAAATGTCGTCACACGATCCGAATAGCAAAAAGGTGCAGCGAGTTCTACTTCTTTTTTGTAGATTCAATCCGGATACTTTTCGGACAGGCCTCGTATATTCCTGGGTAGTTAAACACATAGGCGCAGGAAAAAAAACAAAAACTAACAAGATCTCAGGGAACTAACAAGAAATTAAATCCCCCGCCCCTGTCAAAGTAAGCTATAGGAAAGTAGCGAAAGTTCCCTAAAGTAGAGTCATAGAAACCTACATACCAAATTTCAACTTTTTAATATGAAAGGGAGTTGAAAATATACTGATATGTAAAACCAATAAGCAGCTGTATTTTTCCGCTAGTTAATAATGCCATTAAATGGTAATAAATTTTCTAATAAGTTGATTTTGCTTTTGAACTTGTTTTTTTATTACTTAATCTTTCTTTTTTTTTTTTTTCTTTTTAGCACGTTCTATGGATTCTGCATTACATTCTGGTTGCTGTAATTCCGGAAGTTCCTCGAGGGATAAAGATGAAAATAAAGAAAGAGCAGCACGATGCTAAGCAAGCTTTGGCCACTGTATAACAATTAACGTACTTTAAAAATAAAAAAAAAATATTTTTTGAAAATTAAAAAAAATGATTTAATATTAAAGAAATAAAGCAAAACAATTTTTTACTTACAAGTTAATGTTATTTTTTTTTCCCTTCAAATTTTAAAAGTAATTTATTTGGGTCACCCGATAAAATTATCAAAATTAATAGTCTCCATGTATTCTTGTATAGTTATCTTAACATTTTTTGTCATTTTTAATATTAAATGACTTGCAGCTCTTGCGTTTTCCTTCACATCTCGAATGATAATAAGTTACTGATAATCAACTTGTCTTTTATAATCTTGGACTCTCGGACAACTACCCGAGAGACATTTGATCGAACAGATATGTTTATAAGTTTTAAAGAATCTTTTACTTCCGACTTTGGTTGATATTATTTCTTCATTTTAATGTTATTTATTATGTCAGTGACATTAAAAATTTCGTTATAAAAAGTTTTTTTTCCTTTTGCAAAATTTTTGAGATAATACAGGGTGTTTCTAAATCATCTCCCGTATTATACATGTTTATTACTCAAACACTATTACAGATTTTTAACGTGATTTTTTTTATTCACAAAGAAAAACCCAAAAAGTTTCTTAGCATGCTCCCCATTTATGGCGTGAAGGACGTCAAAGAGAAACTCGATTTTCTCCTATGTTCGGGCAAGCATTTTGGTGCGGTTTAATGCATGACCGAGTAATCGGACCTTTCTTTTTCGCTGAAGACACCATTACTGCTGCAACCTACCTAGATATGCTGAAGAACTACCTGATTCCACAGGTGGAAGAACTGCAGCCCAACACAGTCTACCAACAAAATTATGCACCTCCTCACTGAGGCCTGCAAGTTAGGCAGTGCCTTGATACGAACTTTCCAGGACGATGGATTGGATAGGATGGGTCAATCCCTTGGCCCCCTCGCTCACCCGATGCGAACCCTCTGGATTTTTTTCTTCTGGGGATATGTGAAAGACAGAGTGTACAAGACCAACGTTGATACATCGAAACTCTCAAGAACAGAATAATTGAAACAATCGCTGAAATCACCCCCGAAATGCTAGCCCGAACATGGAGGAAATAGAGTTTCGCTTTGACGTCCTTCACGCCATAAATGGGGGGTGGGGGAGGGGCACATTGAAATTCATTAGAGCGGCATGCTAAGAAACTGTTTGAGTTTTTCTTTGTGAATAAAAAAAAATCACGTTAAAATCTATAATAATCTATACAAATTGAGTAATAAACTTGTATACGGGAGATAATTTAGAAACTCCCTGTATGTGGCAATTTAACACCAAGTTATCGAAAAATCCTTACTTTTTAGGAGACCAAATGCTAAACAAACAAATTAAATTCCTCCAAGTAATCGGACCTTTCTTGGATATAGGAAAGCAGCGGAAACCCTGAGTAAAGAAATTTGGCCCCCTTAAAAAGCTTAAGAAGCAGGAATTAAAAGTGGAAGATAAAGGATCAAAATACCTCTTATTTTTTATTCTTTTTTATTTGTATTTTTATCCTTTTTATCCCCATTACTTTAACCCCATATTTTTTTTAAATCAAAAAAATTGATTTTCTCGAACATAGTATTTAGAAAATAGAAAGTAAGCATCTATTTTAGTTATTGATGAAAATAACTAAATAAGAAACTATTTAAGTTTCTCATCATTTCCGATTAATCACATATCACATGCAATATGTTGCCATTTCAAAATATTAATAGTTTCTAAAGACCATTTGACCACTAGCCCCCAGAACTCCGACCAACTGGACAATCCGGCCCCAAACTTCATAGTAATGAAGATCTTCGAGTTTCACCCCTTTGCATACCTACATATTGACCGGAAGGATCCCTGACTCCGACCCAGTTGACCAATCCAAACCAAGCATAAATAGAAACTGTCTATAACAATCTACATGCCCAATTTCAACCTTCTATGTGAAAGGATATTGAAAATATGAAGGGGAAAGACGGACATGGCAAAACCAATAAGTAGTTCTCTTCTTATGCTCTTAATAACTGAATGAGGGACAAACATTTGATAATCTTAATATAAGATGTAATGCAACTTCAGAGCCGTAACCAATGGGTAGGGCTATAGGCTGCAGCCCTACTATCTCGGAGTCGAAAATTGCGATATTGTTTATTTATTTTGGGTGGCCAAATCTTGTGAGTCATATGGTTAAAAAATGGTGTCAGCAGTCAATTCATACTGTTAGGAATTGGATATAAAGCGAAATTAGGTGGATATAAGCACTATAAAAGAAATTATTATTATTATTATTATTATTACTTCAATTTTTCTTATTTTATAGTTCTCTAATAGAATATTACATGAAAAACCGAGTACAACGGAATTAATTTTTGCTAAAAACATACAGCTATTGCAAAATTCATTTTAGTATCGAAGACGATGATAGTAAGAAGTAAAGAAATAAATTCATCTGATGAAAAGTAAACGGGTTCATTCAGAATAAATCCCATCTTTATGTCAAGCAAAGAATCGGTTTGTATAGTGTTTTTTAGTATTAAGTTTTTCTGATCATTTAACACGTCAGTCTACAAAGGTCGTACCCATCAGACACAAACACGGGTCATACCGGGTGATTCAGTCAATTTCTGACCATTTCACTCGAATGACGTGCATTAGGGATAAACAACTGAAAGAATATGAGCGCCATATCGAATCTATATACTAAAACTCTTGCGTGTATTTATTTATTTATCTGTAGTTCTATCTCCTCCTAGACAGTTTCAGCTAGCGACTTGAAATTTTCAGGGCAGGCTTATCAATAAAGGACCTGCTCTATCGCCAAAAATCAGCCCCCTACGACCCCCCCCCCCTTCCCCACTTTCTGGGGTTTTCATTTAAAATTATCTGCTTTTGCTTTGTAATTCCCCTCAACAGATGGCGCGGGCGGGCGAAGCCGCGGGTAACAACTAGTTTCTAAATAGTTGGAGTTTGTATTATTGCAACGGCGCTGCATGAAAATCGTAGTGTCGAAAAATGGCGCCCGCTTTATCAACAGAGCAGAAATGCAAGGTTGTCGAATGGTATTTCGAGACAAAATCACCTGTAACCGTGCAAAGAAAGTTCCGGAAGGAGTATAAGTGTCGAGACGCACCAGGCAGGCAAGCGATCATGGATTTTGTCAAGCAATTTCCTGCCACTGGATGTGTTAAAGGCAAGAAAAAAGGCGGGAGCGAAGCTCGTGTTCGAACGGCCGAAGTTGTCGAAAATGTTCGCACAAGGTTGGTCGATTCCCCTACCAAAAAATCTGTTCGCCGCCTATCCATTGAAGAAGGGCTATCGTATACCACGACGTGGCGAATTTTGAGAAAGGATTTACACCTGTTCCCGTATAAGATCCATGTTTATCAGGAGTTAACAGACACTGGAAGACAGAAGCGACAACAGTTTGCGATGGAGTTTGGAGCAAAAATGGAAGCCAATCAGGACATTGTGGACAACCTGTGGGTGTCAGATGAGGCCTTCTTCCATCTGTCAGGTGACGTTAATAAACACAACGTTCGTTTTTGGGGTTCCCAGCACCCTCATGAGATCCATATGTCACCTCTTCATCCACGAAAGGTTATGGCTTGGTGCGCCATTTCCAAAGGAGACATCATTGGTCCGTTCTTTTTTGAGGGCACTGTAACGTCACAGGCTTACCTTAACATGTTGGAAACCTTCTTCATCCCCGAGCTGCGAAGGAGGCGTATACCGCTTCCACATCAATGGTTTCAACAGGATGGGGCTAGGCCTCACGCCACTAAAGAAGTGCTAGACTTTCTCAATCAGAAATTCGGAAATCGTGTCATTTCAAACAGGTTTCCAGATCGATTCGGGGGTGGCTTTCTTTGGCCCGCTACGAGTCCTGATCTAAACCCATGTGATTTTTATCTCTGGGGGTTCCTTAAAGACAGTGTGTTCACTACAGCACCAAGAACCCTAGACCAGTTGCGACAAAGCATCGTCGACTGCTGCACCCTTGTGGATGCAGAAATCCTGGATAGAGTTAGGAACAACTTCACCATTCGGCTGCGAGCAGTTCAAAACGTTCGTGGTGGCCACATTGAGCATATCATCAAGACTTTTCCACGGGTATAAAAACTCCGAACTGCCTAAAATATCATACTGAAATGCTAAGTTCGTAAACATTAATGGGTCAATAAATCATAGTTGATCGGCCCTTGTATATTGTATGAGGTTCTTTGGCAAGTCCTTATCCATCTGAAGACCAATTTCTTTTTGAGCATTAATAATGGAAATTCTTGGAGAATATCTCCAGTAAATACATTTTCCTCTGACAAGATTCTTTGCTATATGTGTATTTTAGTATGAGCGAATCCTGAATTAGTATGAGCCTTGTTATACTAAAATACACATGTACCGATTCTTTTTCTTAACTGAAAATAATCACATTGATTTCATTAACCGAAAATCACTCCGTTAACTTGCAGCTGACAGGAAAGCATTATGTAGTTTAAAAAAAAAATCACAGAGCGTTCTGAGTATTATCATGAATTGAAAATTATTGCTCATAAAATCATTTTCTTTGTTTCCCGAATGTAGCCATTTCTCATGAGATTTGAATGTATTTGAATGTATTGCAATACCGATTCATGTATTCAGATATCCCAATTGAAAATCGAGCGGGCATCCATATTACTATTTATAATGAGAGATAACTAGCAAACAAGGAAAATTAAACTATTAGAATTAATGAAGTCAAACGTTTATATTATTTTCTCCTATATCGTAAGGAAATAAGTTTGTTTGACTTTGTTTTAATGGGTAATAAATTAAAGTAAAAAATAATACTTACCATTTCCCTTGAAACGGAAAAATTCTTGTCTCGTTTTTATCTGCGTTTAACTATATTTCCATATTTCTCTTGCATTTCTTATTTTCGTGAATGACACCTGCCCAAAAAATTGGTCAGTTTAATCATGTGTAATAAATTAATTTAGCCATCTTAATAGAGTGCTTTCTCACGTTTATATCTCCAAAGTGGGCTCGTCCTAGATATTCGGATAACACACAAAAGAAGTCGTAAACTTTGAAAGGAAAAAAATACGTTTGGTGGTGGAGAGCATTCGCTATTTAATCTAGAAACCAATTACTATGAAAGATTTTGCATCGATAGGAAAAAAAAAAAAAAGTCACATTAAAGACTATTTTGGAAATAGCTTCACTCCTGGTTTCCATGTTGCATTTTATTTTCATTGAAAATGCGGCATACCAAAATATTTTACGTCCATTTTCATGACATCGGTTACTGATTTTAGTATATCCTACTCCACAGAGAACATAACTATAGCCTACAATCCGTACCATTGCATTGTAGGCTATGATATAACACAATGAAAATTTCAGAATGTGTTTAGAGAAAGTAGTTATGCAAATTTTGTAGTTCCCGTCAATGATGTCAATGGAAAGTGCAATGATAAAGAGGGGGCAGGTGGTTTGTTAAGTGAACTTTTCTCAGTGTTACAGTAATTAGTAACACATACATGACGTTCAATGAGAAATAACACAAAAAAGCATATATCTAAATGTATATCCCTTTTGCAACGTATGACTTCGCAGACGTGAATTTTTAGATGTGTGAATCAGGAGATTTAGCCAAAAGTTACTTATAAGAATGCACAAGGCCTTAGCTTGGCTGCATCAACTTTTCAGCCATTTTATGGACTCCTTCAGGTCAATTGCACGTGCCACCACTCCAGTTTTGGTCCGGAGTCTCCAGTTTCAAACTGGCAATGACCGGTTTTGCAGCCCTAACTGTGGGACTTGAAGGTTAAAATTGTTAAGAATACCAAGATATTACATGTGATATATCAATCGGTTCGTATTGGTGAGTCATGAGTGAATAAAATGTTACTGTCTGTTATTGTATATGGATTATTGACGTGGGCTTAAGCACGCGCTCGTTTCCTTTTAACCAGGGCCTTTCAGAGAAAATGTCAGGCCCTTCAAAGCAATTAAACTTACATCGACTTAATAATTTAAGCCTCCTAATATTGTTTTTATAAGTTTCAAGGTGAGATCCTTAATATTGTGAGGACCGAGATAGACCCTCACGCTCCCACTGAAAGACCCTGGTTTACCTGAAATACAGGGTGCGTTCACAAAGTTTCAAGACCGATTTTTTCCTGAGTAGGGGAGGGCGCGCAGACCAGTTCCACCGACATGGTGAAGTAAAGGGGGGGGGGGGGTGTCACCTAATCGACAGCACCAAGAGCAGTTACTTCCGAGACGCTGGAGTGAGCAGGTCGCTAGTGGCGTGAGTGTGTGTCAGTGACCTCCGTCGAAAACCCGGAGTGCGTGTCAAAAATGCTCCGGCGTTTAAAGGATCGAGTCCGCCGCACCCACCAGGAGATCAAAGTCAATTGGGTTCTTCACAACAATGTGCCCTCTCTCACGTTGCTCGCCGCCATCGAAGTTTGACGAAGTTCAATGTGGCAACCTGCCCCAGCCAGCCTACAGCCCCGACCTAGTTCCCAGCGACTTCTTTCTGTTCCCCCGAATTAAGGGAAGCGATTTGACAGGATTCCAGCGGTCCAAGCAGCTTCGACGAGGTCCCTTCATAGCCTATGAACAATGGTAAAAACACTGGAAGTGTTGTGTTGATGCCCAATGGTCATATTTCAAAGACTTTTAGTTCACTGTACAAAAATGTTTAATAAATTTTTTATTCCGAGACAAGTCTTGAAACTTTGTGACGCACCACGTACATTGTTGAAAAACCTATTGCCCTGGGACTTAAATTTTCAGTGGAGAGTTTTTTTTTGGTCCACCCTGTATTTATCTGTACAATAATTGTGATGCCTCAATTTCCTTTTTCTTACTGAACAAGTTTACATATGTGTATTGAGAAATAGTTATTAATATACCAGATTCCTTGGTAAGGAAAACGTAACTATCATCAAGAGCAGAAATCCTTAGGCAAATTCTAGTTTCAATAATACAGTATGTCCGTAAAAGAATGTCCCAGTTATAAAGTTGAATAGTGTCAACTGTAAACATTGTAGTGTTGGTTCATGGTCACAATGAAAGAGTAATTCAAACAGTTTTAGATACGCACATGCGCAAGGACCACCGCTACCTAAAGATTTGCCAGAGTTGAGAGACAGAATTAAAGAGGCTATTGCTCCCATTACTCCGGACCTGTTAACCAATGTGTGGGAAGAATTGGACTTAAGGTTGGATGTGTGCCGTATAATTAAACGTGCACATATCATATTGAATATCTGTAAGAAAAACTAGGCTAGTTTACCTTCAATTTGATGTATGACTTTTTGTAAAGTCTCGGGTGTTTTAATATACCATCGACACTGGAGCATTCTTTTATGGACACCCTGTATTTACACAAAGGATTAGATGCTAAACCGTTCATAGTAGGCTTTTGCTAGCACTGCTCTTACCAATAGAGCTACTGCAGACAATGAACCACAAAGTGTTACAATACGTCCACATGCACTTCTATGAAGCCACCAACAGCTCAACCGGCAGAGCACCCCCCTCAAAATAACCAAGGTGTTCTGTTAAAATTTCTGTTTTTCAAGATTTGTGAAGTGGTCCATCATAAGAAAGGTTTGGGAAATGCCGATTTAGGTAAATCCTAATTAAAATAAAAATAGCTTTATGCAACACGCAAGGGCACCTTGGTTTTAACTACATCAAGACACCTATGCATATTTATACTTACTTTTCAAACCCGCTTATCCGTTAGGGTCGCGGGGCAGCAGCCCTATGGAGGATTTCCAGCGATCGCGATCTTCCGCCATCAGGTGCATGTCCTCCCTGGTAATACCCAAGTGACTCGAACCCAGATTCTCCATATAGTCTAGCCACCTGGTTCTAGGCCGATCCCTTGGTCTCTTACCCACCGGCTTGGAAAATAACTGCCTAGGAAGACCAGTTTGCGGCATCCGTATCACGTGGCCACGTGATACGGATGCATATTTATTAAATTAATTAATAAAACTTTCATGTTTTACTGAATACATACCCTTATAAAATGGAACTGCCGAATTACAATTTTCTTTCAAATACACTGATAACGCTGGTCTGCAACCAAAGTAACTGCATAGAAGTTTGATACTGTCCAATACCTATGTTTTTTGGACAAACTGAAAAGATCTCGCGTTTTCTCCATGTATAGCTTTGTTTTGGGGTTTTTTTTTTGTTTTTTTTTTTTGGCATATCAGAGTGTACAGTGAGGAGTAATCAGATTTCACCGGGATGTGAAGGACATTCAGATGAGTTATCAAAAAAATAGGACAAGTCTATGATGGCAGGTTATTGTTGATGTGAAACTTTAACAGATATGGAGAAGCAATAAGGAAAAGAAGCAAAGGTCTCTTAAGCAAGTATAGTATTGTAATCCTCAAAAATCACGATTAAATTATACTACTAAAAATGTATTGGTAAGTTAAAGACCATAATAAAAAAATATTTCTGAGACTTAATATTTTTGCTATCCATAGCCAAGTTTCAAATACAGCCACTTTTTGATTGAAAAATAACTGTAGTTAACAGAAAATGGTGGTCATTTTTCCTTTCAACAACAAAAAAAAAATAAACAAATAAATAAATAGAAAAAAAAAAAAAAATTGATATGTTTGGTTTAACATATGTAGCATTCTGAAAAATGTTTTTTGCAGACCTGTGTAATTCTAACTATGCTTATAAGCTACTCATTCCAACAACAGCACTTATATACCGAATAATAACTTACCCAATTGGCAACATGTTCCTTTGGCAACAATCGATTCTTTTTAATATATAAATAAATTTAAAAATACAAATTTACACAGATTTTCAATGGTGTAAGGAAGGAAACATTTTCAACGTACAAAACCATAGAAATGTTTTAAGGAATAATGTTCCTTCTCCAGACTTTAATACACTATTGCACTTTAATTTTTAAATTGGAATTTTATTATCACATTCCAAAAAATTATTTTGCAATCAACTTTTAAGATAATCTTGAAAATATTACAACAAAATGTTAAAGTTAACGGGCTCAGTTTTTATTATAATAAAGAAAATAATTATAGGATAGGAAGGGGTTTAAAAACCATTTTAATTAGAAAAAAAAATTTCTAAGTTTTAATGTAATATTATACTTCCAAATTTCACCAAACATTTTAACACCATGATTAATTTGATTGCATTGCAAAAAAATGCTGCTAAAATTTCAGCTTTGCAAATGAGTACAAAAATAATTTCACGTTACAACAGTTTACTTTATCGGCCATCGTGTTGTAATTACTTTTCTTCCGACAAATTCCATTCAACATTTCTAGAAATTAAAATATTAAATTCTAATTCGTTTTACGTAGTAGTTAAATTTCAAATATACACTTTAAATCGAGTAGAAAAATATATATTTTTTAAAATTGATTACATTAGATCATTTGTTCAGGTTGTCAACAGTAAAAATAAAATTTCACAATTAAACACTCATCAAATAAAGAACAAATAAATAATAATCGTATAAAGTTCCCTAGATCTCATTTAAGTTATTAAATTCATAAGCCACACTTAAATTGATTGTGTACAAATGAATTCAGCTTTAAAAAAATTCATACAAGTTTTAATCCTACATAATCCAAGTTCATTTCAAGCGATTAGTTTGCAGTAAAAAAATAAATAAAAAAATAAAATAATAATAATAATAATAATAATAATAATAATAAATCACCAATGCATCTCTTTTTTCACAAGTGAAATTAATAAAATATAGATCAATTGCAAACTACAGAAGATAGTCTTCATTCCCATTCAGTGGTGCCAGGTGGCTTTGATGTCAAATCGTACAATACTCGGGATATCCCAGGCACAGTCAGAATTTCTTCTACCATTTTTTTCACAACCTAAATTAACAAATCAATAAATCATGAAATTTTGATAGTCAAAAAAAGTTTTAGTGTTAAATTACATTAAAAAATGTTACATCTGTTTCAGAAAAGCAAAAAATACAATACAGTATAAAGATAGAGTGAATACAAATGATTAAAGCAGTTTCATAATTTTATTGTAGGTGTATTATTAAACATCACAAAACTATTTAACATATCACGGTTATTTGATTACTAACTAATATGACTGTGGATGCTACTATATAGCAAGTATGAGGAGATCATTCAGAGAGGTATGATGCATTCAAAATCGTAACAGTGCTCACATGCGTAACTCGGAAACTACTTGTTGGAATACGATCAAAATAACAGTTATATCCCAGGAACAAAGAAAAAAGTAAATTTTGTTACATGGCGTTATTAATATACCTACTAAAAAAAGAAAAAAAAAAATGAGTGCAACTACTATCAGAGCTACAACTGTTATAAGTTTTAGTGAGTGTCTTGTCCCTATTTAAATCCTATGTGCCTTTTTGGAGATTTATCAAAATTCTTTTTGGCAGATTTCTAGTTGGTATGCTACCAGGATTCAGTATTTTTTGATCTCCTTAAAAGATAAATTTGAAGTTGCTGCATTTTAGGTAATTTTTATATAATTTAATATAAATACAAAAAAAATACAAGTTTAAAACTGCATTAAAGGTTTGATCAAGTTTAAAACTTTATTATTTTACTTTAGTTCTATTTCATTAATTTTTCAAATTTTGTAATTAATTATATAAGTGTTTAATTAATAAAATATTAAATTTTTAAATTATCTTATAATTAATCATTTATGATTAACACAAATTAATAAAACACTAAATTAAAAAAAAAAACACTAATATTTATCCTTGGACATGACAGTGTAATCTTCAGGAGAAAAATGAAGACTGCATAATTACATGTGACTTGAAATTTTCTTTCTAGGTTTGATATTTTGAAACCACTGCTTACTTTTAATTCCATTATCTTGGAAAAGAATGAAATTTCAATCCTTTATTCTTCTGAGAAGTTGCCGAGGATTGTGGAACAACAATCGTACGGCATTTTCACGCTAACATAACCTAACCGGATGTTGCCAATAGCAAAACTGTTCCTTGCACACTCTGGCGGTGCAATAAAAAACTAAAACATCCAGCTTCCTATTCAGTCATTACATGAAACGGATGGTTGCTTTTTTTCATTATATTCATTTGATTATTCAAAATGAAATCTTATATTGAAAATCATTTTATTTTCAATGGCAGTTAATTGAAAATATGCTTAACAACGTTAAACGTAGCAGATATGCAAGTATGCCAATCTTGTTGACAGACTGCTCAGAACACAATTTATACATGAATTTTAATAAAATGAAGAGCAACAATTTTTTATACAATGCCACACAGAGTAAACATATTTTATGGTGCTTTAGATAATTTAGCAGGATCAGAGTTGGTCTTGTGCTTTTCTCAGATCCTGATGATTACCTAATTATACTGCATAAGAATTTAAATTAAGAAGGTAGTTCTTGAACACAAGTTCACAAGTTTTACTGTTAATCCAATATTTACAACCTTAAATTTGCAGGGATAAGAGGTTATTTGAGACTCCAAACCCTAAAACACTTGGAGACTTCAATTATTTAAAAAACATGCTTACAGCTCTAACAAGAGAAATTAGAATAGAGGAATAAAAAGACAAAATTAATGTTATTTTAAGGTCATAAGATTTTCAACTTTAGTTACTTACTTCTATTGAAAGGTGCTTGTTTGGCATTGCTGGCAAGCCTGTCATAAAGTCTGAAGTGATAAAAGTCCTTATAACTACAGATCGTTGGCAAGATGGCAACCTTGCAACAACATCCCGATCAAAATGAATTGGGATAAGAATGATAGGCATTTGGCTAATATTTTTGTGTTCTCCACTTGCATAAAGTTCTTTATGAGCAACATAATCTGCTTGCCTCAAAGTTGCTAGGACATTAGATGTCAATAATGTTGGTGTTATGTCATGTATGGGATCTTTAACAAGGCCTCCAAATATATATGCTACCCTGTTAGCAAGAGAAAAGAAAATGATTTACAGTTATCTACATAAACATTAACAATTTACATAAATAAATCTACACAGTGGCCCACCAACTAAAAACACCAAGGAATTATACGTTATGTCATACTTCAAAGTGGTTATGCATTTTTAAATGTGTTAAGATTTATTGCAAAGATTTATTGATACTTATTATCAAGATATGTGAAATACAGTAAAAGCCAACTGTCGCCCAATCTGTTGGTAATTAGTATAATTCCAGATTCATGATGTCACAAGCACCAAAATTTAAAACTATTATGAGAAATATTTATTTTATACATTGAAAAAAGTATTCAGACACCTAACAAAACATGCAAAATTTGTTTGCGATTCAAATCAGATTCATGTGCGTAATGTATGCTCCATATACAAGATGCATCTCCTATCACAACTAATTGGTTGGAAGATGCAATGTTACGCTTAAGTGAGCTAACAGTTTTAACAAGGTATGGGTGCTATGTCAGCAATGTTTCAATCCAAGGAATTGTGAACAGTCTAAGATTCAAAAATTAACAGTAGCCGACATGATTCGAAGATGAAGACTACTGGTGCAACTACTGCAAAATCGAGTCTTGGAAGGCCTTGTGAACTGACGGATTGGGCTCCGAGAACCTTGAGACAGATGGTTGGAAAATCAAGCCAATCCTCTGCAGATGATCTCACACTTGAAGTTGAAAATGCCACCGAACTTCGTGTTTGCACTAAAACAATCTCAAATGAGCAGCATTCATTAGCTTTTCATGTAAAGCAGCTGCACACAAGCCTTACATCAATCCTGTAAATGCTAAACTACATTTGAACAGCTGTTTAGCTTGCCATTCCGGACTTTAGAACAGTCGAAGGCCATTTTGAAGAGTGACGAATCACGGTTTACACTTTGAAAATCAGATGGACGTGTATCAGTGTAGCGATTACCTGGAGAACGATTCCATCCAGACTGTATCGTCCCAACTGTTAACTTTGGAGGAGAATCTGTAATGATTTTGGACCAGTTTCTCGTGGTTCGGACTTGAGCCATTGTATGCATCGAGTAGAAACATTAAGTCAATGAATTACCTTCACATTCTGGACAATTCCATGGTCCCTACTCTGTGGCAATTCTTTGGTATAGATCTGTGTCATTTCCAGCAGGACACCACACTGCAAGGGTATAACAGAATAGTTTGGCTATAATGATGTCAAACTTTTGGACATGCCAGCCCAAAGCCCAAACCTCAACCCGATAGAAAGCCTTTGGGACAAATCAGAGCGTATAATTAGAAGTTTGAAGAACAGGCCTTCTTCATTGCCTGCTTTGAGTTTGCTTTACAGAAGTAGAAAAGAATTCTGCAAGAAATTTTCCAGGAAAAAAAAAAAAAAAAAAAAGTGCCACGAAGAATAGTTGAAGTCTCTAAAATAAAAGGTGGTCCCACAATGTATTAATTTAATAAAAATAAAAGCTAAACGTCTAAACCAAGCAGGCGTAAGAATACTTTTTCCATGTAGTGTCTCTTGCTTTTATCGTAGTAAAATTTTAGCAATATACTAATTTTTGTTATTTGTTAATTATTATTTTATTTTTCAGTTGTATTTATTAACTATTCAATATACTAATAGAAATTTTGGCATATTCTATATGGTTCACTAATTTCAGAGTTAAAAACATACCTATTAATGTTATGACAAACACGTGGGATAATTCTGGCAAGGATCATAAGATCCTGCCAATCTGGTTCACCTTCACAAGAAATGCCAGCTACATAACTATAAGTTCGATGATCACCCTAAAAAATACAAAGTGAAAGAATAATATTCATTTATGAAGAGATTCAAATAAATTTACATTTTTGAACGTGAAATATGTGCATCAAACGAATAAATACGAGGATTGTTCAATAGAAATACTTAGAGTCTGGGAAAGAAGTTTATTTTAAAAGAATTTAAAAGAAATCTCCATGAACATTAAGAAACGAGCCCCATTAGTGCACTCATCTATAGATTTCCATCTGGTAAAATTTCTGCTGTTAGTGGTGGAACTACTGCTAACAGCAAACTCCGCGTCACATCGGAATTGAACTGCCGTCATTTTAGCGAATGGTTTAGAGGGCCAAACGCACAGAATTTGCACGGGGATGAGTAGGTGCTCTAATGTTCCATCTGTCTCACATTTTCATCTGATGCTGCAACATGAGGATGCCTGAACAGGCTAAATCTTTTGTGGGATCCTTTCCTTGTAAAACTTCTTGTACCATTCAACCACTGCATATGAGAACAACAGTGGTCACCATGTACAACTTTAATTCTCATAAAAAATTTTCATTTGCTAACACCCTTCAGTGGCCAAAAATTGAATAACAGCATGCAGATTACAGTATGTAACAAAATTATAAACTCGGTATAAATTCTTAGATAATATAAATAATAAACATAGAATTTTAATCTGAAGACAGAACAATTAATTAGCAAACTTGAAATGTTCAAAACATTAAAGCACAGTATTTTGTGTTCATTGAATTTTTAAAACAAATAAAATGAAAAAAAAAACACAAGGATTTGCTGTAATAAAATATAAACTCAGGATGAGAAAAATCATTTTAGAAATTGAGTAGGTCATTATGCAAATAATGGGCTATTCCACTTTATTTTGGTATAAAGAAGCAACATATTTCACACAACTCACACTGCCAAATAAATTTTTCTACAATGCCACGTGGAAAAACATTGTCTGAAGAAGAAATTCGTAAAATTTATTTTTTCCATGGGGAAGGAAAATCAACAAGAGAAATATCTGCTGCTATTGGGCGTTCTCAAACAGCTGTACAAAATGTACTACCCAGAAACAATAGTTATGCAAAATCTAAGAGATCTGGTCGACCAAAGAAGCTGACTGCCAGAGATAAGCGAAAAATTGCAACCTCTGCAGCAAAAAGAATGTCAACAAGAGAAATAGCAAGAACATTACCAACTACTATCTCTCACCAAACAGTATGGAGAAGTCTGAAATCAAATGCAAACCTGAAGTATATGAAACTGAAGGCAAAACCAAAGCTGACACAAACGCATCGAGCAGCAAGATTGAATTGGGCCAAAAAACATGTCAGTTGGCAGGAAGAATGGAAAGAAGTTGTTTTTTCGGATGAAAAAAAATTTAATTTGGATGGTCCTGATGGGTATTCTTCATACTGGATCGACTTGCGCAAAGAACCTAATTTCAGATACAGCAGGCAACAAGGCGGTGGGTCAACAATGGTTTGGGCAGCTTTCGGGTTTGATGGAAAAACGGACATTGTATTTGTGGGCGGTAAAATGAATTCCACTAAATACCAAAACAGCTCTACGACTATTTAATTCCATTTGGGCCACTCATCGGAGGACATAACTGGAAGTTCCAGCAAGATAATGCATCAATCCATGCATCCAAATCAACAAGAACATGGTTCGACAAGGAGCAAATCATGGTGATGGATTGGCCATCGCGTTCTTCTGATCTGAACCCGATCGAAAATGTATGGGGGATGATTGCAAGAATGGTGTATGCCCCCAACAAACAATATCACCATGTCAACAAGTTGAAGGTCGCAATTTGTGATGCATGGGACAAACTTTTTACACAAGAACTTCAGAAATTGGTCAATTCGATGCACAGCAGAGTAATTAATGTTATTGAAAACAAAGGAGGACCCATTAAGTATTAACTTATTATTAGACATGATGACAATTTGACACAGATTCCGAGTTTATATTTTGTTACAGCAAATCATTGTTTTTTTTTCATTTGTTTTAAAAATTCAATGAACACAAAATACTGTGCTTTAATGTTTTGAACATTTCAAGTTTGCTAATTAAATGTTTTGTCTTCAGATTAAAATTCTCCTATGTTTATTATTTATATTATCTAAGAATTTATACCGAGTTTATACTTTTGTTGCATACTGTGTTTGTGGACTGATTGTCTACAATGAACACCACCTTCCAACAATCACAACTCTCAGAAAGAAGCAAACAGCTAGAACGGTAGAAACTCCATAAATCGAACCTCAAGGGAAGAGCAAAAAGAATCAATTTATTGAGCGTTCGGTTTATCGAGGTCAAGTAAAATAAAATTCGAATAATGGGTTTTGTGAGACATTTGACTAACCATTTGGAAAATTATTTATTTATTTATTTATTTATTTATTTATTTATTTATTTATTTATAAAGACATAGATAAAATAAAAGTTTCCCAATCGGGCCTGTATGGCTGAAGGCCAACATGTTGGGTCTCCAAAAGATTATACAGTAAGAGCGTACCAGTTATACATGGAATTGTATTTCTATTTTTTTTTTTATTTTTTTTTTTTTATACATTGAAAGATAGGATCTGCACTGATTAGGAATAACAAATGAGTGTATACTGTATCACTATTTATAGCTATCAAATTTACTATAAAATATAAACAGATTCATGCTGTATAGTGACATTTTGTAAGGGCTGTGCTAAAATTAGAAATGAAACATGGAAATTAAAAGTTATAAATGAAAATAGAAATAGTCATTGAAGGTGATGGTTTGATGATTTCCATACAAGTGAATTCAAAATTAAAATTGATTACATGTACAATTTTAATTTTGATCACGTGTAAATCATAAAATTTATTCTATTTTCCATTAACACCGTAAGAAATTGATTTACGTACTTGTGAATACATAATCACCTAGTTTACCTACAATAAAAAGTGAATCGTAAAAGCAATATTTTGTCTGCTTCATAGCATTTGAATCTCTACTTCACTTTCAATTAAGAAAAGAGCAGAAAACGCAATGTCTGTAATACCACTGAAGCTTTCAAAGTAAGTCTGTTGCATAGCAATAGCACCTCTTGCCTCTTTATTAGTGAGGATGATCATTCAATTTAAAACACAAATTATTTGGCCAATTAGAATCGAGTAAGTGTGTAAAGCCAATCATAACTGGGTAAGAATTCCTGAAGTGGGCCCTGTAAAATTTAAGACTTATTATAATTTGGAGTATTGTAATTCCCAAAATATTTTTGAAAAATTTCCATTTGTTAAAAAGTTATAAACAAATACATTTTTTTTGGTACTTTTTGTTTAAAAAGTCATATTTCAAGCTAATTTTTTTTTAAACTTTAAAGATAAGTAAAAAGTATAGATTTCATAACAAAACATAAAAGAATGGGAAAAATTTTTTTGTGTAAAAATAAAAAAAAATAAAAAAAAAAAAAAAAAAATTGAATATCTTAATATTCTCAATCGATTTCAACAATTTTGAAAAAACGCATTGAATCTGTATGTATTAGCGATTTAGAATCTGAAAAAAAATTTTTGGTTCTATTTGTTATATGCTTTTATTTAGCTTGCTTTTCTGTGCGTGTCTGTGTCAAATCTTGTAATTAATATTAAACCAACTTCCTGACAAGCTAGAGAGCCAAAACTTGATACACATACACAGTACCGATGATAATACATGTTAATTCTTTTTTCAAATCTGTTCACTGGTTTGTATTTTAATAATACTAATTCATTACTACGAACTGTCCAACTGCCACAACAAATGATTCGTTATGACAAGGGTTAAATGTATCCTTTGTTTATTGTTGCTAAACAAGAATAAAAGCATGATTTGAAAAAAAAACTTTGTTTCCCCTCTTATTTTTTGTCAAGCTATTCAATCGTACCACTGGGCTGCTAAGCAAGCAACTCTTCATCCTTATGCAATTTATTACAATAAAAATAATGAAATAAAAATAATTTCATAATAGTATCGGAAAACTATTCTGTGGCAGTAAATTTATTCAACTGCAAATTCGTTGATCATTTGAAAAATAATTTCGGCTTAGAAAATGTTAACAAAATATTTTATATTCCCGACAGTGTTGGTTCTCAGTACAAAATTTAAAGTTTATATTTTTAAAAAATGATTTTGCTCATTCATATAGATCTTTTGGTGAAGTAATTGGTTAATAGTTTTGCGTTATGTCTTTTGACAGTACTTCCGAAGCCATCGCAAGCCCCTTTACCACGAAGTCGCGAAAAAGTTCCACTCTGCTTCTACATCATGATCTTCTTTATGATAAAGTAAATTGATGAAGTTTGACTTGTTTTTGTACTGAGAACCAGCACCGTCGGAACAATAAAATATTCTGTTAACATTTTGAGAGCCGAAATTATTTTTCAAATAAGCGACCAATTTGCAATTGAATAAATTTACTACCACAGAATCATGTTGTAAGTTTTCCGATACTACACGTATTATGAAATTTTTATTTTTTATTATTTTTTTGTAATAAATTGCATAAGGATGAACAATCGTTGGCTTAGCAGCCCAGAGGTACGATTGAATAGCTTGACAAATAATGATGGCATTCGCATAAAGACAAGAGGGGAAACAAAGGTTATTTTCAAACCACGCTTTTATTCTTGTTTGGCAACAATAAACAACGGATACATTTAACGTATTTGTTAATAATATATTTGTTTATAACTTTTTAACAAATGGATATTTTTCAAAAAATATTTTGGGAATTTTAATACTCCATTAAGTACTAGCAAACTGTAATAAAAATTTTAAATTTCATGACACGTTTGTTTTTGAGGGGCCCACTTCAGGAATTCTTACCCAACTGCTTATATATGAAAACCAATCAGAACAGCTTATGAAAACTCCCAATGGGGAAGGATAAGTGACATCAATTTGATTTACTGAGATCTATGGAGGTTCTACTTCTTCAAATTATAGTTATATAGCGTCCAAAAAGTAATTATGCGCAATATTTGAGACGCCTTTGTGACAAGTTCTCCATTTAGTCATTTAATTTGCTTCCTTTATCATTGTTTTGGTCCTTAAGAGTCTTTCGTTATCATAAAAACTGAAAATATGATTAGTATTTGACTCTTAGAAAAAGTAGTAAAACAATCATCCAGAGATGGAATGAATGAACAATGTCTCTTTACAGGGAATTTGATTGTCGTAATGAAACGATGTTGGGAGAGGAGAAAAAGTGTTTTTGGTTTTGTATTCGGATTGTAATCGGTAGCCAAGGACGACAGTTTTTGGGAGAGTGAGAATGTTTTTGCAGCCATGAAGAACTGACACAGAGTAAGCCCAGTCGCTATTTTTGGAAAAAAGGGCTAAGATGTCCCATAAAAAAGGAAGTGTGAATCAGGAGCAAAGGAATTCTAGAGTGATGTCCATAAAAAGAGTTTCGTGAAAGAAATCTCCTTGGGAAAACAAAAAGGGAAATGTACTTTTACATGTAAATCGAATGCGAAAGATAAGACTTAAGACCACAGGAGATCCGGTACGGGTCGATGTTATTTTGGCCATTGATGTCTAATTATAAGAATTTACTCCCCAAGCTCTTTTTATACTAACAGAGATCCAAAATCTATACAGAAGCCGTCTATATACGATCGAGGCAGTAAAGACCAGAAATCGTTATGAAGAAGCGATATACATTTTGCTGATGGCTGGGCAGGTTGTATATAGCAGTAGATTGGCGGATCCCTACTAACATTATTAACATAACCTAAAAGGAAAAGCCCTCTACCCCTTCCCTTCTTTTTCTGTTTGTTTTCTGTTTGCCCTACCCCCCCGTTAATCAGCTTTTTGCTCGGAAAACGACCAAGTCCTGTCCCGTAATAACTGTGTGGAGCATAAAGAGGAAAGTAGGAGGACTATAACTAACGAAAACTTTAATAAGAAATTGAGAAAAAATGCATGACGTCATAGAATCAGTCGTAGATTCTCTTTTGTGAAAGTTAAGGTTTCCCGAACTCTAAGGAATAGAACGTTGTCCAGAGAAACGTTCTTCATGGAACAGCTGCGAAACAGATAAAGATGAAATATTCGATTTTGTTAAGAATGTTGTTTTTTTTTCCCTGGAAAAATTATAACTAAGACTAAATAATTTTGCATTTTAAAAGGAGTCTTGTACTCTATGCTTATTAACTAGCTACTTTAGATGGAATTAATTATTTTTATTTTCTCAGCACCCTGTCGGAGAAATCAAATGTGCTAAGATCCCGGGATAATTGCTATGCATGCTTAAGCCATAGAATGTATACAAATAGCTTTTAGTGAAGTACAGTAAACTCAGTGTAATTCGAATCCGCCAAATTCGAATTATTGCTTAATTCGTATAAATTGCAAGGAACGTTTGAAATCCTTTACATTTAATGTAAAACATTACCGCATAATTCGAATTTTCTAATTCGAATTATCGCCCAATTCGAATCAATCATCAAGAATATTTAATACAAACTAATGTATTTTTCATCGCCTAATTTAAACACCATAGTTACTCCGAAAATAATTGTGACTAATTCCCAGATTGATCTGAACAAGCACTGTGCTACCAAAAATATAATTGGCCCATTCCTCTTCTACTGGATTATTCAGAAGCCTGACTGGATACAGTAGCCAATCCGCTTTCGAGATTTGGCGCTAGCTTTCCATTGGTGCTTTAAGTATAACCAGGTAAATTAATAGTAAATTATGTGCTCAGTATCACAAGGACTCCAGCACAACACACATAGGTGACCAGGCATAAATATTTTTGAAGACTTCAGAATTGTAAGTATAGTTCATTCCAAAAGAGTTTTCACTTGCATTACATTACATCAGTGAGATGAATCACTTCAGGCAAGAAGTCGAGTTCGAATCACATTGGACGATGGCATTTACTGTTTCTTAGCAACAGGGATAGGTAGGCATAATGAGTGACGTCAAACGGTTTTAATTGAAATCTGATTTTGAGCCTTTATTAGGAAAGTTTTTCTTTATTATTATTATTATATATATTATTATTATTATGTTAGCAGAAATGCAGTATAATAACGTGAAAACTACACGAGGAAGTAAGCGATAAGTTGGCAAAGTACGCTCAACAATATAATGGCGAATACACAAATTAAATCATTAGATGTTTTCATGAAATAATCAGTAGTAGAAAATTAACTTTAAGTTTTCTGCACATTTAACAAAATAAAATATAATGTATAAATCTATTATGGTATTTCATAGGGAATAGCTACCAATCTTTGGAAATGAAATACAGTATCTTCTGGGTTTATGCTTAAAAAAAAAATAACGTATTGGCAAAAAAATTGTATTCTCATGCATGACGGGAAAAAATAATGTATAACAATACAGTATCTTATATACCGTAATTTCACGCGGATGGTCCGCCTCCCAGATAATCCGCAGGATAAAAAAAAACACCTTTCCTGTAAAAAATTTCTCAGAAAGTCCGTGGAATATCTGAAGAGTTCAAGCCCATGTAAAAAGTGGCTCACTTCAAACCTTTTACAAAGTAGTAATTTAAAATAGTAATTTAGCTACTAATTTTATTATTTACATAGCCATCTTCATTACTTTTATATATTTAATAAAACTTTTATAAATTTATTTATATGTGTAAATAATTACAGTGATCTCATTTTAATGAACTCATTTCTTCAGCAGCAGCCATGGTTCTATCAACGGACTCACTGCTAGGTGCTAACCAATAGCGATAGAGAGCATTCTATGACATCATAACATCTTCAACTAATCGTGAATCGCCAAGTACAGTGAATTCCGGCCAAGCGAATCGCCGACATTATCTTTTTAACACGTTTTTTTCTTAATAATTTATGAATGAACAGTTATATCACTGGTTAATTATTTTTCCGAGGGGGTTAGAATATTAATTTCAATGTTTGAAAAAGATTGAACAAAGACTCGTTAATTTAAAAACATTAATTTCGAGGCCATCGCGTTTTTATCTACAGCAGAGAACGAAATTTGCTTACTTTCATTAGGGATAATGCTCCGATGTGTCGGCAATTTTACAATTTTACTTTAGCGTCTCTTTAGCGATTTCGCTTCAGGGATATTATGCATGGATTATGCTAAAGTAAACAGCTCCACAGGAATGCATCTCCCGTAAAAGTAAGAGCTTCTGAATGAAACTGCTCCTTTTCTTCTCTCAACGCTCTGGCAGGGATCATTATGTGAAACTAATATTGTATCTTTCATAACAGTAACTGACAATCACTTTAATTTTCGATCATAATTATGAGGTTGAAAAAAAAAAAAAACAAGAAAATGCTAGGCCGTACCCACCACCGATAAGAACGAGACCAGGGAAGGGGGAGGACCCTGGCCGGAGCCACTGGATATGTAAAGGTTTCTATGCCCTGACGAAGCCTTCAATCTTGAAGGCCTCGATAAGAAGGACCAGTCATCGGTGGCTACGGCTAAATTTTTAGTGCATAAGTTTTATTTTGATCGTTAATAATAAAATCGCATTCGACAGTGATCGATCGTTAACAAACGTTCATACCGATTTCCAAGCAAAAAAATAGAGAATCACGTGACTGAAGTAGTGTGAAAAATGTGTACAGATTTAACTATCTTTTTCGTACATCTGTTTATATCACAAGTACAGAACAATCTCTACTCGGTGTTTATTTGCCTGCAGTTGCAAATTTCCAATTTTTTATCGAAGTGTAAGCGAAGGGAAAATCTCTTAAGCCACGCGATTGCCTTTTGTCTCCGAAGCTTTCCAACCCTAACATTTCTGAAATAACTCATCCGAATTCAATTTATTTATAATATTTAGATAAAGTTATAATAAATTAGTTTAAACTAACTAATCAATTTCTTATTTACTGATGAAGAGTATAATTGCTTTAAACTAACTAAATAATCAGTATAATTTTCCAATTGCGGTGAACATGTAAAAATGAGCATGAAATATAACAATGATCAAAGATCAGTGCAAATAACCTACAGTAGGTGCTGGAAGTGTCCTTCATTGACCTCACCTTTCAGTGCACCCCAGAGGAAGAAATCGCAGATTGATAGGTCTGGCGACCGTGATGGCCAAGGGTGTTCTGTTCCTCGACTGATCACTGTTCGGGTGGGAACATTTCCTGGATACGGGCAAGTGTTGTGTGTGCAGAATGATCTATTGCACCATCTTGCTGAAAGTAAGCACTGGCACGCTCATCATTAGTATGCTGTGCAGCAAACACATTGAAGATGTTGTGCACATAACTGTCACTATTCACAGTTTCAATGAAGAACACAGGGATGATGCGGCAGGTGGAGACAGCATACTACATTCCAATTTTTGTGGATGCAGTGGAGACTCCATGAACACATGCAGATTGACGGAAGACCAGTGGCGCATGTTCTGTGAGTTGACGTAACTGGACAGATGGAACCACGCTTCATCTGAGATGAACACACAACCATCCTCCAGCACCTCCGAAGCAATGGTGCTCAGGAACCATTCACAAACCTGACCCTGGCCGGCTTGTCCACATCATGCAACTGATGCACAGAGGTCATTTTGAAGGGATGTTAAGTGTAAAACCTGTTTCATGATCTTCATTGCACTTGACTGAGACAAACCCTGTTGTTGAGACAGCTGCCATGATGACGTTTTGGGATTGCATAGCATGTATTCTTCAGCAGCAGCAACGGTTGCTGTCGTACGGACCATCCTTTTGTGCACTTTCTTCGCATTCAGTACTGATCCCGTTGCAATGCCATTTCACAATTGGATTGCACTCTTAGCAGGAGGTTTGCAGGCACAGCACCAACTTGAAATTTAATTTCAAACTCATCTGCACACCGTTTCCATGACCCATGCCGTGCATAGTGCACTACCACAAAAATGCGCTGTTGCAGAGATAACGCCATTTTCGCCACTTCACACAACGACTACCATGCACACCCATGTTACTCTCTCAACTGCGCAATATCACATGAATGACAAGTCATTTGAAAACTTACTGCACAGTATTTCGCGCCGGGCCACTTTTAAAAAACTCCCCCTGTTATGAAGAAAGCATATAGTTATGCAGTATGCAATATGCTGTTTACTATACAGTATATCGTAATGGCTTTCTTTTTCTTATAAAATATATGCATAATATATGGTGGCATGAACAATTTCGGTATCAAAATATTACAGAATTTAAAAAGTAATAAGTAAAAATATCAATGTTCGAAATACAGAAAAAATAAATAACTAAATATTTATTGATGAAAATAAGAAAGAAAATTCCACAGCTTGGATTCGAACCGGGAAACTTCAGCTCTTAGAAGGTTCCCCGTTCGAATTCAGCCTGTGGAGTTTTCGTTCCTATTTTCATCAATAATTTAAACATCTGATGTTTTATGTAGGATCAACCCTCATCGAACATTCTTGAGATATTCTTAAATATTTATTACTTTGTTTTAATAAGTGCGTTAAATATTTCATCTGCAAAGTCGACCTTACTGAAATAAAAAGCAGCGATTAATCTTTTCAGTTAAAAGTGTTGTAATTCACCCACACCAGTCATAAACCTCATGCCTATTTCCACTCTGGACGGCCAAGTCCATTTTAATCTTCTACGATGTTCGTTTAAACTGCTAGACTTTATAACCGATCAACTTCGCTTAGCTCAACTCCTGCCAAGCAAGTGAAAACGCTTTTGGAATGAACTGTACATGTAGCTTTCGCAGTTTTTAGGTTTATCTTCTCTCTCAATTAACTTTGTTTTTCAGTTCGATAGCTTAAAATCTAGTCAGTACGTAATTATTTTTTATTTTATTGAAACACAAAATACAGGTACAATTTACCATAGATTTAATGTAACACAGATATACAGGAATTTGTATTATTTGTAAGTACTGATTACCCATAATCCAAAACAGTTTTTAGGTTTGTGTGACCAATATCACAGAATTCGAATTATCGCCTAATAATTATCCTTGGTCAGTTTGAATTCGAATTACACGGAGTTTACTGTATCAATAAAAGAATAACCTTACAGGGGTATTTTGTTTGAGAGCCATGCCTACCTTCCTTCAGTAATTTTCAAAACCCCTACATGACAAAGAAAAGTTTTGATCCCACGACTCCCAACTTCTCGGAAATATTTTAGCCTCTTCTGCCCTTCCATTACTCTTAATAGCAAACCACTCCCGAGGTTCCCTTTCTGGAGAAACTAGTATAGGTTTGTTTTGTAACTTACGGGACGTTACAGTTAGCCAATGAGCAGAAGGGACTACAGTAAAACTTCAATTTAGGGAAGAATTCGATTTATCAAGGTTCTACTGTATGTGTAACACATATTCACTAGAACTTAAACAATGCACATAACTGCTTTCCGTTGTCTAAACGATACCTTCGAGGCTGCGCAATCTAAACTTTTTATTGGACAATCCTCATATTTTTGCAAATTTCGACTATAAAAAAATTTTGTTCTCAGTCAAAATAAACATTTGAAAACTTATTCAAAGCAGTGTAACCTACAATGATGATGTAACATCGAAACACGTTAGGCAATAAATACTATTGTTTCCGTATCACTTCTTGGTCTTTTTTTCTTATTGTTTATCTTAAGTGATACTAGTCATGAACATTCTTAGAATTAATAATAGATGAAAATATAGCTTAGACCAAGTATACAATCTTCTCTGTATAATTACGTGCAGAATATATATTTCCCGTATAGTTCATACAGTAAAAGCTCATTATAACGAAATCCCGGATATTATGAAGCAATTTTGCAGAACAATTAGAAACTTGGGATTTCTGTATTACTGTAATCAGTTATAACCAACCAAAATAACTACTATAACAAAGTTTTTCTCTACTTTCAACGTTGCACATCATTGATCTTAATTTTGTTCACAAAAGGATTTTGAAAGATGCTCAGTTAAGCCCAATAATTAGCTACTGGCCAAAAACAACAGCCAGTCAAAGCTAATTACTGCCATTTCTTCGGTCCATTCTCGTGTGATGTTTTCATGATTAAAAAAAATCAACAATGCTGGGCACAATTGTTTTATTAGGAGGAAGTATTTCTTTTAATAAAAATTTGAATTTTAAATAAATCAGGCACGGAAAAATTGATATTAGATCATGTGATTTATCATGACTGGTAGGAATTTTTAGACATGGACTAGGTTTTAAAAAAAATTGAATATTAAAATAGACCTGGCATGAAAAATTGATGTCTGATCATATGATTTGTCTTCCACCGGTCGGCATTGGTCGGACTTCTTAGACACATTCTTAGAATGTGCATTATAAAATGGAATAAAAAAAAAAAAAAAAAAAAAAAAAAAAATCGACGTCAGTTTACAGTAGAATTTACAATTCAGGCAGTAGATAAGCCTGGATCTAAGAAATCATTAGTGGCCAAGGAATTTCGGAATTTCTCAGCAAATAAACAAAAAAAAAATCGAAGATGTGGAAAATAGTAAAAATTTGAAGAGAAAATAAACAAGACATGTGGGTATCGAAGATTTAGAAAAAGCCCTTTACAAGTGGTTTCTTCAATCTTGCCTGCAGTGGACCTGTGCTGCATAAAAAAGCCAGCAAATTTGCAAAGCAGCTAAACATTGAAAACTTCAACTGTAAATTGAAGTTGTAAAATAATGTTACTTTAAATTTTATTCTGCTGATGTGGAGTAAAAAGAAGTAATGTGTTACATTCTACATGTATAATGTTAAAGGTAAATTGCACGCTCAAAACAACTTAGTTTAAACGAAAGATGAAGGTCAAAATAACCACTTAGCATTTATAAAATTTTTCAATTAGACTTGAAAATAAATAAAATATACAAAAAAATTTTTCATTTTTTCCTCCCCTTACAATTGAGACAAGTCCCCATTCTTCAGGATACTGTGACGTCACAATAGTCCAATGGAATAGGGAGGATTTTCGTAATTGTGTTATAGGGTTGTCAGGGAAGCTATAGGATATCGCATTTCGGATACAAATATGAAAACCAGAGCAATTTTGTTAACAGTGACAGGGATATACAAGGGCCGTTAGCAGAATTAAATGCTACTGCGACTTCTTCGATATACAGTCCTAAACATTAAACTGGGATCTTCTGCAATATACAGCACTCAGAATTTGTAGATGTTCCCCCAGCATGTGCTTATACCTTATGACACCAGATAGGCCTACCTTATTCCTTTTGAAAGATATATACTTTATTAACCTGAATTAATGCTATGATGCAAAAAAAATAAGTTGAATTGTTCAGCGGAGTATACCTTTAACTTAACAGAAGGGTTTGGAGTTCAGAGGTATGAGGTGGGGGTGGGGGGGGGGGGGCAGTTTGTTATAATGAAGTAATATCTCTGGTCCCTTGATCTTCACTCTAATGAGCTTTTACTGCATATAAAGCTTAAAAAGAAAGGAAAGATGCTGGCTGTCGGATCGGAGGCTTCTGTGCCATGAAGGCAGCTCAGTGACATTTAGGTCATAAGGACACGTAGGTGATGTCAATACCTACATCTGCATTAGTTCAATTGGTTAAAGCAAGAGTCGGAAACTTGTGTTTCCTGGTTCAAATCTAGATCCAGAGTTTATTTCCATTTTCACAGAAATATTGCAATGTATCTGCTTAGACCGAATATAAAATTTTAAATATAATATTTAAGAAAAATAAATTCAGATTTTTCTGATAAGAGTGCATGTTAAGATTTTTTTTTTAAACTGGAAAAAGATTGCATTTCAAAATCAAACTGTATACATTACTAAGCACACATGCAAAATTTTAAATTATATTACTCAATAAATTCCTTCAGGTGATGTTACAGCATGCTTGAAAACGTTACAAAATATTCCACTTTCTGTAATAATAAACATTCATTCACTTCATGAAGAAACAGGAGACGAGATCTAGCGTCTCCGGTTACTTCACATTTTAAGTAACCACAGCCACAGATTTATTTCTGCTAATTTATTCATTCACTCACTTGAACACCAACTGTTCTAATTGGCAATAGAAGAGAACTATAATGGGCTTTTCTAGAAATCTTGCACAAGAGTTCACGTTCGTCGTCATTAGTGGCACTTTCAATTCGATTTAACAATGCATGTTGCTGAAGAGAAATAAAATATAAACTTCAATGCTATTTAAAATTTAAATAACATTTTAAATAAAAAAAGAAAAACCAACTCTCAATTACCATTTTCTTTTCAGAAGTTTTCCTCTTAAATGTTTTGCAATATAAAGGCTACCGAATTTTTTAAGAGGGAATTATAAAATATAGATTAAAATGTTTAATAATTTGTTAATATGGATTTTTAATATAGATTTTATCTTGTGAAAATAAGTCATCAAAGCCATTGATCTCTGCTACCATACAATTCAATTCAAAGTTGCAGCAAAGGATTCAGATTGATTTTTTATCAATTTTATGAGGTTTATTCGTAAAGTAAGGTCCATTTTGCAATAAAAACAAAACTACTACCTAAATATACTTTCAAAATTTTTTCTTTACCAGATTCTATGTACCTTTAACTATTTTTCCACATAGTTTCCAAGTTTATTTAATCATTTGTCATAGCGCTCAATGTACTTCCACATGATCACTTCATAGAAGCTGCTGCCGGTGAAGAAAATCACGCAGTTTTCACTTGTTCATCGTCGCTGAAATGCAGGCTACCGATGATCTCCTTTAGCTCCCGGAACGAGTGGTAGCCACTGGATGCGAGATCCGGTCAAATTGTTCCCAACTAATCAGATCTTTTGTTTGGGAACAACTTGACCACCCACCTTACAGTTCGGACTTTTCCTCCAGTTGCTATCACCTGTTCCAGGATCTAAAGGAGATCATCAGCAGCCTGCATTTCAGCAACGATGAACAAGTGAAAACTGCGTGATTTTATTCACCGGCAGCAGCTTCTAAGAAGTGATCATGGGGATGTACATTGAGCGCTATGACAATGCTTAAATGAACTTGGAACCTATGTGGAAAAATGGTTAAAAAGTACATAGAATCTGGTAAAGAAAAAATTTTGAAACTATTTTGAAAAGTTTTCTTTTTATTGCAAAACTGACCTTACTTTACAAATAACCCTTGTATATTGGGTTCTTTCATAATTTCATAGCATTTATATTTTCACTTTTATCCTCCTATGATTTGATTGTTACTTGGAAAATTGTATACACTGTTCAAAGGTGCTCTTTCTGCTCTGCAAGTCTATGTTCATCGTTTTCTTAAATAGAATATTTTGTTTTGTTCACTTGCAAAATGGAATTTCCAGGCAGCAAAGAGCAGCATTTTCGACACCTGCTATTTTTCGCATTTCATCGAGGCCAAAACTCCACCAAAGCAGCTTGGGACAACTGCGCCATGTATTGAAATGATGCCATAGGTGAATCTACTGCTCTGAAATGGTTTTGCCCAGTTCAAAAATGGAGTGTTCAATCTTGTGTCAATCTCCCATCATTCTCAATCCATAGGATTTACTCAAAAATTCCTGTGTTTATGAACTCGCCCAAAAGAATAAAGAAAAGCAGCTTACGATCGTTGTTAAGCATCTCACTTACCATCGATCAGCACACGACCACAAGCCAAGTTTCTTGTACAGAATCATCATGGGAAATGAAAAATGGTGCCTTTACATAAACATGAAGCAAAAGAAGGAGCAGTTGGCCACAGGAGACCACGTAAGCAAAGCAAGTCATAATTCAATATTTTTTTGTTATAATGTTGTAGTTTTAAATAAAAGATTTTCAATAAATAAAAACGCTATGAAGTTATGAAACAACCAAATGTTTATTAGGTTTTATTTATTTTATTTTTTTGTATTGACCATGAATTCTAGGATGATAGTTCATCAAAATGCAGTCACATTTCAAAGAGTTTTCAGTATTCCCTCAACCTTCCAGAGGGTTCCTTGAAATGACAACTAGGCATCCAGAACTTTTCATATCCTAGAGCTCTCAATCATCACATTCCATGTTGATTCTGTTGGTTGCTGCACTGTGACAGAACTGACAGGTTTATTTACTTGGAATGCTATACACAAACTGATATCACTTTCTGAATGACTAATAGGTAAATGAGAGTTGTGCAAATTTTCCATTTAAATTACCTTCTGCAAAGCAGAATTATAATCTACAATAACTTTAAGTATAACGCTAGTTTCTGCAAAATCTCGTTCCATGTACGGTTCTTCAGCACAGATGACCCTAATAGCTAATCCAGGACCTAAAACATAAAATATGGGAGTGCCCATGTCTCATGTTTTCTGGTTTTGCTATCCAATCAAATTTAATTCATAAAAATAAATACCAGGAAATGGATGCCTCTGAACAAGTTCCAGTGGGAGTCCAAGATCTTTTCCCAGATTTCTTACTTCATCTTTGTGGAAGTCCTTCAAAGGTTCAACAACTCGCCCAGCTTCACGCAACTGCCTCACAAGATCAGTGTCATTGTGATGTGTTTTGATGGCATCTGCTCGACTGCTAACAGACATGGAAGCGCTTTCAATAAGATCGGGCCTGAGTGTTCCTGGGTTCAAAAGTTAAAAGTCCAAGTCCAATATTAAAAAAGAATTTATAATTTATCATATCATGCAGGTAAGGAACTTTTTTTCACTTTTACCTTGACCTAAGTACACATCTTCTGGACGTAAATGTAACTCATTAATTACTTCATTAGCAACCTAAAAATTTATGGTTCTCATTCACCAATCCAAAATTTATATTTTTAAAATATCCATAAATCTTGGATCAGTTTTCTAAATATTTACTTTTATAAAAGTGTCACCAATTATCTTTCGCTTCTCTTCCGGTGAAGTGGTAAAACACAATGTTTTTGTCATACGTTTCCAAGAGCTGGGATCTTTGGGATCAACAGGCACAGATGTTAGGCTATTATAAAACGTATGACTGACGTTTACAACTGTAAAGAATTCAAATATGCTATTTTAATATCGCACCGAATTGATAAGTTCTTAGTCACAAGAATTAAGTTTGTCGTTTAATTTGTTTACCTTTTAATTTAAGCCCAATTTTACTTAAAGATTGTTCTACTTGGGCGCTTTCATTTTTACGCATAAAGCCATTATCAATGTGAACGGCAATGACTTGGTCTTCAGGAAGAGCCTTGCGTAATAAAGCTGCACAAACTGTTGAATCTACTCCACCACTAACCAACATCTGAAAAAAAAGAGAAAATCTTCATTTCAGTATCTAAAATGATTAGAGAAAAGGCCAAATTTATTTGATTAATTTATTAAATAGGATGGACCAAAATCGTTTCTTTGTATGAAATTATGTATAATTCTTTACAAGAGTAAAATGTATGGCCCAAACAATAATATATTAAAGTCTGGCCACCTCGAGTTTAGAGTATGAACATGGAGTATGCTAACATCAACTATTTAAAAAAAGTATAGATTTTAAAAAGCTGAAACTGCCATATACAATGGCAAATCAATAAGTAAGTTGCCGAATGTCGTACACAGAAGTTTATTGAATGAGATGAACCAAAACTGGTGCATGTGAGCCCCAGTCATTTTTCGACATATCTCCCACCCACATTGATAAATTTGTCCCATTTGCCCCATTGCACTTCAGCATTACACAAAAACAGCTTCCCAGCCAATGCCTTCTTCATAGAGCCGAAGATATGGTAATATATAGCCAAAGGTGCAAGATCGGGGCTATAGGGCAGATGCCATACCTAGAAACTTGTCCCTGCATCGACTTAGCAACGTGTGGCTGTGCAATTAATTTGATTCTATTTTTTTTTTTTGAAGTACTATGAGTAAAATTAACTCAATTGGATCTAGAAGATGGAACAGCTGAGCTCTTTCAACAAACAAATACATGATAAAATATAGTAGAGAATTAATAATTAAATGGAAATATTTTATTCAAAATTTTTTTTTATTTTTTTTTTTTTTTTTTTTTTTTTTACATGAAAGAGAAAGTAGGCCTAGAGCCCGTTTTTGTTTAAAGAATTAGAAGGCAGAAAGTGTGAACAATGAGATAGAGGTAAAGGAGTGGTGTTGCCTAGGCAACGAACACAGACAGAGTTCTGAGAAATAAGAGTGTTGAACAATGAAATCAAGGTCATGGGTGAAAAGGAAGTGAGATATGAAAAAGGGGAGAGTTGAATAGTGGAGGTCGAAGTGGACAGATGGAAATTTGTTAGCTGGTGAAATAGAAGTGTGCTTTTAGCAGCGATGAAATACAAGACGTATTACAAGGTGGCAGTGAGAAGTATGTTAGGAAGTAAAGGAGAAAGGAACTGAGAAGAAGTTCGGCGTGTGAAATCAGCGATCAACAGACGGGAGACTATGAGTACTACGATGGCAAAAACGACCCAGGCCGGCGGAGAAGATCGGCAGCAGATCCCATGCCAGAGCGCAGTGAAACAAGAGGTAAGCGGACGTAGGCGGGTGGTTTGCCAACGGGTGTCTGGAATACACGGATACACGGCAAGAAATGGGACCGGGATCCCTGAGCCGGGGTATCTAGAGTGTGTTCAACCTGGGCGGTCTCTCTCAGCGTGTACCCCTTTGTAGCTGGGCTAGAGGGCGAGGACACGTGGGGACAGCCAGCCAAGCAGTCCGTGCTGCGTAGCGCAGCCAAGACAGAGACAGGAGTGTTCCACCACGGCAGACCGAAATCGACCGAGACCAGTAGCAGACCAGAGGTGCACGAGAGATCGTAACTCGCACCCCAACAGGTATCAACGAACAAGCAAGAGTGTCAACGAACAATTCCGATAAGTGCCCTAACTTAATACAGGCCTGTGAGAACTTGTTAATTAATAATGGGACTAAACGGGACTGAATTATGTAAGAGTGGTTAAGAACGTTAAATGTTTTCCTTTAATGATGAGAATAATTATAAGTCATTAAATTGTGTGTGTGTATATCCATAATTATCGATAAGGGTTAGCAATAGGATAGAGAGAGCCAGTCAATGATCTAATAGTAGCTAATAAAAGTTGGAAGAGGGTTTTAGAAGGTTAAGAAAGTTTTAGTGCAGTAATTGGAAATATTGAGATGTTAAGAATTTTGATTATTATGTGGGAGAAGTTATTCCATAGGAAATATTTTTTTTTATTATTACTTGTAATTGTTTAAGCAATTGAATAAATTTATTTCCCATATACCTATATAAGTTAGCTTATTGAGTTTTATCTATAAATCGTTAATATATGAAATGCCATCTTGGGATACAATTGAGTACTTGATGAAATCTGGTACACAAAGAGAAATAACTAAACGTATGGGAGATCATATCTGCCGTCAGGGAGCAGAGTACTAGGGGATTTAAGCAACTTGGAAATTGATTTAAATTCGGGGAGAGGTTGATGTTAACAAATTTTTTTGTTACCTTTTTATATACATATTATTAACGGGGCTTTATCATAACAAGGAGGAGGGGATAGATGAACTACCACTATACGATTTATAAAATAAATTTATTGCGGCACAGGTAAGTGATAATCATAAGGTATTCAGGTGTAACTATATAAGTTAGATGATATAAGTTATTAGATATTCTAGTAAAGTTAGAAGGGAGAGCACATCGTAGCAAATAAGAAATTATTAAGTTTTTAAGTGCGTTGTGGAAGGTTCCTTTATTTCGATAGTGGATCTTAGTATAAGGGTGAATAGGGAACTTATAGCAACGTCACAATATGAATGATCATTAAATAAAAACAAAAAACTACAATTAAAAAAGGTAATTAACAAATTCCTCTCTAAACGAAACATTTATGCTCACCAGAACTTTATGGGATCCAACAGTATCACGTATATAATTAATGCAGCACACTTCTCGATTTTCCATTGTGTAATTACCACTCAATCCAGCAACATCAAAAAGAAAGTTTTTCAGCATAACACATCCACTGTCTGTTAGATCTACTTCAGGATGAAACTGAACTCCATAAATTTTTAATTTTTCATTAGAAATACCTACACATGAAAAGAACATGAAACCAATATCACAATTTGAATTATCATAACTTTAAAATTGCCTGCAAACAACTTAAAAAAAAAAAAAAAACATGCCTGCAACAACATTGCCAGATGTTGCTATAACTTTAAAATTTTCTGCTACTTTTTCTAAGCAATCTCCATGAGTCAACAGAACTTTTTGTTCCTTGTTAAGACCCCTAAAAAAATTATAACAGTACATGTATATCTAAAATCAGAATTGAAAATGCTTTAGTAATTTTATTAATATTCAAACTGAGTAAGCATACTTGAAAATTGCTGCCTTATTATCAACAGTGATCATAAACTGGCCATCTTCTCTCATATCATTTTTAAGGATGGAACCACCAAATTCTTTATTTATCATCTAGAAAAACATTTAGCATAGTTATGACCCTTTAATTCATAAAGGGAAAAATATAAAAGAGTTCTCTAAATGCAAACTGTACAGGAAGGGATACTATTGCATAAATAATAAAAATAATATAAATAAATGAGAAGAGACACCTTAGCATAATCAAATAAAAAGGTACATTCTTCATCAAACACACCCCTTGACGAACTCTGATGGGAAGGCTTCCTATGCCAAGAATTGGACGAGTATACACATAACTTTTGAAACATGAAATTTTTTTTGGAAATAAAATCAAACAATTGGGAGTACTTAGTGTAAATTGATAGAGACTTTACAATACAATAAAGGGAGAACAGAGTTTCCAACTAATTTCACCATTTATTCCCGGCTTTATCAAGCTGGGAATAAACCGTGAAACTAGTTGGAAACTGTTCTTCCTTTATTGTAAAGTCTCTACCAATTTCAATGATAAAATGCTTTAGAGACGACAACCCTTTACATTTCCGTCCTTCTGTCCAAGATGGTTACTTCTGTTAATTTTTTTATAAATGCTTGCTTATCCTCACTAGCAGTGCCTAGCAAGGTAGGGCAAAGGTGGCCACGGCCATGGGCACCTACCATCGCCCTCCTCCCGTTATCCTTATGCCTTTTATATCTTGAACCATAGACACTTAGAGCAGTAGCTAAGACACTGTGCACTAATATAATTTGGCTCAGATGATGTACAGAATGAATGTATCGAATTCAGTAAACTTTCCACATTGTGATCCTTTTTTCAGTTGTTCATTTTTAAAATCGGACACAGAGTGGTAAGACCCTGACAACCACTGATGTTTCCAATAGAGACTATCCTTTGTCAAAGCAAACAATAAGGACAAAAGATAGTCTATCTGAAACATCAGCAATTTCAGGGTCTAACTCAAAGAGTTCATCCATGCTTTAAATAATAACTCCTTACTATGGATGTTCATCTCTATATCATATTCTAAAAAGCAATAACTTAATCATAGCTTTATCAATGGATGTTAGATTTTCTCTAAGCCTTTTGTTGTATATCTGCCCAGCTACCTATGGCTTGCCTAGTACAATATAGATAAATAAAATTCTGTAACACTTAATAGCACTTTTGTTGTTTGTCCAACTATTCCTTCTTTACATTCAGTGGGAAGTTTATGGGGAAAACAGCCTGGGTGTTTTGTTTAAACATTACAGGGTTAATATACAGACAAATCTTGATATCTCGAATCTCACAGTAACAGAAAAAAATTCGAGATACAGAGGGTTACTTTCAAATAAAGATTTTTAAGTTATTAGATAAAATGGGGCGTATATAAAGAATTACACCACGTGCACGTGGAGCCACTAAAGTCAGAAATGCTCAAACTAATCATGCTCAATTTTATCTTGTATGCAATCGAGACTTGCCTACGAGATTGAAAATTTTTTTCGAGAATTTTTTTCTTTACACATGAGAATCGCCTAAGAGCTATTCCCATTTGCATTGGCATTCCCCCACAAGTTGACAGCATAATAAGATACTAATTAATTAAGCAAAAGCTTCATTGTGTTCTTTACAACACCTTGACCATTAAAGTCCGTCAATTCTATTAGAAGTTTGGTCAAGTAGAAGTTAACATTGTTGTCTATGGCAGGAAGTGCTTTTTTTTGTGATTCGCCAGAAGTCTGACGCTTTCGGACACAAAATGCTTGACTTTTTTAATAGAACATTTGAGTGCGCATCTAATGGCACTGAAGTGGTTTTGCAGAAATTTGCGGAACACTTCCGAAATTGGGATCAAAAAAATATCAATATTGCTCCAGTTTGAGGAGATTTGATCAATTTAAAAAAAAAAAATGAATTAATCTCAATCCCAATTTCGGAGGCGACCCGCAAATTTCTGCAAAACCGCTACAGTGCTGTTAGATGAACTCAAACGTTCTGCAAGAAGAGTCGAGCGTTTTGCGCCCGAAAGCATCAGACTTCCTGCCACAGACAACCACATTAATTCAACTCGACCAAACTTCTGATAGAGTTGACGGATTTTAATGGTCAAGGTGTCGTTACGTTCAGAAGCTTTTGCTTAATTAGTTACAGTGTCTCATTATGCTGTAAACTTGTGGGGGAATTCCAATGGGAAATGAGAATAGTGAAAAATTTCTCTTTATGAAAAAAAATCATTGGGCCTCTAAGGTTTTTAAATGCCTTGCATTATGCTGGAACACGAAGTCAAAATACAACTTTGCAAGGTTTTCTGAGAAAATGTTTCCAGATAACGGGGGAAAATTACATTAAATTAATAGTGAAAATGTAGGGAAAATTTTTTTCTAGACATCTAAAAATCTATATTGCATTTTGATTTATCTTATCTAGATAAACTTTCAATTATGTCATCTTTTATTTTTATCTAACCACAGTTTATCTTATCTATTTCAAAATTTTCTATAAATTTTATAAAGGTTTTAAAAAATTTACTGAAAAAAAACTTTTCTAAAATTGTAAGGATCTGGTTGACCTTAAATAGATCAGACATGCATCCAGCTCCAGCAGGCATGACTAATGTCATGGGCTCATGGCTCTTTCTTTTTAGACAAAGTCACTGAATTTCACAAGTAATCATGTGACCAGTTGAGAAATTCTTTGAGTTCCGCATAAAAGGGATAAGTGCTTATAAGAGCCACTTTTTTTTTTCCCCCGAAATAACTGTCTTGTCTTCTGTGATTCCGCTTATAAGAGCTTTTTTTCAATTTCCCAGACTGGACTCTTATAAGCGGAGTCGACTGTATCTCAGAAATTACCTCTTGAAGGTACCCTGTAGCGATGGGTGATATTTTCTAAAATATCGCATTTCGCTATCATTTCACTTGGAGAGCTGATAAGAGGCTGTTTGCGTCATGCTTTTTTCTGTTACGTTAGGTTGTCCGATATCGATAGACGCTTAACGAGAGGTGTAAGTCTATCAAACTTACGATCGATACAGAAATAACGGAGCCAATCAGAGTTAACCTGTTAGTGACCTCACTAGTCTTCTGCTCCCCTACTGCTCCCGTCAGCAGTCATTGTATTTTCGCTGTTTCGAAGCTCACTCTTCCAGCTCCAAGTCACTTCTCGAAGCGTTAAAACAAATTAAGAAATTATATATGTATAATAAATAATTAACCAAGAGCGGGAACAAAGAAAAGATTTCGTTTCACCAGGCACGAAACCAACATTGTGATTTCTGAGTTCTTTGGTGGAGTAGATTGAAACTCGAAATCAAGGCAACACCTTTTCCATTACCCACAATCCTAAGCGTAAACGTACCGAGTAGCCTCTCTGCTCAACGATCTTTTTTCATGTGCGCCATTAACATTAGATTTCCACGCTATAAATGTAAAGAGCAGCTAACATATCGAAAAAGAGCATGGCGTAAACAGCCTGTTATCGCAAAAACTCCGATACTTATCACGATATATCGATAGTTTGAAAAGTTGGCGAAATAAAGGCTAAATTTTTATCTTGATTTGTTAGATAATTTGTTTTCATCTTTTATCTTTATCTAGATTACATTAAATTATATTAGCTATTATCTTATCTACATAAATATTTAATTCTCATCTTTATCTTAATCTAGATATTGTTTTTATTTTATCTTGCCCAACACTGTTTATTAATATTTAACCCCATTAGTTACCTGCATTCCGTAACAAATTCCCAAAACCGGAAGGCCACTTCGGAATATGTCTGCATCATACTGAGGTGCATCACATGCAAATACAGAATTTGGTCCCCCAGATATAATTATAGCTCTAGTGGTACGAAACGAAACTATAGCTTTAGTGGAATTCATCGATTTAAACGTAAAATAATCGTTGATCAACTAAAAATAACGAGGGATATAATTATTTCCAGCCTACTTACTTGTAACCTCCTTCTTTCAAATTTAACGCAGGAATGTCTAACGGCAAAATATCCGCTTCTATGCATAGCTCTCGCACTCTTCTATCTATCACCTGAGATAATTAAGGTTATTTTAGGATTACTCATTTAACATGCCCGTCCAGGAATCTTAAGATACATAACCTCAATTCAGTCATTTATAAATTAAAACAAATACGTAAGGGCAGTGCTCTACCTTCCCATACTGTGCTCCGGCATCTAATATCGCAACTTTCTCCAAATTAGCTATACCGTTAATATGATGTTCTGTACCGGTGTCGTGCATGGCACGATCTCCCCAGCAGCACTAAAGTAGTATATAGAAAATGAGAGAAACTTATGAGAATTATAAAAAATCTACTCATACAAAGTAGATTAATGAAATTTTATGTAATAATACTCAATGGAGAAACAAGTAAAAGCCTTTATAGTCTAAAACTATGAAACAAAATTATTATTTAAAATGCATCCCACTAAAAAAAGCCTCAGATGAAGGTAATAAAAGTGATGTCAAGTAACGAGAAGAGCATGGAAATTTTAACATAGATTTAAAGAAAGAGAAAACTTGTAACAACCAACTCCCGCACCGGAATTATTAGCAAAAACTTTAATTAAACGCCTTATTTTTAATATTTAAGCCTAAATTCTTTCACAGACAGCGTGGTGAATGGACAGCGCAATCATTATTAGGTAACCCATGCCGGGTCCACGTACCTTCGAGTAACGGCACCGATTTTATACTTTAAATTTCATGAACTAGTTAGCCATTTCATAGTGCGGGCTTTGGAGAGGGTAAACCTTACCGTTAATAATGAGATCTTGTTGTTATATTAGTACGATAACTGAAAGAAAATGTACATTACATCAAATAAAACGCTGAAATTAAAGCAGACTTTTTTTAACGTCGGCGCGCATGTGCAGCTCAACTCTCGCACCGGCGATGAGTGGCATCCGAAGCGCTTTTATCACCGCCAAACGGCCGATTCGTCTGCTAGCTATGGGAAGCCAATGATTTAATAAATGAAATTAAAATCTGATGAATTGGTGGATTGTTTTATGTAATTAATATTTTTACAAATTTTAAGCATCCTGAATTTAAAATAAACTAATTTTTGAAAACTGCTTTAAAAATAATAATGAAAGCGCGCCACTCTTCCGAGACCGTTATGGTAAAATTTGATTAAGAAAAACTCAAATTGAATGAAAATTGATTGAATGAATCAAAATTGTAAGTGTAATGAAAAATAATAAGTTTAATCAAATATTAAAATAGCGCATATCAAAATTTGATCATCTATTGTCTTAAAATGTCAGTATTGTCAAAATTATTTATAAATTTAATTTCTGATGATAGCTTAATAAATGGCATCTTGTAGGCTACTTTCTCAGGAATTGACCATTACTGCTGCTTAATGAGTCTCATTAGTTTTTATCCTTAGCAAAAAAAATAATATGTCAACAACAGTAAAATCAGTTTCCACTTGTTCACAGGATCAGACATTCTCAAGTGCATCATGCTGCGATGCGGTATCCCTATTCGTATTGTACGTACGTCAAGAGTAAAACAATTCTCATTAATTATCGAGGCGTCCTTTCTTTTTTGTTGCTAAGGTAGGAGTGGTCTTGAGCTCCTGAGTCACTATACAGGGGGTTGTCATTCTCTTTTATAGGGGTTAGGGAGGGTTTAAGACTGGGGAGGGGGTGAGGGCACTCTTCACAACCCCGAGGAGCGCAATTTGCACGTGCCACCCAAACGTCACAACGGCTCCGGTAACCAGAATTGGGTCCTGTACGCGAAAAGAAAAATAAAAGGAGGGTGTCTCGATGAACCAACAATCTTGCTGGTCGTGATTTCGTCATGGAGCCAATCAGTTAAAAGGAAAGAGTCTCCCCGTCCAGTAAGCAACAATCTCTGGCGCCGAGGCATTACCTTTTTTTTTTTTTTTTTTTTTTTTTCCCCTTTCCCACCCTCAAAACATTCAAAGACAGGGAAGTTTTCACTTACCCTGCCATCCTTCAAATATACTACACTTACTTTCTTCTCTGTCAGTACCATGTTGATGGTAGTTCCCAACATTGAAGTTTTCCGAAGAGAACAACGCCCGGTTCAAAAGCCACTGGCATAGATTATTTGTCGCGCTCCTCATCAAAAGTCGACGTCTCTCATCATCTTTAGCATTCATTTCTTTCCATTTAACTTCCTCCCAAAAGCGAACGTTCGTTCTCACGCGCATTGTTTATCTGATTGTTACTTGTCATTCCAAGTTTTTAAACGAGTGAAAATATTAATAGCATTCAATTATTTTTCTCCTTCTGTCGTATTGTTGAGAGAAGCGAATTGTTGTTATTTTGTTTTGTACGGTCGCACGGAAAAACACAGGGGGACAATGCGTGTGTCGCCGTCGTCTGCAGTGTGCGTCTGCGCTCTTCTCCTGTTGCTCGCCTTCGGCCTTCTCGTCCACGGTCACGACGATCAACCCACCGGCGAAGAGGACCGCAACGCCAAACCACAACCCGTGAGTACATTTTAATTACTCTTGCTTTTTTTCCTAATTTAATCAATGTATTATTAAATTTAAGCATTGTAATTGAATGAAAACGAGCATTTTTCCCGTTTAAAGCGATATTTTAACGTAACACGAAATCATCAAGAAGCTGAATTACGAAAGCTGCTTATGTTAAAGCCTTAACAGGTGGACTTCATGGTGAACTTGAAAGTACAGATTAAATTTTTTAAAAATAATTCACTATTAAAACATTATTGTTTTCAAAACTTGAATTTACGAAGGTGTTGTTACTTGTTATCGAATTTTAAATCGACAACAACGAGGCGTTTAGTAAAAGGTGCGCTTCCCTACATGCATAGCAAAGTAAGGAGCCATGTAAGAAAATAAAATAAAAACCAAAGTCTTAAAATAAATTTAAATATCGATTTATTTAAATTGGGATTAATACAAAAGATAAGTTTGTTTGCAAAAAAGTTGTTAACATAATTTTTAATTTTAAGCTTACATGCCAGATGCAAAGGATCAAAATATGTATACTATATCTTTATTTTAATGACTGAACGTTGAAGAACCAATTTAACTAAACCAAGAGAAACAAATTTAAAAAAAAAATGAAATTTTATATATTTTCAGTTGATTTTTTTGGTCTGTTGAGACATTATGTTTAGTAATATCTTTTTTTTATTTAGACAGTAAAATTACAGGTATTACCATATTCAAAGGAGTTTGAAAATAACTGAATGTTGAGGAACCAATTTAACTAAACTAAGACAAAACAAATGCCTCAACAGACTGACCAAAAAAAATCAACTAAAGTTTAATTAATTACTGACAGCAACAATAAAAAAAACTTGTCCTGCTCTACAAATTTTTTTGGTCTGTTGAGGCATGAATGAATTTTTAAAATTAAAATGGAAACAAAAATGAAACTATTTAAAATGCATATTGCCATATATTATAAGCTATTAAGCTATCTGAGATAATAACATACTGAAGGGTCTCGTATTGCTGCAGACATGAATAAAAGAATAATGATAAATAGAGCAATAAATATTAAAACTTTATATATTGCTTTATTTATTGCCACCTTGCTTTTATTTGTTTATTTATTAAGTTATAATATATGCGAACATAAAGATCGTCTGAGTAAACAATAAACTGTATTTGAAGCATATTTACGAAGTACAATACAAGGTGCTCCAAAAGTAAGGTAGACGGTAGGTTTTACTGAATTCACGAAGCCAATTTTGACTTTGCCAATTTTTTTCGAATATTTTGATTTTGACTTCAGAATCGGATAAGCACCAAAAAGGTTGTAATAGGCATACATGTTTCCAAATAGATAACTTTTACCTACTTTTTGATGAATTATCCGAACTGAAGTAAAAATTTCAAAAAAAAAAAAATTGACGAAACAACGACTGACTTCTCGAATACATTAACGATGCTTTTAATATGGCAATCAGTACCACACATTCTCAACTGGTTTATTTTATTTTTATGGTATTTTTTATTTATGTTAAGTTTATAAATGTAATAATAAATGCAAAGAAACTATACTATTTACGTACTTTTGGGCCACGTTGTAAATGCTCAAGTCCATGAGAAGTGGCAGATGAAGATAAAGGGTAAGTTAAGATTGCTCCGCAATTCATAACTTTTTTATTCCAGAGATGAATGAAGAAAGGAAATTTAAAGCAACTTTATTGCGTTCATTTTTGTTTCAGAGAGTATTTCATAAGGAAGCTTTTAAATTTTCATATTTTTTAATTGAATCATATGTCTTATGGCAACCCATTGGTAGATAGTGGGTTGAAGCGCACATAACAAGAATTTAATAATACCCAAACATTTTACCTGGTTTTCTCAAGAATCATTGGAAGATTCGAAGAGAAAATTCTCAAAAATAAATGACCCATTATTATAAACAATAAAAATTCTCGTTTAATACTAACATAATACTGTACAAGAAATAAAGAACTCTTGCAGCAACTTATTTTCGGTAGTCTTGCAGTAACTTATGTCTTCCTGCAATCTTACTCATCACTTGCATTTTTCTATTAACTGGCGCGTCTTTTGAAGCTACTTTGACACATCTATTAAGAATGAATGGGATATTTTTTCCTTGTACTATTGGCGGACGAAGAAACACGTGTTTGTTTTCATTTAGACTGCATCGCGAAATAGCAGAAGTAGCGACGGCCGATTCCTTGTTCTCCCGAGTGATGCAACGCAGAAACCCTCAGTCCTCGTCGCTATTTTTGCTTTTACAAATAATTTTTTTTTGGAAAAAAAAAAAAAAAAGAGAGAGAGTGGAGAGGAAAGAGAAAACCGAAGGTCACATGATAATATGCATAAATCTGAACCATGTGCATTATGTAAGAGGCTTTTTCCATTTGTAGGATATTAACGAAGTCTTAAAGTTTATTTTAAGACCTTGGACCTGAGAGCGATTTCATGAGCGGGTTAATTTGAATTATAAAATTCTCTTGAAGGCGTGAGTTAAAAATATCCATTACATGCTGTATGTAATTGCTTTGAAAGTGTGGAATTAAATCCTATCCTCTCAAAGAAAGTATTTAAAAAGAAAAAAGCTTTCCCTATTAAGTATACAAAATAGGCTTTTTTAATGTTCTTTCTTATAATGTGCTATAATGTTCAATTCAAAAAAGGGAGTGCAACGACACTTAGATCACTTATTAAAATTTTAAAAGACACGACCAGAGAAGATAGCTAAATTTACTATAATATTTTAAAACAAATTTAATACTAGACGTATAAGATCGTGTTAATGCAAACTGTTGACAAAGACTTTATACCCAGCGGTATCAATATACTCTGAAAAGTTATAATAAAGTTACGGGTCAACTTAAAGCAATTTCATTATCTATTGTGCTAATGCTTCAAAATTGTTTTACAAAATACTGACTAAATGGGTTATATTTACAGGGAAATAAGGAACTTTTATTAGAGAAAAACAATAAAAAGTGGACGTGAATAGATGTAGACGCATTTATTCGAATGGCGTCATCTGTGATTGCATTGCGACGCCCTTCAAACGGGCGCCTTGTAATTGTGCAGGTGAGGGGTTGGGGAAGAGATGGGACTTGAGGCGGTGGGATTGCTTTTATTTTTATTATTTTTCGACGGGCATTCAGAGACTCCGTGCCTGATGAGAAACGAGTGGGTTTTAGGGTTTGCTCCGGATCCATTTTTCACTTCTATCCACCTCATTAGCAGTTTTACCGATGCTTTTCCGAGCCCCCCCCCCCCCCTGCCTTTAGAAACTAGTATAACTCGCGGGGGTTATTTTTTGCGCTCCCCTCCGCTGGCCTCAGGTGTTCCTCGTCACCTGTGTATGTGTTTGTGAGTGTGTACGCTGTTCGGTTCGTTCATTCGTACAGACACCCGTGGCATTCATTCACTCCGCGCCGCTTAACAACCCCATCTTCGCTTTGACTCGCTACCTAACGCCTCCACGTGAATGTTATTCAGGGATTTACATTCTGGCTCGTCCCTTCTACACCCTTCTCTTTTTTTTTTATTCGGTTTGACTTTAACCCACCCATCTTGACTCTGGCTTTCCCCTCATTTTCTTACCCCTCCCCCCATGCTCTCTCTCTCTTTCTTTTTTTTTTGCCCATTTCCGAACGTGACTCTTTCTATGAGCTGCTCTAGAATGAGATGCAACCCGCTGTCCACCTGCCATGGACCTGTGAATGAAAGATGTCCATCACTCTTGTCACGTTGGAGATTCTCCCACAGAGAACTCCAGGTCTTTACACTCATTAATGTTCTTGAAGGGGGAAATACCCAGTTTTACTTGTTGATGCCTATTGGACAGAACCATTTCTAAAGACAAAACCCCAAAACCTTTGTTCTTCAAGTGCAAATAAATCTGTTTTCTTAAACTCAACACGGATCCTCTTTTAATGTAGTTTATCAGAAAAGAAAGATATACTTATTTCTTACTTGCCCAATCGCAAATTTTTCTCTGCATCTTCCCTTAGATGAACTTCTCATGTTTTCTTTTAAGTAGGCCATATTAATGAGTGGTTGTATAAAATTTTCCGACAACAAACATGATGCTGAGAAACTTTGTTGAAAATTTTTTTTTTCCCAAAATTACTGAAGTCCAGTTGTTGATAACAAGCGCTTTAAATTTATTACATAATGCGCAAAGATGGCTATTGTTGAGAACATTGTCCAACATCGATCGTGTTCGTAAATCGCTTCATTCATGAGTATTAACCCGGAATTGAGTTGGCGAAATCGTTCTTGTTGCGACGACTGTCAAGAAGACGTTTACAACCGTCATAGTGTCAAAATGCTTCACCAACTCAACTCTGGGTCAACAGCTATAGGACTGATTCGCCAATCCTATGTAGCTTTCTAAGCTGAATCTTCCTTTAGCAATAATAAACTGACATTGTTGTAACCAAGTGTTGTTATTCCGACAATGTCATCTCGTCTGCTTATTGAAGTTTACAGAAAACCAATTTTGGTTTGGTCAGCTCAATTTATTTGGCACTTCGCGATAATAGCCCTTCATTGTTGTAATTGGGTATTATTTCAGTCGAACAATATCTGTAAAGTGACATGTCTGTACGAATGAACGAACTGTCAATAATCTCAGTGATCAACATCTTCACTTTGTTAGCTGTAAATGTACAGTACTGTCGATTGAAGACAGCTTCTGTTCTCTCGAAACGTACTTGTTAAATATTAATTGCATAAAAAAGATATAAATGCAATGTTTAAACACATTGGATCTCTCAATCTTAATTTCATGAAGCAGCGAGTTCAAACGTGAAGAACTTTGTGGGGAAGGGGGTTAAAAATTTAAGAAAATTGCAGTTTTCTTTATCTACAGTGCTGGACATAATAATAGGACCAGTCGAAATATAAAACACAACATATTTTTATTTAATTTTTTAAATATTTTCTGTTTTTTAACGTATAAATAATTTTATTTGTGAAAGGAAATAAAAAAATAAAAAAAAGTTATGACAAAATTCAGTTTTTTTGAATAATCTCTAAAGAAAGCAGTGGAAAAAAATTATAGGACCACAATATTTTTTTAAGGAAAATAAATAATAAAATATTTTTTTCCAAAAAATAAATAATATTAATATTTAGTTTGTTTACCATTTAAACTTAATACTTCAATTAAACGGTTGGTCATTGTCTAACTCAAGTTTAACAGTCTTTCACAAGGAATCTCATCCCATGCTTTTTGAATGGCACATTTTAAGTCTTTTGCATTCTCAAATTGTTTTCCATTTGCGTATACACTTCGTACAAGATCACCCCATAAATTCTCAATTGGATTGAGATCAGGACTGCATGCTGGCCAGTCCAACACAGTCAGTCCTTGATCACAAAACCACTCTTGCATTGATTTTGCACGATGGATAGGTGCATTATCTTGTTGAAATACGATGTCTGGATCATTCAATTCATCTCTAAATGGCAACAGGTAATTTCCTAAAATGTCCTGATAATCGTCGGCTGTTGATTTCCCTTTGACAAACGCTAAGCTTGATTTTCCCTTTGCTGGAAAAGCAGCCCAAATCATCACGCTGCCTCCACCTTGAGAACGTTTTGAAAGAATTTTTTCTGAACGTCGAAGATCATGCCAGGAGAACCGTATGCCATCAGGCCCATCCAGATTAAACTTTTTTTTCGTCACTGAAGATGGTATGGTTCCACATTTCACTAGTTCAAATATACCGTTTTGCAAATGACAATCTGTCTTTCATATGTTTTGAAGTTAACTTTGGCTTTAATTTAATTTTCGTATACACGTGGTTTTTGGATGCATGAAGTATACGGCGTGTTGTTCTAGATGAAACAGGAAGATTCAGAGATGAAGTGATGCTTGATGATGTTGAGCCAGTATCTGATGCCATTCGAAGGATAGCACGTTTGTCCCTTTCTGACACCTTACTGGGTCTTCCAGGACGGCAAACTTTTCCATACTTCTCAGGATTTTGTAGAAAATTATGCACAATAGTCTTTGACCTGTTAATTAATGCTGCAATCTCCCTTTCGCTTTTCCCACAATTATTATAGACAATAATTTGAGCTTGCAGTTTGTCAGTTAACTTTGTACCACGTCCCATTGTTCGTTTGCAGTCAAATCACATTGATTCTCTTTTTTTTTTATCAATGATTAAGCAGCCTGCAGTAAAATAAAGTATCAGACATGCAAATTTATATGGAAAAATACATTATTCTCAGGGTGGTCCTATAATTTTGTCCACTGCTTTCTATAGAGATTATTCAAAAAACTGAATTTTGTCATAACTTTTTTTTATTTTTTTATTTCCTTTCACAAATGAAATTATTTATACGTTAAAAAACAGAAAATATTAAAAAAATTAAATAAAAATATTTTGTGTTTTGTATTTCGACTGGTCCTATTATTATGTCCAGCACTGTACTTAGACGCATTTCTTGATAAATAAAAGCGTTCAAATTACTTAAGGGAAGGATAAAAAGCTTTTCCGTTTCTTTTAATGAATATCTAAGTTAAATGTAAAGCCAATTCTTAAATCTCAACGAAAAATTGTTCTGATATTAATAAAAAAAAATGTAAAAATAATTTAACAGTACTACACTAGGATTGTTTATGAAGGAGTGGTTCTTAATATTTTCAAGCCACTTCCTTCTACTTTTGTCTTCTGGAATTCGCATCTTGCAACGTTTCCTGTTATCTATTTCGCCTGGTAGCATGAGAAATGAATTGGAAATTTAATTTTGTTGATTCTAAGAAATTTGGAGCTTCCTGAAAAGTTGGATGATGCCATTGTCGGTGAATTTCGTGAAGAATGGTGTTGGTGAAATTAAGGATTCATGTAAATATTTAAATCATCGGCTGAGTTGTGTGTCCACTGCTGATTTTTTGGCTTACAATGAAACGCTAATTTTAGAACGTTTTACACTTTCAACATTACTTTCGACGATAAAAATAAATGGTTGAATAATGTTACTAAAAGCTTATAGAAGAAAGTCAATTCAAAATCTGTCATGGATTTTACATCAGCAAACTCTTAGATTATGTTACTAAATAAATATAAGTAGGAGCAAATTATCTAATAAATAATTAAGATTTTTCTTAAAATAAAATATATCTATTGTGCTATGATATTTATATAATGAAATGCAAATATTTGCTACGTGAGATTAAGTTTTGTATTTTAATGAAGGCAAAATTTTATATTGTATAATATTTAATATACAACTTTTTAACGAAAATACTTTAAAAAATAACAGGCAAGCCTCTTGTTTTCCTACTTATAGAAAAAAATAGCGCTTTCCAATATCCTTTATCAGTAAGTTCACTAATATCAAATGATAATAATCAATTTTTTTAAGCTCTAAAAAACAAGTTTCAATCTTATTAATCAGTTGCACCTGCATAGGATTATAATATTAACATTTAACTGATACAAAGAGAAATTCGATAAATAGGTTATCTAGTGATTATTACTATGAATAAAGTAGACCCTGCAAAATGAAGGCGACCTTCCAAATAAAATGTTTGATAAAGGAACCCTCGGTATATTGCTTTGGAAATTAAAGATATTTGATAATTTTCTAGAAGACCCTCCCGCCCATTTTAATGCATTTAATAAATAAAAATATACAATAACATAAAAAAGAAACTATTTAAACACATAAATGTGTCGCTATTTCTGAATTTTATGTTAATCGGCCTATAAAACATATTAAAGATTTTATTGCACTTTTCTTTATAAATTCTTATATCGTCAATATGAATTCAAGCGTAATGTAACCTATAATTCAAATTTT
>JAHWFO010057280.1:11516494-11544823 GCA_023313115.1 Rhysida immarginata | reverse complement strand
CTTATAGAAAAAAACAGCGCTTTCCAAAATCCTTTATCAGTAAGTTCACTAATATCAAATGATAATAATCAGTTTCTTTAAACTCTAAAAAACAAGTTTCAATCTTATTAATCAGTTGCACCTGCGTAGGATTATAATATTAACATTTAACTGATACAAGGAGAAATTCGATAAATAGGTTATCTAGTGATTATAACTATGAATGAAGTAGACCCTGCAAAATGAAGGCGACCTTCCCAATAAAATGTTTGATAAAGGAACCCTCGGTATATTGCTTTGGAAATTAAAGATATTTGATAAATTTTCTAGAAGACCCTCCCACCCATTTTGATGCATTTAATAAATAAAAATATACAATAACATAAAAAAAGAAACTATTTAAACACATAAATATGTCGCTATTTCTGAATTTTATGTTAATCGGCCTATAAAACATATTAAAGATTTTATTGCACTTTTCTTTATAAATTCTTATATCGTCAATATGAATTCAAGCGTAATGTAACCTATAATTCAAATTTTCTCTCTCAACACGCTCTGATAAAACAAAACAGGACTTTGCATTTAAGAGGATTCTAATCCGCGACATTTATTAATTGTTAAACATACATTTGCTGATTTAAATTAGCTTTCAATTAAAGTTTTCTCCGTAAGGAAAAAATACTAATTTTTACGTTTACATTTCTAAAGGCCAAAGGTCATATATTACTTTTTTTTGCTCTTCTCCCCACGAAGCTCCGTCATTGACAACTCCACTGGAGCGAACACATTTTCTTATTTTTCTCTGCCAACTTATGAGATTTGGGAGCTGGTTACGAATCTGTGATATCCAAGGGATCGTTCCATAATTTAATATTTTCCTCAACGCCGGAAATGAAATGTAATTAACTCGAGTTCCGGATGTTTTGTGAATATATCCTTGAAGGAGGAAAAAAATTCTACTTAAATGTTCTTTTTTTCGAACGCGAAGAGCGCAAAGAAACTAAATGAACGTGTTTCTTAGAGACTATAACTTTATATCGGTCTCTATTACTGCACGTCCGATTTACATGAGGGTAATCCGATCTTTAATTGAGTTGGCGAACAAACTCTTAGCATCTTTAACAGTGGCATAGATCGTCATAAAATGGAAAATTGAAACTACTTAGCTCATTACAACTTTCCAGAAGGTGCTTCCATAATACGAAGTTTTTATCGGTAGTTTAAATTTCTATTTAATATCGGAATCAATTTGATCAGATTGAAGCACCAACTCGAATGTGGTTGCCATGGTATATCCACGACGAGAAATTTAATATCTTTGAGATGATTGAAAAATCTCTTAACAGGTAAACCAATCTGCACCTGGATTACTTGCTACCACTTCAGCGAAAATTCAATAAATGGATTTGCCAAGAAGCAGGTCACATAAAATAAATTATATTGAAGCGAATTATTATTAAAAAAAAAAAAAGAAGTAATAATCCCGATATTCGGAACTGAGTTAAAAAACTGAATTTAGTGGATAATATTTATAAAATTTTAAAAAAAGATGTAACAAAATATTAATAATTATACAGTTTGTTCGTTTTACGAATTGCATGTTCAGGAAAAATTTGACATTTTTTATTTTGTTTCAGGAAGCAAACTAGTTCGTGAAGTCTTTCAGTTGCCTTGGTTACCAGAAAGTTATTAGTCAGGGGGTTCGCGAACCATAGTTTGGGAACTATTGGTACAGATAACCACTTCAGCGTAATGAAACAAAAGGTTTTTATACTTATCGGTGTAAACCGTTAAAGGCCACCGCCTAACTTTCACCAAATCCTTCTGCGGAAATATTCGATTGGCTTCTCTTAAAATAAAAGGTAAATACAGATCAAAGCTTATAAAATGGTTAATAACAGCAAAATGGGGGATAGTAATGGGGATTTTGCAGCATGTTAATAAGGCTAAGTTCTTGCATCATTGGTCTGAAAGAGATTTCAATTCAAAATCAAATTTTTGGTAGTTTTTCACGCAAAACCACATAAAAGTGCTGTTTTCCTTTACTTGACGCGTGGTGTTGCCCCTTTTTGCTCCAAAATGATGAATTCAGAAAGAGAAGATTTTAGAGGAATATTAGCATTTTGGGGCATTGTACCGTTATTATGTAATACAACTATTAGCCAAATTCTTGCTGTGCTATAAAACTGTATTCTTATAATTGTATTCATATAATATCATCCGGGTTTTTTTGATCACTCATGTTCTGAGATTTCTTAAGATAGTGTATAACTGGAATTTCAAAAATACTGTGAACTTAAAAAAAGGTCTAAGTATTTTGTTACTCACGATTTTTACTTAACGATTTAGGCATTTTATTTAATAATATTGAGGTTTTCTTGTATTTTGTGTAAAAATAATACAATGAACAATTAAGCCAAACGATAAAAATTATTTTAGTTTTTTGAGAAAAAATCGCGACCGCACGTTTAAAGACAGGACTGTACTAGAACATTGGTTCCAAAAATTTTTCGACTCGCAGACCCCTTTTACACAAATCTGACTTGCGCGAAACGCTGATTTTTAATTATTTTCATGCATGCAATAAGAAATTTTGGAAACCCAAGTTTTGGAAACGCTATACTATTGGGAGTGGATTGCTTTACTGTCTTCCGTTAAGTATCTGATCAAATTACAAGAAAGCGAAATGCATTAATTTGAATTCAATGACTTGTGTGTTTTAACTGTTTAAGCCGACAAACTTATCCAATTTTTTGTATCCTTTTTCAGTTTAAGAGCAGGAAACTTAAAGGAGAAAGTAGATTCACAACAAGCTTCAGTTCAACTTTTCCTGAAATTATTTCATTTATAACCCTGAATTTATAGTTAAGAATTCTTTGCTCTAGACAACAAAATTTCACAATTGTAGATGCATTACAAAACAAAAGCTTCCAGGTTGCCGAGGATAAAGTGTAAATTGAAATGGCGTTCTAATGGATATCATGTTTTAACCAAACGAAAAATGGTTCTAAAGAAATTTAACGAATTTATCTAAACGTTGAATACTTCTTAAAAATTTTTGAATACCGTTAACCCTTCACAACTTTTTTAAAGAAAAAAAGTGGCATCGCGTGTATAATTTTAAATGCACATACTGAATACACTGGTGATGCAATTAGGTGAATGCTTCCAGCACCCATTTTGCGTATATTTCTTCAATCTATGAAGATAAACGAAATTCAATGAATATAAAGTCCTCAGCGCTTTATTATTATTTTTTTGACTTTTATTTCATTTAAAATAATTAATTTAATATATTCCTATAATTTCACTAAAGAATACAAAAAATTACAGTTAAAGTTTAAAATTGGTAAAGCAGAACGAAAGCAATGGGACTAATAAAAATGTCCGTGGTCGCTTCTTTCGTAAAAAATTTTCAAATCTTACAATGTTTATTAGATGTAATACAATGTTCTGAACACGTTTTTCTTTTCTCGTTGTCAAGAGGGTAAGTTGTTAGCGCTGCTATTCGGGTTTTAAAAGCTGAGCCTCTTCTCGTCACCGTTCATCTTAATCTCTCCAAACACGTTATCTGAAGATGACAGTATACACAAGGGGGGTTTCCACTTGTAATATACTCTCTTCTTGGACAATGGACGAGTTCCACTTTTGTCCGTGGTTTGAACGGTTAGTTATTTTAAAAAAATTGAAATACTCTTTTCGACACAGTTTCCAGTCGAATAATCCTCATCCAGTTTCAGACGGTAATTCGAAAGGTGCATAGTAAATTAAATGCGTTTCTTATTTTAACTTTAAAATTCATTAAACTGGTAAAAATTTTCTTCAGTTAAAAAAAGTTAAGGTTTATTCCTTAATGAGATATTCGAAAAAAAGAAAAAATAATTTTGCATATAAAAATTAACAGTCCGTTTACAACTCCTTGCCAAAAATTAGAATAACGGTATATTAGGTTCTGAAGCTAAATTTGAGTGGATATTAATCAACGAACTTTTGTAACTACACGTTTAGACTTTCTTTTTTCCTGTATGATCTAGTTATTCCTTTAGTAGACCTCAAAAGAAAAATTAATTTATTCAAAATTTAAAATTTACATTAAATAAACTGAAGATGACAAAATAATAGAATAATCCCCAGATAGAGACAAAAAATTCGAATAATGACAAAAAGATACACATATCACTTTAATCGAAAACGATTCATCAAATTAATTCCTAATTGCGTCACCTTTGGCTTTAATTACAAGACTTAGCCTATTTGGCATGGTGTTGACCATCTTAGCACATTCTTCAGGACTGATATTAGACCGAAATGTTTGATTTCCGAATTCAACTCCTGTTTAGTCTATGGAAGTCTTTGCTGAAGTCTAGCCTTCATCAATTTCTATAAATTTTCTGTTGGATTAATTGGCGAGTTATTGGCCATGTAACACGCAGATATTTCATGGTGAAGACCTTCTTTCTTGGATTTAGTAATATGACAAGACGCACCATCCTGCTGGAACAGAAAGGAATCACAGCAAAGATCTCTAGATGATGGGATCATGAAATTGATAGACTGCGGCATTTACTACACTTTTTAGGACACACAATTTTCCTAGTCCATTACTGACGCAGCAAATGTCACTGATCTGTTGAGGGAGTTCATGTTGTAAGCTGCTCATGTCTGTGACCACACACGTGAGCCTTGGTCATCAAAAGACAAAGAAAACATGGATTCGTCATTAAATAGTTTGTTACTCCAGTCATCCTGTCCCTAAGTAACTCTTTCATTGCACCCCTTTACATCATCAGAGGTTTAGTTTTGGGAACTCTGGGCTGAAAGGCAAAATGATGTAGTTGTCTGTTTGTAGTTCTGCTAGATATAGTTGCTCCACACTATTTCCACTCAAGATGAATATACTTAACACTTTTGAAACTGCGTTTCTTCACAATGTTCTTCAGCTGCCTGTCCAGCCTCTCCCTAGTCTTGCGTTTACATCCACATCTCTTTCGATTACCTGTAAAAGTTGGATCATCCTTTTGCTGATTTAACACCTTTGCCACAGTTGACTGTAAGCACTTCATTAGTTTCTGCCTGAGTTTTTTCAGTTCCATAAAGATCACATATTGTTCACTTTGTGACATGATATACGTTCGATTTTCTACCCATGTTGCTCAATCTGAGCTAAGAAAAGTTGCAATGCCTTTTATATTGAACATTAAAAAGATGTGTAAATCAATTGTAACATTTCTCACCATATTGGACAGTTTTGGAAATTATTCAAATTTTCTGTCATCTTCAATGTGCTGAATGTAAATTTTAATTTTTCAATAAATTAATGTTCCTTTTGAGGTCGACTAGAGGAATAAGTACATTAGCCTGGAAAAAAAAGTCTAAACCTGTAGCTATAAAAGTTCATTGATTACTCTCCATTCAAATTTAACTTCAGAAAGTAAAATACCGTTATTCTAATTTTTTGGCAAGAAGTTGTATTTCATTTCTAATTTAAGAAATACCTCTTGCCTCACGAGAAATTAATAAATGAAAAGTGGGGTTTCATAATAAATGAAAGATGTTTCGTTAAATATGAAATTTGATTAAATAAAATAAATAAAAAAAAATATGGATCTTTTTTTTTAATAAGAAAAAAAAAAAAGAACTTACTGCTTAAACAAAACGGCTTAGGTTCTGCAATGCCGATTTTATTGATTTAAGAATTCAAGGCGTTGCTTTCGAAAAACGAATAAACTTCTCTTTTCTTAAAACATAAATTATTACCCAGTAGTAAAGTGCGCTATTATTACCATAATAATCTACTAAACTCATTCTGAAATTAAAAAGAAAGAAGATTCTCTTCAAAAAAATTCTTTATAGATTAATAATTTCCTTCTTCATTCTCCATTTGCTTAATTGACTCTGGATTCAATGTATGACAGCTTTTGAAAAAAAAATCCTCTATTTTTATGTAAATTATATAATGGCGCACTAAATGCTTCATAACTTACAATTACATCGTTCCTAATATTGTCTTTTTATTAGTTTACAAATCGCTTTCTCGATCTTTCAATTTTATAGTAGGAAAATTCGAGACGTAAATTCAGTCTTAAATTGAACAATTTAATTATAATTTAGGTCTATAACGTTTTATAATTAGTAAGATAATTTCAAAAAAATAAAACTTTAAAAAAAAAGTTTTATATGACCGATTCGTATTAATTAGAATCTCCCAGTTTATTTAAAAGAAACTTAATTATCAAGGATTATGCTCTACCTACAATAATCTTCGGAGATGCATTTCGTGTATAATTTGGGTGTACACATGTCTCGTACTCATTTTATCTACTTCAAACATAAATCTATTTTCCTACTTGTTATGAGTTCGAAGCCATAGAAACGTAAAACTTGAATACAATAGCTAATCATTTAAGTGGCAATTTTTTCCACTAACATTGCTCAAAATTCTGTTTAGTTTAGCAAGGCCAAACAGATATTTGATGACGAAACGTAGCAAATATTCTAAAATTTAAAAGTCTTTTGACAGACTTACGATTACGATTTAAAATATGCAAAATGTTCTAAACTGAAAGCTATAAGAGATAGTACATGGCAGCTGATCGTTATTTTAAATGGTTACATGTTGTAGTGCGTGAATAGTTTTAATAACAAGATGGTTCCAAAAAAATAATAAAAAATAAATAAAAGAATAACTAAAATTTCCACCCCTGAAATCGATTGCTTCTCTTATCTTTGTGTGGCACGAAATAGTTTCTTGCTCTTATCTATTTGTAGCTATTCGCATATAATTAACTGGCCCATTCTCATTATAAATGATCTAATTTTTAATAAAATATCATGGGAGAAAAATCGATCCTAATTAAAATATTTGAATTAAAACGTTAAATAAATAGATAAGCGGCATTCTTTGGTTTTTCTTACATGTTATACATGTATATTCGTCGCTACTGGAAAAATTATACATGGTTAATGAGTCCTTCAAATGCCATTTAATAATATACATGGATTATTATACAGAGTGATTCTGAAAAAGTGTGTTTAACTGTAAACAATGACAGAGGTAACCAGAATGAACCTTTTCTTTTAATACAATGTGGGTCCGAATTTGAACGCTAACTGAGATATGAACAGAAATTAAAATGCCGCTACCAAGATTAACAAGTTAATAACTCAGGTTCTGCATCGCCTAGAATAATGAATTTTGGAGGTATAATAGGGTACATAAAAGTCTGTATACCGTTAAAGTTTGATCGAATTCCAACGAGTAGTTTCCGAGTTACGCACTCAACATCGTAACACGTTGTGGTTAGTACTCGCATGTGAGCACTGTTACGATTTTGAATGCGTAACTCGGAAACTACTCGTTGGAATACGATCAAATTTTAACAATATGCACAGTTCTATGCACCCTCTTATTCCTTCAAAATTCATTATTCTAGGCATTGCAGAACCTGAGTTATTAACTTGTTGATCTTGGTGGCGGCATTTTAATTTCTGTTCATATCTCAGCGTTCAAATTCGGACCCACATTGTATTCAAAGAAAATGTGAATTCTGGTCACCTCTGTCAATGCTTACAGCTACACACACTTTTTCAGAATCACCCTGTATGTATATACTTTAAATTAATGAAAGACTAGCGTAAGAAACTTTGAAACTTAAACTTCACCCTCACAAAGTTTGGGCAGCATTATATACAAAAGCATGTAGGAAACATCAAAGGAAGCCATGGGTGTGAAAATTCACACGTCAACCAAATTCCACCTGTAAGCTTTTTCTCCCTCCCACACTTTGATCCGACCGTCTACTCGAGGTCCCCATTCAGGCGTCCGTGACTTTCCATATTAACTCGTCCAAATTAAGAGAAGCCATTCCTGTCAATGAGTAGACCCCTTTCGTTACTTGCCCCCCTCTGTCTAAACGATAATAAAATTTTAATAACACTGCTGTAAAACTCATTTCGCATGAACGGAAGGTCTTTATCAAGTAATGCTTGGGGCAAGGGAATTCCGGGTAAGCGGGTACTCCATAATTTGGAGCATTATTTTTAAAATGCACTTTAAATATAAAGAATGAGAATAATCAGCATAAATCGAGGCGAAGCTCAGTTTTCGGAGTGTTCCGATATCGGGATCTTAAATGGAGCTTTTGATATTATATATTATCATATAGATATTCAATTATTTTCAAAAGGATACAGTTTAACTTCGTCCCCTCCTTAATAAATTATCCTACAACAAGAACATTTTCTTTCTAAGATTCAAACAAACAAAAAAAAAAAAATCGCTTAGAAAGCTTAATTTGGTTTGATTCCGGCAGAACAGCGGCAGATGTTTCCAACGACAATACTCCCATTAATTTTTTAAATAGAAAAATAATGCCGATGTAGCGAAAGAGATAGAGAAAAAAAAATGGGGGTGGGGACATTGGCAATTAGAAACTAGAACGGACGTTTGTTCGGGAAAACACGAGGAAAGGAGGTTGGATGGGAGTGAGGGTGCGAGGGTGGAAGATGGGAAGGAGGTGAGTATTAACCCCCCCCCCCCCCCATGCCCCATCTTTCTCCCGTTTTATTTTTCCCCACCTGTGTTACCATCGGGGGAGCTTTTGAGGGCGGCGGGCGGCGGCCACTCAACTCACTCACTCGCTCTTCTTCTTTCTAATCTCTGTCAGGTGCGTCGCATCTTTGATCCCCATAGCAGCTGGCTCGCCTTCGTCAGGAACTCCGATCGTACGAGCAACCGTCACCGCATCCGCAGTGGCAACGCCAACAGAAAATCGGGAATTTTGGTAAACAGTAGTTCTACATAGAAGTGATCAACGATATGATACTGTTCCGAACCAATTTCGAAAGAATGTATATATATATAAATAAAAAATAAAAAAATGTTAATTTTTTTTTAATGTTTTTAAAGTTGATAATTAAATTGATTTTAAATTACGTTGTTTTCATGATTTTGTTTCTAAACTTAGATAACCTTGAAAACTTAATGTGCCAAATGGAGTAATCAAAAAAATTAAATTAATAAATTAAAAATGGTAGCTTTCAATTATAGCTTCTATTTAAAGTATTAAGCAAAACAAAACAAAAATTAATAACATGTAAAAATGTAATAAAAGTGAAATATGTGTCACTATTTTTGGAATTTTATATTCCTCATATACCGATAACTCTTTTATCATTTCTTTTAATAACAAATATATATTTTAATTTTTAAGAAACATTCATAAATAGGCAAGCTTCTACTTCAAAAGAAAAACAATTTTTAACTTATAATTGAAAAAAAAAAGTAGTATCTGATAAACGTATCACAGTCTTAAGACATTAGTTATCCATCATGTAATAATATAAAAAAGTAGGATTATGTTGTTTATTATATTAATTTAATCTATGGTTTCAATCTGACAACAATAACACTATCACCAACACTCGCATTAATAAAAAAATTAAAAACTTTTTCACTATAAAGAATCGCCCGTTTTTGCCAAGATATTATTTTATTAAAGAATAAATCATTAGTTGTTCTGTGAGGGTTTATCATGGTACGCCTACCTCAGCTGATCGAAATAATGATGAAAAGTATTTCTTTCCTATTTTTCATCATTATTTTATTATAATATTATTAAGTAAGTATTATAATAGTATCTGTAATTTAATTTATTAATATAACATACCTCTGAAGATGGCTCTATAGCTGAACCATTCTTCTATAATAACCATAATGTAATAAATGTTGTTTTAAAGAAAGCCATACACTAAATTCATGTATTAACTGTTACTTAAATTTTATAATTTCCAAAAAAAAAAAAAATTATAATTTTATTATCAAAATTTTTAAATTGTTTTTAAATTAGAATGATTAACTTAAGAATGAAATAAAACTCTTTTTCCACAACGAAACAGGAATTGAACAAACATAAAAAGAAAAAGACCGAAAATAAAATGAAAAAATACAACCTGAAAATTTAAATTAAATTAGAATAATAAATGTTTGATAAAATTACGAATAATTTTTTGGGGAAATTTAGATTTTAAATAACTAATATTTTGGGATTGTATATGTTTATTGGGTGCAGCTCCCCTCCCCCAATTATTGTCAAAAAACTTTTTTTTCCTTTTGAAACTGAAGTTTGTATATTTATGAATGTTTCTTTTTAATTTTTTTGACCGAATTTTATAACTGGTAAACGTTGATACCAGTTTAAAGTGACATTTCAGCTTAATTTTATTATATCCATTCTTTTAAAATTATTTACAATAAAAACTCAAACATGTATTGGTAAATATAAAAGTAAACACTGAAATATTTTAAATTTACATATTCTATAAATTAAAAAAATAAAAAAAACCCCTCTTTCTCTGTTTATGTATTTATTAAAAAAAAAAAAATAGAAATCTGAAACATCAATTTAAAAAAAACAACAAATAATTAAGTCTTCTTAATTAATATATTAAAATAGCATACTCAATACATTGATAAGTTGATTTAACCTATTTGTCCCATTTTTAGGCATCACCTGCAGGCCCTGCTGGACCACCTGGTCCTCCAGGTCCTCCGGGTCCACCAGGTGCCCAAATAACCAAAGAAGCCCTGCTTTCTGAATTCAGAAATATCGTTAGAGGTAATCCCAAAGAGTTTAAAAGCAAATTGTTTTACATGATCGAATTAAAGACAAATTATTTCTTGAGCAGAGAATAATTATAACTTTTTTAATCTGTTATCAGAGGCTGCTGAAAAAAGATTTAAAAAAGCATTTGATTCTCAGGTAACAATAGTTAAAAAGAAAAAGGCCAAAATAATCTAGAATTAATTAATCTTACACTCTTTACTATCCATATTAAATTTTCTAGACTGAGATTTAAATTTACCGGTAGCTTTCAAATATTGAATCGTTTACAAATTTGATTAAACATTTATTGGAAACATCAAAGCAACATACGCAGTTTGGAAAGTCTAATGATATGTGTATTGTAACATACCTATGCCTTTTCTTTATTCCCACAAGTGTGAAGACTGCAATTCTAGTGCTCTTATGCCAGATGACACTACTGGTCCTTATGTTCCTCCTCTTTTTGATGTTGACAAAGTATCACTTTTGCCTCGTATCACCAATGGCTTATTTGCCAGACTCACCAACACCATATCCATTCCAAAGAAATCACTTATAGAAATCAAAAATTTTCATGTGGTAATAAATTTAATTTTTTTTTTCATATGAATGAACTTAGGGTAAAGTTTTTGTTTTTGGGCAGGAATAGTTCTTTAAAATTAACTTTTTTCTTGCCCAGAAGCACAAAAAAACTTTTTCTTTTTATTAAATAGGTCAGAACTTTAAAAATTATAAGAATCAAATTATGATCTTTATTTATTTAATACTTATTTTCATGACAGCCAATTGGAAATGGAGCATTTCAAAGAGGGTCGGGTTTTAATTCTAAAAATGGAAGATATGAAGCCCCTCGTTCAGGAATTTACCATTTTTCAATTAATCTTCACATCTGGCGTAAAGGTAATGGACGTTCCAAAAGCAACTTGGATGTACCATCTGGGAAAAACCGTGAAATTGTCCAAGCATTTCTATGTATTGAGTCTTTGTGCAAAAAAAACAGGTACCTAAATATAATTTCTTTACTTTTTTTTTGTTCTAAATTATACTTTAATGAAAACAAAATTGTTCCATTATTTATCATTTCTAGTGCTTTAGAATCGGTTATAACATTAACACAGCCTGCAGAACGCTACTCTTTAAGTATAAATGGATATCTTGAATTAAAGGTAAATGTTAATGAATTCATCAATCAATCGATCTAAAGAGTTTATAGCATTGTCGCTACTGAATTCTTAAAAATAAGTTCTTTAATTTTAATAGCACTGGAATATTAAATGTAGTTCTTAGATGAAATAAAAATATTCATATGTTAAGAAGATCCATAACTCACCAATAACTTCAGGAAGCATTCTTACTCATTCCCTAAACTCCCAAATATTGGAGAAAGGCATATACACTATCAAGCCAGTTTATTTATTTATCCTCCATGTGCACACAAATTGTTTGATCCGTTTGCTGCATTCCACGTGACCTGCCTTTCCGTCAGCAGTTTACAGTACAATTGATAGCGACAATATGAAACGGCAGCCTTCCCGACCTTTTCTCGTTAACAGTCTCAAAGCTTATGGAGTTTAATGTCAAATAGTGGCACTACAGTGGATGGAAGCAGCTCATTAACAAGATAGGTCAGTGGAGGCTGACTAGACTTGCATAAGCCAACAGGCAGGCCACTATTTACTAAGTTGACATCAGAAATTACCCTTGCTGCTCAGACAACTTCACAACTTATCATTAGATGCATGCTTTTACAATTACGGTAATAACAGCCACTGGCCTATTGGAGACAGTTGATATTGGAGACCATGCCAGCACTGGACCATCGACAACTAGAAAAAGGTCACTTGGTCCAATGAGTTGAAGTTCTTGGTGCATTATGTTGATAGTAGACAGAATTTGGACCAAACAACATGAATCCATGGACCCATCATGTCATCAAAAACTGTGCAAGTTGTTTGGGGCAGTGATATGGTGCGGAGAATGCTAACCAAGTGCATCCATTCATGTTGACAGTTAATCTGCAAGCAGACTAATGGAATGGTTCCAGGAGCATAATGGTTCCTTTGCTGCAGTGGCTCACCCAATCACTGGATCTCAATCCGACTGAATATATGTGGGATGAACTGGAAAGGAATACTTGCCCCATGCCTACACATCCAAAATATGTTAAAAGACAAGTATGTAACAAACTCATATCTACACAATATCTCAGGAATGCTTTCAGCACCTTCTTGAATCCATGCCTAGACTCTGCTTATAACTAAATTTAACTGTTAGCCAATCGGAAGTCAAACTTTTTGCATTTGTTGCCGATGGATTGTCTCCAGCTTCTTTATGAGTACATATTGTTTGCTTCTCTTCACTTGCATACTCTGCATCAGATATAGCATTGAACACTCCAACTTCATTCACCTTTTTAAGTATTGCTTAAAATACTGGAACCATGCTAGCACCAATATACCATGTCTCAAAAGTCACGTGCCAAGTGGATTAATTGGTTGCTTTGATTTTGTAGGTGAAATAGTGAAGTAGAGGAATGGAAGCTGACACCGGAACAATGTGTAGAGCTGATACTTCTTTGTGGAGATCACCACAAAACATCTTGAGAAGCTGCAGACGAATTTCATCGCCGGCACCCTGACATTCCCAAGCCCACCAGCTACACTTTTACGCGTGACAGAAGAAAATGTGGATCGTGTGAGATATTGTCTTGAAGTGCACGGTGCACATTTGAACATGCACTTCAAGACAATAAGCTTGCGAAACCGTGTGAACATAAAGCCAACATTCATAAACTTTTCATATGGCATGCGACTTTTGAGACACACGGTATAAGAAAGCAGATCGTGAGAATAGCAGCCTTATAAAGTGCTAAACTAGACACTATTAACATTGAAGCAAACAACTCATTGGGCATTGTTTTCTAAGGCCATTATACAGAGTGGCCATGAATTGTCTGTACAAACTTTGGGAAGTGCTTCCTGGCAAGGAACAAAAACTGCCCAGTGGACAACAAACATACACATTCCTATTGATTTTTCCACTTAAAACACCACATGCAAAACGGGAGAAATTATCACATTGTAGTGTAATTATTCCCTAAAATTTCAACAGCATTAAAACAATCACATTTTCAAATTGTGAAAACATGTACACTGTAAGAAAATATATTGTATCAAAATTAATCAAGTTCTTAATTTTGTTTATTAATAGATTTTAAGAAATTGAAAATAGTTTTTGAATTGATACAAATATTTAACATAGTACTTATGAATTTATTAACAATTACAGTAGAACCTCATTAAAATAAATCTCAGGGGACCAAAAATTTGGTTTGTATTATCCACGATTCTTACTATCAGATAATGAAAGGAAACACTGATGGTGCAGTATTATGAATCAAGCCCACCCCAGGTTATTAAAAATTATTGTCATTCGTCTATTTCAGATAACTATTTGGTTATTGTAGTTTCTCTACAGCATCAAGAATTGATAACTTCTGATCCAGTATAAGATTGTTGTGTTTCCTCTTTTGTAATGTAGTCGTGTCGCTAATGTAATGAAACTATGAAATGGGGAAATCAAAATGCTGTGAAAACTGCATATCCTGACCAATGCATAGAAATGCTTGGTTTATATAAACACTGAAAACCAAATTCGTATCCCCTCGCTCATTTACATTGAAAGAATCAATCAGAATTATTTGTAACAATGATACTTTTTTACATAAATATCTCATTGTTGGTATGAATTTCTAAATTTTATTTGTATTATCCGGAATTAGTGTAAAAAAAATTCATATTAAATGCCAACAACTAAATTTATATAGAAATTGTAGTCACAGGGTCGGGACCAGAGAAAGGAAACAATTCGTATTAATAGGGAGAGGTTCTACTGTTTTCGTTAATTCTGTTAATGAATAAGACCTTTTATTATTCATATAAATTTTAATGTTTGTTTATCGGATTTTTGGACAGTCTGAATTTCATTTTTTTAAATACATAAATAAAATTATCATCATAACATTAGGCCAAAATTATTACAAGCATTACAGAATTATTACCAAAAATGCTGTTGCATTGCAAATACATGTTTAATTAGTAACAGTTACTGTATTTTCAAAAATACACCCTGTAAACCCCCTTAAAAAATAATAAAAATAATAACTGGAAATCCCACACCTTTTTGTTCCCCGCTGAGTTTAAATTAAAAAATTTGAAAATTAGAAAAAGGAATTTTAAAACTAGTGCGCCCTCTCCGTAGGGTATATTTGCGAAAATACGGTACATATCAAGAAATTTCTGTAAACAAATAATTATACAGCGTGAGTAAAAAAAAAAAAGCCGGCGTGAGGAGAAAAAAAAAAGTGGACTTTGATATTTACTATTTACAGTATATCAACAATTCCTAATTATTTATTATGTAGTTTATAATTCATATTTTTGAAATATTTCATTTTATATAATATAAAGTTATACAAAGAGTTTTTTTTATTTATTTATTTATGACTAGCATTTTTATTGCTTTTGGATAACCAAAGTTTAAAATCTTCCATTAAACAGAACACTTCAGAATTACATTAGAGAATCTGATGTAAAAGAGAAAAAAAATGCATAAGTGACTATATCTCAGTCAGTAAAAAAATTCTTCATTAAAAAAAGCAGTTTCACTGAAAGCTACCTCATCATAGAATGTAATATTTACCCAAACATAACATGAGTTTTTTTCAAATTAATGTAAAATAATATTAAATTATGATGTAGCAAATAAAATTTATTTATTTATTTATTATAAATTATGAAAATTTTTGAAAAAAAGAGGTTATGTTCCAAAAAAATATGGGTTTCATTAGATTTGATGCGGATAAGGTACATTAAAAGGTTTAGCATATTTTAATTGGTCATTAACTTAACTCAATTAACCCATGTCTTAATGGAATACAGGCATTTCATGTATATGTACACTCTGCTCTCTTTTCCTTTCTTTTTTGAAACAAATTAAAAGATCCATTGTATTATATTTATAAAATTGAATTCACTAAGAATTTAATCCATGGGAAAACAATTGATGGGCACAAATATGCTGATAAAATACAAGATTAATTGCTTGCTTTAAATATTCCATTTTATACAAGAAAATAAATATAATTACATGTAAATCATTATTTTAATCAATTGTACTAATATACATGTTACTTTTTTTCCCCTCAGAAAAATCAACACGTATCTCTCTTCGTTGATAATAATAGTGCTTCTTCCTTGAAAATCCAGAATACTTCCTATATCAGTATAATCCTTATTGGAATTTAATAATTTCATCAATACGATGAAACTTTATAATAAAAGTTTTAAATGCAAACTTATCATGTTTCACGTTGTAAATATTTATATATATATATTTATTTAATATATGTTTTATAAATTTTATTTTTATAACAAAAAAATAAAAATATATAAAAATTACAAATATAATAACAATAACTGCAGTTCCTTTATTTTAATGTGCAAAAGAAATTGGCAAATGTGTTCATAAACGATTGCTACGACAAAATAAAAAAATGTCTAGACTCTTGGATAATGCTAGAGAAAATGCAACTCTTAGAAGTACAGTACATAAAAGTCTTGATACATTTGAAGATAGAGGAGGGTAAAATTGGATTTAAAAAGATTGTGCGATCTTAAGCTATACTTTTTGCTGAAACACATCTTATGAGAACTTTCTTCCCATTAGATTTTATAGGATACCATTTGTAAAGCCCTATGTTGCAACTAAATTTTACTTCTAAATCGGGGAATGATAAACTGTAGAATGAAATTTGTTAATGGGTTTTTAGGTCCATTAACAGTATGTAATCTCTTATTCTTATTCAAACAAAATAACAAAATTAAATCTCTGAACTTTCAAATAAAATTCTAAGTCTCTTTTAATGATGAAATGACAAATTAATTGGATATTATGATAAATGGAATTTTATACATATGATATGGTAATGGATGAAAAAAATTCTTACAAGGAGACTCCACATACTCTGACTCATCGATTTTAAATGATAAACTTTTTAAATGCTCGTTTATCACTGTGGATTTGTAATCACATGTACAAATTATATTTAGTAAATGAATCACACATTCCCATACACGTTAAAATAAATTTAGGAAGGGAAAAAAATTATCGAAGATGGGTTTAAAACTGTATCTCCAAAATAGGATTCCAGCATTCAACCACTGAACTACCACAACTCGATTAAATCCTATTGTACAATTTGGGCATTTATAAATTGCAATCATCGATAACAAGCTTTAAGAATTTTTTCTCGGAAAATTTTGAGAAGTGCATAGGATGGCTTTGCAGGGGTATTTAAATAGGCGAAAGTTATCGTAGAATTTTTTTTAATATAAAAATCGGTGAGTAAGAGTACGTGGAGTCTCCTTGTTAGATGTACAATTTCATAATGCAATAATGTTGAAACATTACTTTGTGAGGGAAAATTAATTTGTTTTAAGAAAAATCTATTAAAAACTTTCACCTTTTCCCCATACCAATTCTATAGACACAGCAACTGAATTTCCCATTAAATTCTTTCCTAATGTTGATAAGGACATCCAAGTCCAGAAAGATATCATTTTCTAGATGCTAAAATAAACAAAACCATGAAAATAAATACAGTTTTTGAATGCTTTTTACAGAGAAGAATATTAATCACAAAAAAAAAAAAAAAATATATATATATATATTCACCTCCATCCAATTGTGTTTCAATGGTATTCTCTTCAGAAATTTTCCATTACTGTTATCATGAAAATTAACATGATATCCAACAACTTCGTCCTCTAAAACGCTATGACGGTCCACACCTAAAATTACGAGAATGTCGACTTCATTCTCATATCCAAAGGCTAATAGAGCCTGCTACATTTCAAACAGAAATAAACTATTACTTTTTTTGTTTTATTATGAAACAAATTTTCATTCCATCTTAGATTTTTTTTTAAAAATTAACTATAGGTTCAAAATATGCTATTTATTAATTACTTCAAATGGTGAAGTGAGCTTTTCACTTAAAGTCCGTTGCCATCGAATTAATCTTCCAGATGAAGTGTGAGTGACGGGAGGATTTTTAGCAGTCTGATAATTTTGCATGTCAATGAAAAAACTTTTTTGAAGACCTGTGGACTTATCATCAGCTGAAATATTGTATACCCTGGGATTAAAAATAAATTTTAAGACTTCGATAATTTTACCATCTATTCATGTTTAATTAGACTATTTCGATTTATAAATACAGTATTATAAATCCAAATAAGTAAATTGCCAGAAACTATGAAAACCAGTAAACTGTATAAAATAAAGAAACCACTATTTCCACAATATTATTTTCTGGATAAGGTCGTCACTTTTTTAAGAATTAATTTCTTGGAGATTCTCTTTCGCAGTTTATTTACTGTTACCATTTAGCACAGCATTAGATTTTGTCCAGCTCAACTTTTCATCTTTCCTTAGTTAAAAGGACCCTGAGTGCTCTCAAAATCATCTGATAGAACGCAGACATTTTTTGTGACAGACAGTGATTAGACTCACTCGGTATGAAGTTCTTCTTCCTGTAGATGTCGAAATCAAGTTTATTTTCAGTTCAGATAATTTTGAGATCTAAAAATGGAAGGGAGCCATTCTGTTCGGTTTCCATTGTGAAGTGGACCACAGGCGATAAAAATGGTTTAATTCTTCTATAAACGAGGGCAAATCTGGTTAGTTATGGTCGAAAATAGAAAACACGTCATCTACATATCTCCACCAACATTCAGGGAAGTAATCAAATGTAGTCAATGCATTATTCTTCAGTTTTCGGATGTATAAGTTGGCAAGGAACGGACTAACGTTGTGGAAATAGTGGTTTCCTTATTTATTTTATACAGTAATATACTTTATGCATATTTGTCCTTACATAGTTCTCCTCAGTCTACCATCATCTTACACATTTTCTAAAGCGTGTAAAATTGAGAAAGTGTTCTCTTTATTTTTCCCACTTAAAATCAACAAAATTAAAAAATTTTTTTACTGTTTTCTTGGTGCACTAAACTGCCAGTGCACAAGACTCTTAACAATGAGATGGTTCCCATAACTATAAGTAACATTAAAAAAGTTGGAGCTTTTTGTTGCATTACTTGCTGAATTCATACATAAATGCAATAGTTAATAGTCAAGCCCTGACTAAGGGAAGTAACAAACTAAAAAATTGGGGAAGTTAATTCTCAGACATGCAGGAATTATAAATCGTACTTCTTTATTTATTTATTTATTTATTAATTGATCATTCCACTTAGGCTCTAGATCTTATGGCTTTTTACTATCCATTTCCTTAATTAACCCTTTTGCTAAAAAATTTTGTCTGCAATTCTTTTTTCTAAGGCACTGAGCTATTTTAAACCATTTAATTCTCTTCACGCAAAAGATAACTTATTACAGTCGTACCTCGATGAGTGGATAGCATCCATACACGGAAGAAAAAAAAAAAACTTATCCAATTTAGGGATTTTCATTTAAAAAAAGTACATTACTCAACATTAATTGATTTAAACTGTGTATAATGTTTAATTTTACTGTATAAAATTGAGATACATAAGAATCTGGAGTTAGCAATCAATAAATTTACATAAGAATTAAAATGCTTATGTAGGTGTCTTCATAGAAGGACATTTCACTCTCCAAAGGATGAACTGTACTAAATTCCGAATGACCCCTTATGGAGTTTATATACACGTACAGTGGTTAATCAGTAATTTTGGGCAGCAGTGCCTATTGACTTAGAGGGAACTGAAAAGTAGCTATTATAAACAGAGAATACACAGTAGAGAGAATGTGTCTGCCAATCACGCTTTACATACACACACAATGCGTTTTCAGTTATTTTATCCATTTAACAGGAGTTAAAATAAATTTTGACATAGAAATTTATGCACTTAAGTGGTTTATCCATTTAACTTTTAATGGTTATTGGAGACCCAACTAAAGTACAGCAATCCCCCATTTTTGGCCCGGTTGGCCCAATCAATTTATTGTACCAGCTCTAATGAATTTTATTTTCAAAATTTTCACATTATTATCGTCTAGAAACATAACTGGCAATCAATAAAATTTAAAATGAATAAATGTCTATGCCAAGATGGCTGAAAAAAACCTCACGTGACCTCAAACCAACCAATCAACAACCAATATTATCTGCTAGCTATTGAGGAAAGTAATTGCCGTACTTTAGTAACTCAAAGCTTTAGATCCAACCAGAAGTGGTTGACACCTGGCGGTCAAAAACCCAATCCCTCTAAAACCGGATAAATAACGGCTGCCCAAACAATGTACCTGTAAATTATACAAGAACATTCCACTGTATTAATTAGATGTTTATATTAAATATTTTTTGAAAAGCACATTGCCATGTTTACATTGTATTTACAGCCGTTTTTATATAGCTTTCCTAAGCATACACGCATTTAATACTTAATATTACATTTCATTTTAATGTTGTTTTAATAGCTCTTTTTAATTTCAATAATTTAATGTTTTAATTTTAATAATCGTAATTTTAAAATGGTAAAAACTGAAAAACTGCATTTTTCTGTGATATTATTTTCTTACTTTATGCATTACTTTTATTACTCCATTCATTTAGCATTTGCTAAGTAGTGCTTCTTTCAAAACATTTACTAAAAAGAAAACAAAAACCATAGTGCTGTTACCTAAGTTCTGACGATGTAATATGTATTACTCTGCCAGAGTCGTCAGGATGAAAAAGAGCTCGATCTGGACGAATACAAAGAGATTTTCTTGTCAAAATTCCATTACTTGCTAATTTTTGCGATTCCATTGAATAAATCTATTGTATAACAGAATCAGTCCCAATGAATATTTAGCATCTAGTCTTAAGCATTATTGCTCATAACAATTTAATCAAACATAAAAATAATATTTAATGAAATGATTTTCTTTATATCAAACAGAATTTATTTGTGCACAGTGGAAAAACATTAGAGATATCACCCTTGTTAGATGCCACTTCCCCTCTTGCATTAATAGTGGCTTATACACAGTCATATCAACTCTGCTAGAGTTAAGAGTGTTACCAGAGGAATGAGCATCGGCCACTACATGGTCCTGATTACATATGAATGATCATCACCTATACACAGATAATAGAAGCCCAGCACAGAGGCAATCAACTGGAAGGTGCATGAAAACATGAATGGGTTTAAGTATCAGCCATCACATTACATAGCAAGAAGCATTTAAAGGGGAAGTCCACCCAAAATGAAAGCACGGTTGGATATTTTTAAATTATGTTGCTAATTCACGGTATGGCGAAATTTTCTTCCAAATATTCTATAGTAATTAACAAAAAATACAAAGCATTACGCTCTCTATTGCTCGCGATGTAAATTTGTGATACGGTTGATGATGCTTCGTACGGGATGGCAAGATACACAGGAGAAAAGCAACAATTATTCAGAAAATACATCCAGCGCAGTAACACCATCACCGATCTTGCTACAAATATATGATGAAATTTCATCTCAATTTTCGTTGCTATTGATGTTTTCTTCATAAGTGAGAGGGGTGTCAACTCTGGTTCCAACATGTAGGGTTGTATAAAACTTTCTTTCTCCATCGTTTAAAATGTATACAGCACAACTGCAATAGGGAAAACAGGCGCTGGTGATCAAACCACTTAGCGATGCCTAATCACACAGCCTACTTCTCTCTACGCGTGCATCAAAGAGTACCTAATATCATCAAATTTTTACACATTATTATTATTCTTTTATCAAAACAAATTATACCTTTCAGATATCCTTTTAAGATTGCTAAATTTTAGACATTTTCATTTTTTGCTGGACTTTCCCTCTAAGGGATCATACATAAAAAGACTCAAACTAATGAACAGCCAAACACTCCTTGAAAAGTGCGGCTTGGCAAATCAAAAACCAAAACCTCAATGCTATCTTTAGTACACTCTCACTCTATTGTCAACACCACAGGAGGAAAAAAATAAAGAAAGAGATTTTGTGTTCATGTGTATTGGGGACTGAAAAAACATTGCTATTGTGACCACATGTGTGAGGTCGTCTGTGATTTTTTCATGGAGATTAAATTTGAGAACGAGCAAATTTGAACAATGAGCAATCTGAGGGAGGATATTCGGCAAGTGACCAGATCTGCGGCAAGAAAAAAAACCCTCTCACCAAGCTCTCCTCATACGTAAGTTTCTTGTGAAAAAAACATGATTTCGCTTGCACCCTATTCGCCTGATTTGGCTCCTCCAGACTTTGCCCTCTTTCCGAAAATGAAGATCCACTTAAGAAGTTGCCGTTTTGATACAAATGAGCAGATCCAATGCGAATTGCAGAAGGTGCTTGACTCTTTCAACAAAAAGACTTCCAGAACACATTCCAGAAGTGGCAGGAATGCTGGATTCATTGTATGGCTTCGCAAAGGGACTATTTTTAAGGGGACACTGTAAATGTATTTAAATAAAGTACTTTCACTTTAAATGAACCAGACCCGGAATTTTTTTGAACACACCTCTTATGTGTGTGGTGTTGAGTTTCTGTGTCCTTGGATATGCATTGTTTTTAACATTGATGCAATGAAGCTGAATATGATTTATGGCAACAGATCATACTCTAACTGCTCAAGTGAAAGTGGACACTTTCGATTTTAGACATTTTGTCGAATATCTAGAAAAATACTTGATGGATTATCCTGAAACTTCAGGAGTGTAAAGAGCAAGTTACACCTCATACTTCAGTGAAGGTTTTGTCCCAAAGGTATTTAGGAGACCAGCAATAAATCAAACCAAAAAAATAATGTTTGGGATCACCCTGTAAAAAATAGTGCTCGAAATGGGTTTAGCTGTAGCATATGATTAAGAGGCTTCTTTTACTTATCTGTGTTCATTTGTATGAGAATAGCAGGTATATTCATAAAGGTTTCTTTAAAAAAAAAATCAAAAAGTTTTTGCAATGCCATTTTCAGGAAACTTGACAAACTACAGTACAGACAACACCCTGCAATCAGAATATAAAAATATTAAATATTTGATGAAATAAGACCCTTTTCAATAAATAATGTTTAACTGCACATGCGCAATTAATTATTTTTGCATAATTTATTAGCCGAATGTATAGAGCTGTTCTTATAAAAAGCCCAAGCAAATATCATGAAAATTCAGAAAGATATTGTCGATAGAATGAGTTGAATTTCAGTTGCTCTCAAAAATAAACAAAAATGATAAGGGGTTTTCTCCGAATTTTTATTTCTAGACCGGACACCAGTACCAACTTCTCCTCGCTCTGGCATATTGACTTCATATTATCGTAAAAAGAAGTTGATACTGTTGTCTGGTCCAGTGTTGCCAAATTTGAAGATTAAAAAGTAGCGTGACCGTGCTCCAAAAGTAGCGGATTTGAAGTATTTGTAGCCCAAACATAAAATTAATTATTTTGCAAATATGCACTGATAAAAAAAAACTTTATCGGACATTCGATGTACGTGTATCAATTTTCACTCTCTTGTTTCAAGTAATTTTCGATCAAAATAACTGTTACTTATAATGGGGTCATATGTACGGCTTTTAATTTAACCAAATATGAATCGATCACGAGTGCATGTCACCATCATGAATTGTTCACGTTAGAGAGTATTAGAAAAATGGGTTTGGTTAGGGAATTGTCGAACACTATCAGGTGTAGGTGATCATCCGATGGCATTTATTCAGCCGTCGATTCTCCAAGCAAAAAGTCAACAGAAAACAAGGTTTGGGAAAATACAAATACCACATCGTATGTCGAGATTTCTTGACCAACACTTTCCATACAATGCTACTGAATATTGAAATAACTTACCAAAGGTCGATTTGGTTTGGTTGGTTTGGTATTAACGTCCTTTTCAATTGCTATGATCATTTCAGGACGGCGTTATAGGGGCTGCAAATTTTGCCTTGCAAGGGTTCTTTAACGTGCAGCCGGCAAACGACTACACAGGACCAACGGTTATACTTACCTTCCGAAGGAAATGCGTGATCTCAGGATTTCCCCCCTGAAAAAATCTTGGTCATCCTCGGCCGGGGTTGAACCCGCGTCCTCGGGCATCAGAGGCGATCACGCAAACACTGAGCCACCGAGGCCAATACTTACCAAAGGAGATTAGATGCTTACTGCTTGAATGTAAAGTACAAACATGCTTGTCGTCTTTGTTATCATTTTAATAGAAGTATAAAGGCCTTTTACAGCGATGATGGGTTTCAATTTCCCCCAATATAATAAACTCATATGTGGTTTATGGAATATTTACATCCAAGGGTGTGCCTAAAGTTAAATAATAATAATAATAATAATAATAATAATAATAATACCAGTCACATAGTAAGGAAATTCCTACACCCAAACATCAATACTCCCACGAGCGCATAATTTTTCCCTTCCTTACATACGAGTCCCTAGGGCTTGACCCTCTTTTGGGTCCGCCTCTGGGACTTGGCCTCTGGACTTGATTTTGTTTTTTAACATCAACCATCTGTAAAACATCGATATATTGAAGTGACATCGATACATCGCCCAGCACTAGTCGCATAATCTTGATTAATTAATCGATTGCAACTACTTAATTAAAATAAAAAAAGTAGCGTTTTTTTAACTTTATCGCCCATTGAAAATTAACAGTAGCCCAAAAAGTAGCGTGTCGCCCAAGTGAAAATTTCTGTAGCGTGGGCACCTAAAAAATCGCCCAATCCGCTACTTGTATGCCCAATCTGGCAACACTTGTCTGGTCCAAAAATAAAAGTATGGAGAAAACCCCTTATCGGTTTGTTTATTTTTGAGAGGCAACTGAAATTCAACTCATTCTGTCGACGATATCTTTCTGAATTTTCACGATACTCGATTGGGCTTTTTATAAGAGTAGCTCTATACATTCGCCTAATAAATTATGCAAAAGACATTTTGGTAACACTTGGGCATGTGCAGATAAACATTATTTAGTAAAAATATTCATATTTCATCAAATATTTAATATTCTGACTGCAGGGTGTTGTCTATACTGTAGTTTGTCAAGTTTCCTGAAAAATGGCATTGCATTAGGTTGAAAACCCTGCATGTTATAAACAAAAAGCTTACGAAAAAATTTCGAAGTTTTTAAAGAAATTTTATATCTCCATGTATATAGGTACTATTCTCATCCAAATGAACAGAGATAAGTAAAAGAAGCCTCATAATCATATGCTACTGCTACAACACATTTCATGCATTATTTTTTACAGGGTGATCCCAAACATTATTTTTTTGGTTCAATTTGTTGCTGGTCCCCTATTAGTCTTCGGGACAAAACGTTCACTGAAATATACCAGGTATAAGATGCTCTATACATCCCTGAAGTTTCAGGATAATTGATCACGTATTTTTCTAGATAATCTACAAAACGTCTAAAATTGAAAATGTCCACTTTCATCATCGTACTACTGGTATCATCGTAGCTGCTATACTTAGGTTATATGATAGCTGATATAGTTAAAAGGTTGGATGATAGAATGATTCGTCCATCTAGCACCAACTAAGCATCTACAATCAAAATTGCTAAGGTCACCCCATTTATCCATGGTTATCCCATCACCGCTATCTCTTATGTTTTATCTACTTGGTGTAAATTAACATACAAAGGCCATAAATCAGAATAAAAATATCTCATCGAAAAAGAAATGTCACTAATGCTTAATCAAAAAGTTTACTTCAAAAATATTCTGATGCTTTAATGGAGTGATAATGTAATGCCAAGGAAATCCACCAACTTTCAAATCATTATCTTCACATTTAACTCGAAACAAAACTGGTGGTGCTTCTGTAAGGCCCATTAAAAATTTTTAAAAATCAAATATAATTACATTTTTAAAATAAATAAGCACATAAAATACATAACTACCTCATTTGAACATGACCATTTACCTTTTAATTTTACATTTCTAGGTAATCCTTTAGGATATGATCCTACTACGCCTTTTAAAATTTCACAATATACCCCCAGAAGGGATTCAGTTTGTTTGCCCTAAAGAAATACCATTAGTATAAAAAAGTATAAATATTTAAAATTAAAAAAAAAAAGGATTGAAATAAATTATTTAAGACTACAAGGACTTTTATTTATTTATTTTCTTTAAATCCAAAGGCAAGAAGTCATTTAGTACCCACAAGTGTTTTAATTTTGTGTGGGTTGGCAGTACTGCTTTTTGAGAGTGAATTCTAACAGATGGCACCTTCATTTCCGCTTGTGAAAAGTTTCAGCATCATCACAACAGTTTTTGGTGCCTGAAGGTGTACCATGAGCAAAAATCTATCAAAGACTTTCAGCAAATATGGGATCAGTGTTTTACCACAAAAACAAATTGTGACATACAATATGAGAGGAGCCATTTTATTGTGTCACAGTGCAAATCTAAACTACGTGATGGTACTGAAACCTTTCACAAGCAGAGACAAAGTTACCATCTGTAGAGTACCACTGTACCGCCAATCCACAGGATATTAAAACACATGTGTGAAAACTTATTGATTTGCCTTTATATTTTAGATAAGTAAAGTCAATGGAAAGCTTGAAAAAAATTGATTATTCCATAAAGTTTCTGTTCCAAGATACTTATCAAGATGGAAGACACAGAAAGTATTAATGGAAAAGAACAGTAATACAATGAATACAGTAATACTTCCCTTAACAGACACCTCTGAACTGCGGATATTTCTCTGTAGCAGACAGTACATTAGTTCCCGGCAAAATTACATTGTCTTTTATGGGCCCAATACTTCCAAATAGCAGACCTTCTTAAAAACAAATGCCGTTTTGGGGTATGCATCATTATTTTAACCCCGGAGAGGGACACCATAGAGTAACAGAAAATAGTGATCAATGAATGACCCGAGAGACCAAGAATTATATTATGAGGCGTGAAGAACTGAGAGTAGTAAGAGTTTCCTAATTTTGCATGTAAAATTTTAGACTACTTGCATGGAGTTGTACACAACATTGGATATTAATGATCCGACAAAAAGGACTGTGGAGTGATTTTGAAAAGTTGTTGAAAAATTTTGTCATTCGTAAAATTGTTATGAAATAATTTGCCTTTTGAAAAATTTGCCATTCAAAAAACTGGTTTTCAAAAAAAATTGTATTCGAAAAATTGTTTTTCGAACAATTAACCTAGAACCCCTCAGACTATCAACCAGCACTTTGTCAAGTCAATGCCTCCCGCATGTCCGAAGTTGTGTGGGCGAAAGGCGGTCCTACGTCGTATACTATATGCCACATCAATTCTTTTCTCTTACATATTATAGAACTAAAACTAACAAGTGAGTACATGACGAGATGAGTTTTTAACAGCAAGTACAGAAGGGAAATAGATGGTGACAGGTTTGGATTATTAGTGTTAACAAGGAACTATGGAATGGAAAAGAAAAATAAAATACTCAAACCAAAAAGAGAGAAAAAAGATATGAAATACCAAGTACATATTTTAAAAGCTTTGTCTTCATTCTCAATGGTAAAAAACTCAGACTAAACATATAGAATATAAAAATGATTCTAGCCATTTTACTCCCCCCCCCCTTCCTTCTCTCACGCTATACATACAGGGAAGAATTACAATGGGAAGCGAAGCTCGGGGGATTTAGTGAAATCGGATGTAATTAGCGATCCAAGCGGCCAGGCCGCTTCGACTTTAATCGAAACTGAGCCTTAGATGAAAAATACAGTTTTAAATAAGTGACTACATACAGTTTTAAATTATTAGGTGAACATAAAATTCCAAGATTGGAGCAGTTATTTTCTACTCTCTCTAATCTAGCCTTCTTTAGATAAAATTGTATTTGTATCTAATTTCCTACAAGGTGATTGGTTTTCTTCAAAGAGCCGTTTCTGCGCGGCACATTCATGGCAGTTGTTCTTCTATTCAACGAATGTCATCAGCGAATCCAGCAACTAAGTGCCCGATTTTATTTTTTTCTCCGACAAGTCAAGACAGGCAGTGCCAGATTGTGCTGCATTGACACATTACAACTCAGAACAGAACAAGAACACATTAGGAACATGAAGAGATACGTACGCCCAACGTTAAATGAACGGAATAAAATGGTATTTTACGAGAGGGTGGTCAAAAGAACAGCACGGGTGGGGAAAGGGATAGGAGAAGCCTGTGGAGCAGCACCATATGAAGGCCGGGGGGAGGGTTTATCAACAGCGGAAGTTCCCTTCCTTAGCGGCCTGGCCGTTGGAGACCAGTGGCGCTGTTTCGATTTCACTTGAATAGCATTGGAACTGTTACAACCTGCGCTTCCCGTTCTTCCTCTTCCCTGATACATACTCTATTCTTAAATTTATCTTTAATCTCAACTTTCTTTTGTATTCGGCATTTCATATCTCTTTGTGGGTTGAGGTTTTGCCTTCCTTTATAGGTTTGGTTTAGTGCTTCAGGTTTTTAGCATATACACTATCAGAGTTCTGCTATATTAAAACAATATAATTGGATTATGTGGAAATTATATTCTGGAAATATTTATTTAATGATTAATAAAGAAAAATCCACTGCCTGGATTTCTATCGTGGAACCTTCAGCTCATGCTGCTGATGCACTAACCAATTGCGCCACTGCAGACATGAAAGCATTAAATGTCTTTTGGGCTTGGTTAGAGCAGTTAATGAATATTATGCCTTTGGAAAA
>JAHWFO010057280.1:11468751-11496494 GCA_023313115.1 Rhysida immarginata | reverse complement strand
ATAGCCATACTCCGTTCAGAGACGAAGTGAAAATTTGCTGAGGATTCCAGAAACACACCGTTCATATGATGCTCTGCAGTATCCTCTTACCTTCTTTGATGGCGAGGATGGTTACCACTTTAACATAAAACAAATCGATCCTCTTACAGGAAATAAGAAGCAAAAAAAAGTATCTTCTATGGAGTTTTATGCATACCACATTATGCTGAGAGAGGGAACCTCAAACCACATCTTACGATTCCGCCAGTTGTTTCATCAATACATCATAGATATGTACGCGAAAGTCGAATGTGAACGGCTTCTTTATATTAGGTTAAATCAGAAAAAAATGCTTGTTGATGATTATATTCATCTACAGGATGCTGTGGCTAATGACCGGAATGTCACTGATATAGGAAGGATGGTAATATTACCGGCTACGTTCACTGGCAGTCCGAGGCACATGCACGAATATGCTCAAGACGCTATGTCCTATGTCCGCAATCATGGACGTCCGGATCTTTTTGTAATCATTACGTGCAACCCTAAGTGGCCAGAGATTACAGTTGAGCTTTTGGAAGGCCAATCACCGATTGATCGTCATGATTTAACAGCGAGAGTATTTAAGCAAAAACTAATCAAATTTATTGATGTTATTACGAAAAGTCATATATTTGGAGAAACCCGCTGTTGGATGTATTCGGTCGAATGGCAAAAGCGAGGTCTTCCACATGCACATATGTTGGTATGGCTTAAAGAAAAAATCCGACCGACTGAAATAGATGACAATTTCTGCTGAGCTGCCAGATCTTCAACAGGATCCACTGCTATTCAAAGTAGTGTCAAAAAACATGATCCATGGGCCGTGCAGACCTTTAAATCATAAGGCACCGTGTATGAAAGATGGCAAATGTACTAAGAACTATCCTCGACAGTTCATTGATGAGACACAATCAGCCAACGATGCTTACCCTTTATACAGAAGACGGAAGCCTGAAAATGGGGGCTTCACAGCGACTGTTACAGTTAAGGTTAACAACCAAAACAGAGATATCGAAATTGATAACAGGTGGGTTGTGCCTTATTCCCCTCTTCTTACAAAAATGTTTCAAGCACACATCAATGTCGAGTACTGCCACTCTGTTAAATCGATTAAGTACATTTGCAAATACGTCACTAAAGGCAGTGACATGGCCGTTTTCGGGTTAGCCAATGAAAATGCGGTGGATGAAGTGACTCAGTACCAATTAGGGAGATATATTAGCAGTAATGAGGCTATTTGGCACCTCTTAAATTTTCAAATCCACGAACGATACCCAACGGTTGTCCACTTAAGCGTTCACTTAGAGAACGGACAGAGAGTATACTTTACAGAAAATAATACTCAAGAGAGAGTGGAAATGCCTCCAAACACAACATTAACAGCGTTTTTTCCAGTTGTGCCAGCAAAATCCATTTGCAAGGGCATTACTCTATGTCGATGTACCAAAATACTACACCTGAAACGCGCAACGCAAAATTTTCTGCAGGAGGAAGAAGGGAGCCCAAGTTCCAGGTCAAACCGACATATGCGCAAATGATGCCATTGGTCGCATCTACACTGTTCATCCCAGCAATGCTGAGTGCTACTACCTGAGAATGTTGCTTCACGTTGTGCGAGGACCAACATTATTTAATGATCTTAAAACCTTCGAGGGACAGTGTGTGAAAGCTATAGAGAATCACGTCAGAAACACGGATTGCTTGAAAACGATCAACACTGGGACACGACATTGGCAGAGGCATCTGCCACGTGTTTCCCAAATCAACTCAGGAGTCTTTTTGCCATTATAATCACGACGTGCACTCCATCAAATCCACAGCACCTGTGGGATAAATATAAAGAAAATTTAAGTGAAGACATTCTCAGAGAGGTGCAAAGAGCTAACCCAATCATTAACTCAGGTTATACAGCGGGAATAATGAAACAAGCGCTTATACTTCTTGAGGACAAATGTATCTCTATTAACGGCAAAACTCTCTTGCAGCTTGGGCTAGAGGCGCCGAATCGAAATGGTCAAGAGGTCCTAGATACTGATTTTTGGAAGGAAAGGAACTATGACATTAATGCTCTCCAGCTTTTTCTTGAAAAAAATAGACCCCTATTAGTCTCAGACCAGAGGCAAGCCTATGACGCTGTTTTAAGTCTCATTCAGGATGGAAATGGTGGCATTTGTTTCTTGACGCACCCGGGGGAACTGGAAAAACATTTCTGATAAATATTTTGCTGGCTGAGATTCGCCAAAGAAATGAAATTGCTTTGGCTATGGCATCTTCTGGGATAGCATCTACACTGTTAGTTGGTGGTCGAACAGAGCATTCAGCTCTGAAGCTTTCAGAATGGCCCATTTGCAACATAAGCAAAGGCTCCAGTCAGGCACAAGTGCTCAAACATTGCAAACTAATAGTTTGGGACGAATGCACCATGGTCCACAAAAAAGGCACTAGAAGCGCTTAATTGCACTTTGCAAGACATACGGGGAAATGGGAGGCTGATGGGCGGTACTGTTGTCCTCCTGGCAGGAAATTTTAGACAAACCCTGCTTGTGATTCCACGCTCTACGCCAGCCAATGAACTTCACGCCTGTCTTAAGTCCTCAACCTTATGGAAGCATGTGCGCAAAATGGATCTCAAGACGAATATGAAGATTCATTTACGAGGAGAAACAAGTGCAGAGCAGTTTTCACAGCAATTGCTGTTAATTGACAATGGAGAAGTTTCTGTCGGCCCCACTACCGGTCTAATTTCGTTTCCCTCAAATTTCTGCAATATGGTCTCTTCACTCGTCGAGCTGATAACTAAAGTGTTTCCAGATATACAAGAAAATTACAAATCGCATCGATGGTTGTGCAAAAGGGCCATTTTAGCTCCAAAAAACGACAACGTTAAATATGTTAACGATCTTATTCAGGAAATGCTCCCTGGCAACTCTGCCACCTTTTCATCTATTGATACAGTAATGGATATGGAGCAAGCTGTGCATTACCCTATAGAATATTTAAAATCCCTTGAACCCCCAGGAATGCCGCCACATAGGCTCACTTAAAAAAAAGGATCCCCTATCATGCTATTACTTAATCTCGACCCACCAAGGCTGTGCAATGGAACAAGACTAACCGTGAAGAATCTATTGCCAAACGTAATAGAGGCCACGATCATCACGGGGAATGCCGCAGGTGAAGACGTATTCATTCCTTGCATTCCATTAATACCCAGTGATACAAATATGCCCTTCCATTACAAGCTATTGCAGTTTCCCATACGGCTTTCATTCGCTATGAGTATCAACAAGGCCCAGGGGCAATCGCTTTGTGTGGCAAGCATTAACTTGGAAATGCCATGTTTTTCACAGGGGCAATTATATATAGCTTGCTCAAGAGTCGGCACCCCAGATAATTTGTTTGTTTACGCTCAGCTTTGAAGTAAAAGCTGGGATATAAATAAAATTGTCGGGAGAGCGCATTCGAACTTCGGCTGGCGAATCCAAGCACCAGAAACCATAATAATCTTTTTTATATACCCGAAACAATTGCAGGTGTTTAACTGAAGCAAATCAACATCCTTCTTGAGGTTGTTCTGCTGACCTATAACTATAATTATCCCGGGCAACGCCGGGTAGATCAGCAAGTTCTTTTAAATATATATAAAGAAGAATGTTTGGGAGTGGGTGTGTTTGTATTTTATACAAATCTACAGTTTTATTCCGATCTTGATGAAATTTTGCATACTTGACCTTCAAAGCATGAGGAAGGTCACTGTCGATCTCAGATTATGAAAAAATAATAATTATCGATAATAAATCAATATTCATAATTATGGTAGGGCATATTAATGAGAAAATCTCATGACCAACAATGCAAGGCAAAGTTTGTGCATTATAAATAAGGTTCAATTTGTAACAATGCGTAGAATTCCTGTTATTCAGGCTTTTCTTAGAATTGAGAGTTTTTAGTACTTAACAATTTCTTGAAAATCTTTAAAAATGATCAGTAACTGGAGATAATGGAGAGTGAGCAGACTATTGAGAAAGAGTGGAAAGATGACAGAGGAAGCAGTTCTTTAGCTCTGTGTTGTATTGAGGAAATGGTAAGCATGTCAGTAGAAGAATCAGCGACCACTAGACTACACAAAGTGATGAATGGCCAAGTTTTGCTTCCAGACATCGAGAGCAGAGAGCCCTCAGTGATATTAGCTGAAACGTGGGTTGCATGACTTTATAAAAAACCTTGTATAATTTATAGGTAGCTTTTGTAATCTTTAATACAGCTATACTCTACAAGCAAAAAGAGGTTTTTATTTTTCAGCCCGTCTATTTTGATTCTAATGATGCATAAGCTTGGACATTATGCAAATTCTATTATACAGGGTGGTCATAAATTATTAAGCACATTTTGACAGTGAATATTTTATTAACCAAGAAATGTACACACTTCTTGTGAACATCATTGAAAAGTACAACTCAAACAGTTTGTCAGGTGTCACTATCACTACCAGGCGGCAGCACTGTTTGGCGTAGGAACACAAAACGCGAAAATGGCGACCGTGCAGCAGAAAGCAATGTGCGTTCTTTGGTTTCATGAGCAGAAATCCGTGATAGCAGTTCAACGGCAATTCCGCTTGGAATATGGACAACCTGCTCCTGAAAAGGATTCCATAAAGGATCGCGTGTACTCCAGCAAAGTGTGTGATCTTGATGAATTGAAGGAAAGGATTGTGGCCGTCATTGCAACAGTGACACCTGAAATGCTGCGGAATACATGGCGTGAAATCGAATATCGAATGGATATTCTGCGAGTCACTGCAGGAGCACACGTGGAAGTGCTGTAACTTCAGAATATTACGGAAAAAAACTGTTTGAGTTGTACTTTTCAATGATGTTCACAAGAAGTGTGTACATTTCTTGGTTAATAAAATATTCACTGTCAAAATGTGCTTAATAATTTATGACCACCCTGTATTATAGATTTCTTCTCAGTCCGTCATGTACATTATAACAGAGTTCAACTGTAATGATAATAAATATACATAAATGTCTTTTATCTTTATAATTAGTATTTTGCTAGATTTTTTTTATTATTATTATTTTGTCAGTGATGTAATATAAATAAAAGCTCATGTATCCTTAATTATGCTTCTATTTTAGATTTCAACAACGAAAAGTTATAAGAAATGAAAATTTTATTATAATTAGATGTTTAATTTAATAATGCAATTGGATTAAAAAAAAAAATAAATGCAGAAAATAATTATTTTTACCGCTAAAAATGATTCCACAAATTTCCGAACAGTAGCATTATCTTTAGGTCGAATGCCTGGGCTTAAAATGTCCAAAGACACTAATTTTTCAACAGAGTCGGGAAAAATTGTAGAATAATATATACCAACGATAGCTCCTAGACTGTGAGCCAATATGCTGAACTTCTTCCATTCAAGATGATCACATACTCTCTTAATATCTGTTACAAACTGCATCAAACCATACATTGCTCCGTTAGGAATATGTGATGATTTACCATGTCCCTTTATCAAAAATAAAAAAAAAAATCACTAAGGACATAAATTAAAATAATTTTGAATTTAAGATTAATTTCAAATTGCAGATAAGGTTTTACCGGTAAGTCAATAACAATTAAATGAATGGAGGCAGGCAAATGAGAAACGAGCAAATCAAAAGTTCCAGCATTATCTTGCCACCCGTGTATTCCTAATACAGGAGAGCCTGTAGATGGACCCCATTCTTTTGCAGCAATTATTCCATATGGAACAGGAATTTCTATCTCTTTGGCTTCACAAAAATCACGTAAACTTTCCTTAGTATTTTTGCCATTTTCTGTTTCGCCATTTAGTGCTAGAAATGGGGAGAAAAAAAGACGCATTTACACAAGTAAGATTAAATAACTGAAACAAAAATATGAAAACATATACAGTCGTGCCTCCACAAGTCGGCAACCGTAGTTCCAGGGCCTTGCCATCTTGCAGATTTTCCCAACTTGCGGAATTCCAAGACGGCAGGACCCTCTCCCCCACCACAGCTTTTTTAAAATACAGTCGTCCCTCCACAAGTTGGCAACCTCAGTTCTAGGGCCTTGCCGTCTTATGGATTTTCTTATGGAATTCCAAGATAGGCATTCGCATCGTGGAGGCCAAATCATTGCCGTGAAGTCGGTAGCATGTTCTTCCAGCCGTGTCACAAGAGCCTTGTGTGGAAGTGCATTATTTTGCTGGAAGATGCCGTCGTCCGCGGGGTAAAAACATGAAGGGGTGCAGGTGGTCCCCAAGAAGATCGACGTAGGAAGCAGCACGCAGTGTGAATGTCAGATGCACCAACGGACCCATTACATGCCACGAGAAAACACCCCAGACCAGTATGGAGCCTCCACCTGCCTGAGTGGTCTCCACCTGACAAGCCAGGTCCATGGCTTCGTGTGGCCTGCGCCAGACACGGACACGACCATCGACCTGATACAGCTGAAATCGTGACTCGTTGGACCAGGCAACCCTTTGCCAGTCCTCAGCAGTCCAATGTCGATGTTGGTTGACTCAGGCTAGGTGTTGCCGACGATGTGCAGCTGTCAAGAATTGCACCAGTCATGGCCGCCTGCTTCTAAAGCCTGCAGCTGCCAAGGTTCACCGAATTGTCATCATTGAGACAGTTGCGGGACATCCCTGGTTGTAACGCATGGTGATTTGGCCCGCTGTCATCCTTCGGTCAGCAGTTGCAAGCAGTGTAACTTGGCGAACACCTCTGACATCAATGCCCGTCTGCTGTCCGACATGGCTTATAACCCCTCGTTGGGTGTACTCTCGTTAGACCCTTGCAACAGTTCTGCGGGAAAATTGCAGGGTGTTGGCTACATCTGATACTGAGGCAGCCATCTGTCTGGCACCAACAATCGTCCCCTGTTCAAATGCAGATAGCTCTCGGCGTGCTGTCATTTCTGCAGCTAGTTTTGCTTACAATAATTCTCTAATATTCTAATATTCTAAAGGCAGAGAATTAAAAAATCTTGAAGTCATTGTCTTTCTGGAAAAAAAAAATTGCTGACTTGTGGAGGGACGACTGTATATTTAAAAAAATATTTCCATGTTAAATTGTAAACAGACAAGTGTAAAATAAAATGTTATGGTATAATTTTAAGGTTAAGCAGGTAGAAATTAAAAATTACCAATTCTGATAAAATTGAATCTGAAATTTAACTCTGAATTACCGTACTTTTTCTCTTTTTAAATTTCGATATTTACTAGCTATCAGTTACCAAAACATTATATTCTTTCAAAAGAATTTGGTCCTGCTTATAAATGTTTATACCTTTTATGCTCCTTTTTAAAAATTTATTCCATTATCTATTAGCTTCAAATTTTTATTTGCATGACTTTTTCAACAAAAATTTCAATGTCCAAAAAATAAGTATTTGCATTTTTTCCCTCGTATTAATGTCAGACGAAATTTTTACTTCTAATATTTTTTTCTTTTTTTTTTTAGATGATGGAGCAATGTCCAAATAAGTCAGTACACAATAATGTTTGTGTACAATTTTAAAACGATATGTTAGAATAATGAATTTCTTGATACAATAATAGAAATGATGATCATTTGGTCATTCTGAGCAAAAATATGTTCCACTGATCATGACACTCCACAAAAAAAGAAAAATGCGATAACCATTTTCCAATTTTTGACAAAAGTGTGACAAAATAATGTTTGCATCACTAAAGTGACGAGATAATAATGTTTTCAAAGGGACATACAATCACCCTAATAAGCCTAAAGATAAATGTCTAAGAGAATTTTCTGCCAATGTGATCGATTCATACGAGGCATTATGCATTTTATTAAATTAGTTATGGATGTAAACATTTGTTTTACCTAATTTACAGACACATAACGTCACTTTTATCCAATCATATTTTATTGTAGAGCATTTTCACCGACTTAATCAACCACCCCATCCATGTATGATTGATTACAAAGTATCACTTGTAATGATTAATATAAAAAACTGGTGTCTGTACATAGAAAATATTTAAGAAAATCTTAGCGACAGCTCTTACTAACACTAACAGAACCCAAAACAATCATTTTTAGAATTTTTGCCTGTCCTTCCATCTGTTTGTTATCTCATTACGCAAAAACATGGTTTCACAGTTACATTGTTTTAGGCGTAACTTTAAAAAATGGTGTATCATTTATCGTGATACACCGTCTAGAAGCAGAGTTCTAGGCTAAACAGGATGGACTCCCCCCTATACTTCCCCAGCATGTTTGATTTCAAAGCGATCTCTGGATTTTTGCATGAAAACTAGCATCTGTCGTCTGCTTAGGGAGAAGAGGATTCGCTGTCCATAAGCTAATGATTATTGCTGACATATTGCTAAGACACCAGAAACAGCTGTGATTTCTTTAAAACTTTCAATATAAATTTAGATCATGTGTACAGAAATGAACTAAAGAAGAAATATTTTCCATTCTCATTTTGATATCTTTTAATGTAATTTTAAATATAATTTTTAAAGCAAAACTTTATGCGTGTATAATTAAATTGTTTAAAGAATCTTATGTAATTTTAATATTACATATTTCATCAATAAACTAATTCAATAAAATAATAAAAAAAATACTTTCATACAAAAAAATTCAAAAGAACTCGTAATATTTGCGATAGGCTGCCATGCTTTTCTCCTCTTAACAGCTGTATAAACAGAAACCATGCGAAGCAAAACCAAATGTTTCGGTATTGTCATAGCCAACAAAGATAACATGCTATCTTTGTTGGCCATGGTATTATTCACTTAAGAATCCAGAGGGTGCCACTGAAAAAATAACTCGCGCTCAACTCATAGAAGTCCATCCTGTTTCTTTCATCCATGGCTAAACTCTCTTAAGCTCACAAAACAAATAACAGATGGCACTACAAGCAAATATGTAAGGTTGGCAACTTTTTTAACTATGTTCAGATTTATATTTTTTAAACATTCATGCAGATAAAGTCGTGGGCAACCGCTAATAATAAATAAACTAGACATGGAATGAAAATTCCTGCTTTTGAAATCTAAGCTAGAACTATAAATAATAAAAAAAAAAAAGCCGAAACTCTGCATTTGTAGATTTAATGAAGAATTCATCGCTAAGCATTCCTTTCAGAGAGGCCAAGTTCGCTAATAACATCAGCATGTTTCCTTTACACTCGTTCGAAATCTTGGAAAAACGAACACACTTAGGCTTTTATGAAGTTATTTGACTAAAGTATTAACAATATTAAGGAATAATGCATTATATTTAGAGATTTAGAAAAAAGTTTAATTTTTTTTCAGTTTACTAAAAACAATATTAATGAAGAGCATGAGATGGCGGAATTTTAGATTTGACTAATTAATCATTATCGTGCTCCTGAAACCATTCCATGACGATACGAGCCTTGTGACATGGAGGATTGAACACAGGTGGGGGAAGCACAGTAGCCATGAAGGGATGAACGTGGTCGGCAACAATGTTCAGGTAGCCCTGACCATTAAGGTATTGTTCTACAGGTTATCAGCGGACCAAGAGTATCTCAGGAAAACATTCCACAGACCATTAAAGAGCCTCCACCAGCCTGGACAGCGGAAAGCAGACAGGAGGGGCTCATCGCTTCGTGCTATTGTCTCCAAATTCTGCATCGGCCATCTGCATGGTACAACAGGAAACAGGATTCATCCGGCCAGCAGACCTTCCAGTCATCGACGGTCCAGTGTTGGTGATCACTGGCAAATTGGAGAGGTCAAAGGTAGCCGCATTGGCCGTCGGCTGTTGTAGTGCCAATGTACGGCATGTAGTGTATTCAGAGATAATATTCTGCAGTCCAATGTTGTGGTCCATGGCCAGTTGATGAGTCGTGACGTTTCTATTTGCATGAACAAGCATTCCCATCCTACGCTCACCCTTTGGATCGACAGTCTTTGCGACCACAGGCTGATCTCTAGCTGGTTGTTTTATGATTGTTTAACTAGTCCTGGTAAACCTTTGAAATGGCTGTTCGGGAAAAGCCTAGGAAAAGTGCGGTTTCAGAAATACTCAGTCCATCTCGCCGGGCACCAACTATCATCCAACGCTTGAAGTCGCTCAGATCCTTTGTTTTCCCCATGGTGATGGTCAAACCACTTGCAGATGGCAGGTGTGTTCTCGCTTTACTTGGTACCGACGGTCACATGACCAACTGATACGTAGTATTTGCTATGCCAATGGATTTGCATAGTCATGGGTGTTCCTAATAAACTGGCCACTCGGTGTTTATACACACTGAATGGCCAAATTATTATGACCACCCCCTTAATACAGTGTTGGGCCATCTTTCGCTCTTATTACTGCTTGCATTCTTCGGGGCATGGATTCTATGAGATGTTGGTAGGTTGTAGGAGGAATTTGAGACCAACTCTGAAGAACTGCACCTTCCAATTCCTGCAGATTTGATGGTGCTGGATCCCGCTGCCTGATGGCCCGTTCGATCTCATCCAAAGGGATTGAGATCTGGCGATTGTGCAGGCCAACGAAGCAAGGTAAACTCTCCGGCATGTTCTTCGAACCATCTGAGGACGATGCCAGCCTTATGGCAAGGAGCATTGTCCTGCTGGAAGAATCCATCCCAGTCAGAGTACACCATTAACATAACGCGATGTACTTGATCTGCGACAATACTTAAATAATCTTGGGCACGCACATGTCCGTGCAGAGGATTCAAAGGACCCAAACAATGCCAAGAAAACATCCCCCAAACCATAATACTGCTGACACCAGCTTGAAATGTTGTACAATGCAGATGGGGTCCATGCTTTCATGTTGTTTTCTCCATATTCTAACCCTGTCATCTGCGACTCATCGGACCACATGACCCTTTACCAGTCACCTACTGTCCAATCCTTGTGCTCCTTGGCGAACTGGAGACGTCTGCTCTTGTTCAAGGCTGACAGTAGAGGCTTTCGAACTGGTCGTTGGGTTTATTTCTTTGAGTGAAATTGAGTGACACCAACACATTTCGCATATTTCGACTTTAGTTCATAGTTAGCGGGACACTGGTATAGTTAAATCATAATAAAATAAAACTAATCGTTATAAATTCAACTTGTGATTAAGATTTATTTACAACAACTGAGAAATCAAATGAACAGCATTATTATTTATTAATGGCTTTTCTCTCCTAAAATAACGTTCCCATTCAAAAGCAGAAAACATCAAGGAAAACTGATTAGATATTATAGTGGCATCTCAGGAAGCTGCCATATTAAAAAAACAAACATGAAAAATGCAATAAAAAAATGACATGATGTGAATGTAACAGGATAGAAAGTGGCATGATGTTATATGCCTTTCATTTGGAAACATGTTGCTCAACACTAAACTTTACACAAACCTTTTCAGGGATTACATAAGAAAAATTCCAAAAAGATTTAGGGCAAAAGTCTGTTCATTAGAATTAAAAAACAGATGTTTAGAACGGAAAGATTTTATTTATTTATTTATTTATTTATTTATTTATTTATTTATTTATTTTCACACAAACTTTTTTGAAAACTCTAAAGCTTAGAATGAAAATTTAAAATTTCCCTTTAAAAACAAATTTATTTCAACACTGAAGTTCATCGATAGTAATAAAATAAAATATAAAGACTCAACAATAATTTTGATATTTTTTAGTATTTTCGAGATTTAAAGTTTCAAAGATGTTTATTATAACGAACATCTATGAAAATTTAAAATAAGATTTGAAAAGATCGTCGGGTCTTTATATTTTATTATATTATTGATGAACTTAATGTTGAAATACCTTTAACAAAATAATTTTGTTTGTACTTTAACAATAAACAATAAAATTTCTTGCTATAATTTGTTATTAAATAAAATATTATAAAATAATAAAAAAAAATATTCAAATAATATTTAACCAATATTTTATTTGTTATTATTAAGTTCAACAAATATAAAATTAATGCTCTACGTAATTACATTTTTTTATATAGGGGTTGCTTAAATACACATACAGACAATAAAAATCTGATTATCAGATATGTTGGTAAGGTAGGAGTAAAATTATCTGATTTCCTGAATTTCTACTTGTAAAGGAATTTACATGCACATTGCTTCTCCCCCAATATGTGTTCATAAATACAGACAGTTAATTATTTTTCAGACATTCATTTCAATTTATTCAATATGCGATAAGGTCTAAATCGAGAATACGTCTCGAACTTATTCAGATTTCCTTATTTCAATGTTTTCTTACCCAGATTCTTTCTTTGCAATGCCATGAATCATATTTCCTGTTGAACATGAATTTGGCAAAGTCATTCATCATTTTTCTTTTTTTCCATCACCATTTTTTAAAGGACTAAGGTAATAATTTACTTTTAAAACTTAATTTTTATAATTTTTTTTTAAATTCTGATTATACAAATGCGTTATATTTGAATTATAATAAATATCAATAAGGGATGGAAAAAATTGAGTACCAAAAATATATGACAAATAAAGGAAGGCAGTTATATAATTCAACCAGTTTGGAGGGGGGGAGGGGGAGTATCATGGAGTTAGTCTGTATTTGCCATATAGAAAGCATTTGGTTACCAAATCTATCTGTATTACCTTTATGCATTGTCGATGGTGTGAAACTGCGATTGTTACAACAGAATTTAAACGTCCGTCCGTCCCGGCTTTCGATTCGGCATTCGCGCTATCCAGTTAGCAAGCCATTTTGTGCCCAGGATTGTGGGTAAAAAAAATATGAACAGTCATATAAATAAAAGCGAAACAGAACAAGCGGTCATAAATAAGACACACACGTATTTTGAGAAAAATAATCTTCTCTGTTCAATTTATATAAGAAAATAAGGCGCCGATTATAAGGTGACTAAGGCCAGTATGTTGGGAGCGACAAGTCTGATTGAGTGACGTTTGGATGGGTAACCATAGTTACAAGAACAGCTCATTGTCAAAGGTCAAAGCAAGGAAAATTTAAGCGAAAATTATTATTGCATAAATACTCACTAATTAACGCATCTTTCAATATTAACTCTAAGGAAATCTTTTGCTTTCTGATGTAAGTTAAGGTAATGTTTTTGCTAAAGGTAAGGTAAGATAATGTTTTGATCAGTTTATTTGCGTGAATGATCCTCATTGAACGCGAACTCTTTCCTGTAAAAATAAAATAAATAAATAAATATAATAAAAAAAATTTTAAGCACATATTTTTATTTGAAAAAATTCACTAAAAAGTAAAAATATAAAAAAATGTTGGGCCTTCACTAAATAGGAATTCATAAAATTAAAATATATTAAATAGGAAAGTTATAATTAATTTCACATTATACAATTTATAAAATTAATTCAGTAGTATAATGATATATTTTTGTGATATATTGACAATCTGAGAATGAAGTTTTTCATATAAGTCTATAAAAAAAATTTTGGTATAAGTATTCGAGTTTTTCACTAAGCGGTAAAAAATATTGAAAGATAGTTAAGAAAATATTAAACGCGCCGCCACGCTTTTACCTTTATTATTATTATTATTATTATTATTATTATTATTATTATTATTATTAAATTTTATGAATTCCTATTTAAATGAGAGAAACCAAAAATAAGCTTTTTTACTTTTTAGTGCACTTTTTAAAATAAAAATGTGTGCTTAAAAATTAGGAAAAATAAATTTTGCAACAAGAACGACTAAAAAGGATAAATATATATACAAGGTGAGTCAAAAGTCTGCTACCCCCTTCCTATCTTGGATACCAATGTAGTTACGTAAATTCCAATACAGGGAATGAATAGGAACTTGAGGGTGCTCTATCTGATGGAGTACCTTTCATCATCTCAAATATGCAAATTATGACACGTCCAAATTCTATTTAGAAAACCGTAAGAGAGACACAAAAAATTTCAATTGCACATTTGTTCAACAGCAAATTCAAAAAAAAAAAAAAGATTGAGGCAAGGGATGAGTGGCCATAGGAGGAAACAAGAGCAACAGAGTCCAAAGATCCTGGGTTCAAGTCTCTGAAGTAACCACCGAGTGTTTTTTTTCTTCTTCTGAATACCATTTGCCAAGCATGCAATTTATTTCATGCACCATCCTCATCCTGTTCTGGAAAGTTCCACAATTTACCATAAAGTCACCAGTTTCCTGTGCAATTGGTATAAAAAACCATGTTGAAGCTGAGAAAAAATCCGACCAAAGCAAGATGACACAGTACACTAACTAGGAAATGATCAACATGGTCCTCTGCTTTGGTGAAACGAGGCAAAATTATCATGCAACAATCAGGCATCATGCGGAATTATGCTATGGTGCAAGTGGACATCACTTTGAACACTATCTGGATTGATGGAAACACTTACTTTGTATCAGATGACTGTTTGTAAGTAAGAAACAATAAAAGAGCCAGTTGTCCTGTTGCAGAGCAAGCAATGAGGATTGTGGGTGATCCGCTCATCGGATTGTGGTGAAATTTTTTTTGCTTTGTTTGGAATTCGCTGTTGAACAAATGTGCAATTGGAATTTTTTGTGTATCTCTTACGGTTTTCGAGGAAGAATTTGGGTGTGTCCCAATTTGCATATTCGAGATGATGAAAGGTGCTCCATCAGACAGAGCACCATCAAGTTCCTATTCATTCTGTTTTGAAATTTGCATAACTATATTTGTATGCAAGACAGGAAGGGGGTAACAGACTTTTGACTCACCCTGTATATTCTACTCTTTAGTCTTATTTTGCATTTTATTTTATTCTTTTTAGTCTTTCTTGTTGCAAAATCTATTTTTTTCTTGTAGCCAATAATCCATCCTCCCAAAAAAAAAATAAATAAATAAAACACAGAATCGATTTACAAGTCCTGAAGAAATGGTATTATCTTTTATCCCAAGAATTTTAATTGAATAAAGAAAACCTGAAGAGATGGTCCAATGAAAATCAGTGTCAGATTTGGAGTCGTTTGAAAACTGGAAGCAGACGAAAAATGATCGAAAGATTTGAATGTCACGTACAGGAGTTGAGTTAAGTAACAGGTATAAAAATTTTAAACGGCCCAACAGTTCTGAATATATGAGGTCAACAAACTGTGGATATAATACACTAATAAATAATAAAGCGAATACACATTTCCACAAAATTTTTTACTGTAAGTATGTACATTTCGGGGACGAAATCCCCTTCTTCAGCTACAACTTAGTGTAAAACTAGCAATACATAATAACAAGTAGGCAATTTATAGACAAATGAATAAAATACAAATAAAATATTTCAGTTACAATCTACAATAGAACTCTAAGGATACAGGGTTTTTCGGTGATTATTCTTCAAACTACCCAATCGATTTTGATATGCTGTACAGGGTGCGTAAGGTATTTGAGGACGCACCTTCGTTTGGCTACTGCTAGAAGAATAGTGTGGCAACGGCTACTACAAGCAATGCTACGTGGTTGATTCCCGATTTGATGACAGTAGCGGTGGCGCTGCAATCGACATAGATGCGAGTTACGCGGGAGATGAGATGTAAATCTTAGGATGATGGAGGTTTTTTCCAGCGACTTCAGCTGCCTACAAAATGGCGGATGAAATGGGGAAGCATCATTGTTGAGATAAACAATGATAAACGCAATGATATCTAAAACAACTGGATCGCTGACTTAATTTACTGAGAGAGAACTGAGGCCGTAATTCTATGCCTCCTGAAGGGATCGTTTATGAGAAATGAGTGTTTTTCAGGGATTTAACCTTATGAGCGTTTATGAGGAATTATTGTTTTTGAGGGATTTAACCTTCTAGTCAATTTATGAGCGTTTATGAGGGATTTAACCTTGCTTTTTAGGCCACCTGACGCTGCTAGTCAATTTATGACGTATTTTGGCTTCACTTCTCAATGCCGACTGCGGATAGAGTCAGCGTTCCAGTTGTTTTATAAACGCTATCGCTGACAATGATAAACGTATGCTCTTCCCCATTTCACCCGCCATTTTGTACGGCCTACTATTACGGGTGACTTAAGTTTATTTATAAAAATTTAGTAGCCATAACTGATGATAATTCTAGTAAATCAAAATTATACAAAAAAGTATAACTGGGGCAAATGTCCACAATTGAAAACAAGAGCCCTTCTTTATACTTAAAAATTTAGTATAATTTTAGATAATTGTCTTCCACAGAACTTGAGAATACTCTTTAACGTTAAAATAAATGAAAAAAACGCTGTTTTAAATACGTTGAAATATAAGATCAGAGATGGATGAAGATAAAGCATGGAATATGAGCCCTTCCGAGCCAGAGGAATTAAATTTTGAGTAATTAAGCATTAAATATAGATCTGCTAAATTAAGTCTAATAAAATATAAACATAAAATCTAATAACGCTGTACACAGCTGGCAACCTCACAAATGATAGAAAATGAATTTTCACAGATGTTTCAGGAGAAAGAATTCAAAAAATGAGGCGTTCGCCCCTCTAGCTCGGAAGGTCTCATATGTAGAATGCACAATATTGAAAAATATATAGATATACAAAGAGAATGTCTTTTTTCATATAAAATTCATTTATCACATGATTAACAACCAAATATCAGATATTTTAGGTTAATCGGTTTTAAAAAAAAAATTCTTATTATTTAAAAAAAAAGTAAGATATATAATACATTTGTATTTAAAGCTGCTTTGATTGCATTTTATTATTTAAAAATGAGGAATTTTTAAAAATTATTCTGATTTTCTTAGATTTTACATAAAGAAAAAAAAATAAATGAGAAATATAGACAGTCAAGTGGTTCTTGGAATTTTAAAATGCAACAGTAAGAGGGGAGAGGTGCTAATTTATTGCAAAACTAACATCAGATGAAGAAATAGAAAACTTATCTAAAGAAAATAACTCGGTGTGAAATGGTCGTGTATTTCTCTATACCAAAGATAACTGAAAAAGAAGAAAATCATTTGAAATTAAAAAATACTGCAAAAATCATCTCTAAATTAAAAACAAAAGGGGGGAGGGACGAAATATTATTAAAATGATATATAATGTTCTGGAATTAAAATGAAATAATAAATCAAATTTATAAATTTTACGAAGAAATTAATGGAGCCTTATTGATGTGTTTAGCTACTATGTAAAGTTCTAGATAGATAGCTCTATCTAGAACTTTACTACTATGTTAACGTAGCTGCCGTCTGGCGGCATCATCATTCGAAGAATCAGATTTGAACGCTCGCTGCCACACTATTCTTCTAGCCATATTACTGCTGCATTATAGTAAATTGTATGTCCTTTCAGTTTCCGGAAAGCAAAATGGCGGACCATCAAGAAACACAAGTCATGAAGAGGCATGCAGTAATCGTGGCAATAAAGGCAGCGCACAGCGATTTAGAGATATCACGATTTCTAAAGGTCGCAAGATCCTTCGTGTCCACAAAGTGCGGAAGGAGTTGGAGACCGACGATGGCAATGTTGCACCAGTAGCAAAGCGTAAAAAGCATGCCTCACGCTCTGACATCATCAGAACACCTGAATTTATTCAGCAAGTGCAGCAAGCCATCGATGACAATCCCAGAATATCCATGAGGTCACTTGCTAAAGATCTCCATGTGTCGGAAGGAACAATCAGAAATGTTGTCCATGAAAACAGATTGAAAAGGCTCTTAAACAAGCTGAAAATTCCGTGTGAAGCTGATTTGCTGATTTTATCCGATGAAAAAACTTTGACCAGGATCAGAAGGTGAACAGAAGAAATGACAGATGGTTTTAGGGGTTGTCCTTCGGAAGTGCCACTAGTCATGCACACGAAACTTTCTGCAACTGTCATGGTTTTAGGGGTTGTCAGCAGTGAAGGACATGTGATGCCTCCACACTTCTTTTCTTATTATCTCGACTTGTATCTCTGTTTTCTTTCTTGACGTGAATCTGTCCTCAAACACCTTACGCACCATATATAAGGGTCTGAGACAAGAAGGTATTGGTCTCAGAGACTCCACATGTCACAAGTGGACGTGTTCATTCCTGCTCTCGTGACTTAGTATCTAGTCTTCTGTCATTGTTGGAAGAGCCGAGACCTCTGCCAGACCTCTCCACGAAAAAAGCGTGTATTTGCTAATTTTTCAAAATATTTGTTCGTTTATTTGATAAAATGAGCGTACGAGAGTGGACAGATGAGATCTTTCAATTAATCAGTCTTTATGAAGAAAAGGTATTGTTATGGAATGTGAAACGTAAGTTGTGGTGAACAAGCTCCCAATTATTTCGTCGATCCACCCATTTCCTTACCCAACGCTTCTTTTTTTTTCCATCTTCCGTTTTTGTACAATCTTATACGCAATTAAAAAAGCTAGAACCTGACGCGAATCTATTTTGCTTTAAAGTAAAAACATTTTCAAGTCACTGCGTGTTGACTCAAGTGGGTACGGAATTGTCCTGGTCTCGAGACTAAACTGACCTTCGAGTCTCTGAGAACTCTGACAGTGATCTCAAATGGACAACACCCTGATACCAATCTCGAGACTTTCTCAGGGAGATTTTATTCTCAAACTAGAAGCGAACCCACCCGATTGTATAATCGGGAAATAACCCATTGTTAGATTTTTTCTTTGTTGTGACATAGTCCACAGTCGCTGATTTTATATCTCAAATGGACACTTAGCTTTAAGACACTCGGCAGACATAGGGCTTTCACCATATAAAATTTGATGGTTGTCCGATTGAAGGTGTAAAAGGTCTCGCAATACTCACAATGGTAACGTTTATCTCCAGTGTGCAGTCTCTCGTGTCTCTCTTTATCGGATACCTGACTAAATTTTTTATTGCAGAAGTTAGATTACAACAATTTACACGAGTCGATATGAATGATGTTTTTCTCACTTCAGTTATACTAACTGTTATTGGAGCGAAGCGAACAAAATGAGGGAAACACCATTCATAGCCGACTCGGGTAAATTGTTGTAATGATTTTATATACTGAGTGACCACTTTGTTAGTGAAACCATACTAATAACGAGTTGGTCTTAGCTACGATAACCATTCTTCTGGGCATAGATTCTATAAAGTGCTGGGACAAAAGAATATTGGCCACTGGTTGGATGCGGCATTAAGCCTGAAATCTCTCAAAGAAAGAAAGAAATCGCAAGATGAGGGATCGGCGGAGCGCAGGGCCGTACCCTGGCGGAGCGTGCCTCCAATCACCCCTTTACTTTTTTTTTCTTGTTTTGATGTAAGGAACCTGTCACCAAAGTTTGTAAAAGTAATTTTGAAACGCCCTGTATAGTGACTCTAGACCTTGGTAGTCAAAGGCGCGTAAAAACGGGAAAAAAAATTAAAAAAGGCAATACTATAAATACAAAAACAGACTATTGCTTATAAACAACCACTCTGCCAGCCGAAGTTCACCAAAAAAGGTAGTTCATAAACAACGGGTAGGCAGTCAATTTTTTTTATATTCTGCACTTCTGAACTTGCGCCTGCATGAACTAGTGCTGAGCATGAACGAGCAACAATCGACGTCACACCCTTTTCTCGCTGTCGCTCGCGTAACGTTTTTGATGAGCGAGTAAACTCTCTTTATTTTCGTGCTAGCACAGCTTGCACTAGCGATTTGAATTTGCGGCGACCCTTAGAGAAGGCCCGTTCATTCGCCCAGAAACTATTGTTGTGCTTGAAACTCAAAGGTTTATACAAGTTTGTAATATTGTTATTCTTCTTACTGGTTGTTCTTCGCTGTATGTTAATAATGTTTATAAGCGGATTAATATTTTATTTTTACATTAGGACTTCCAAAGGACTTCTTCATTGGTGAGCTATGTATTTCCCCTTTATTTCCCACCATTTTTACCTCTTTATGGGCCTTAAAAACGAATTAAAACTTTTCCCCTTAAAAGAGACGGCGTTTCCGTATCTAAAACCGTCGGATACCGGCTTTATACGACTGCGTATAAAATTATCTGATTTCCTGGTAATTGAATTTACATCCTCAATGGTTCTCTCAATACAACAATAGAGTATTCATAAATCCAGAAAGTTAATAATTTTTCAGATGTTCATTTTCATTTATTCAATATGTAATAACATCTAAATCCAATAACATCTCGAACTTATTCAATTTCTTACTTAATGGTTTTTGCCTTGAATTCCAGTCCTGTTGAACACGAATTTGGCTAAGTCATTCATCATCTTTTTATTAATCACCTTTTTTTACATTATCTGCTGTTTAAACATATCTTTGGCATTCGCGTTATCCATTTAGCAACTCTGTTTTGTGTAAAGGATTGGTAGAAAAACATGAACATTTGTTAGTTTGTAAAAAAAAGCGAAACAGACAAGTAGTTTAATGTAAGAAAGAAACACCTATTATGAAAAATATTCTTCTCTGTTCCATTTATATAAGAAAGTAGCAGAAAGTACCCGCGTTGTTCGGGAAAAATTTTTGGTATTGTCGCGAATTCTTTCCAAACTGATAACAACTACTCTCATCGACTGGCCTTGTGTTCTGTCCGATTGAGTGAATGGCGATTTCTGTGTCGCATTTGTTGTTTACATTGCTAATTGTCTATAATTTATTCTTTGATTGTTCTATCAAATAAACTTATACAGCTGTACACATAACTCAAGCAGTGGTGCCAGTCTTGATACCCTTGGGGGGGGGGGGGGGCGAGGACAAATATGAGAAGACGGGACGAAAAATGTACATACACTTTGTCCGAGGGTGCCATTTATCTTCACTTCGCCACTGAACATACATCTATTTTTTTATATATGCGATTCGGATGTTGTGAATGACAAGTCTGATTGAGTGACGTTTGGATAGGTAATAAGAACAGCTCATTCTCAAAGGTCAAAGCAAAGAAAGTATAAGCGAAAATTATTGCTTAAGTTCAATATCAAAGCTTATCATACAATAATGAAATTATTTGTTTTTCTGATGTAAGATAATGTTACTGCTACTCGGATCAGCGCAGTTGATTTGCGTGAATCTTGCATTTGGCACATCATTCTTTCCAGTTAAAAATAAATCAATATAATTTTAAAAAAAAATTGAAAAGCCTAAAAATTCTTTACGTAGAAAAAAAAATCCCACGGTTTCAAAAATTTATTTAAAGTACAAAGAGAAGTGAAGATTTGTATTCATTATGACGACATACAGTATGTCATTTGTGCTTTTGCATCATAGGAGTTCATGGGTCTCAATCGTTATTCGTCACACTCTCTCCATTTATTTTTAGCTCAGGCTCATATTATGCAATATGTGAAAAATACCAAACTTTGACGAATAGTAGAAATAAAACGAAAAAAAAAATCGTGCAAATCTCTGCATTGTGAATAATAACAAAAATAATCCGCTGTATATGTATCATCCGCAGGACCAGTAGCGATGAAGTCTTCCTGGCTTCTGTAGAGAATCGCACCATTGTAGTTCTTGAGTTCCAGCTTGGGTGTTTGGCATTAAGGTCGCAAGCCAGGACAACTGGCATTACCGGCAAGAAGTTCTTCGAGCTCGTTGACGTCGAGTATATGTTTAGGCGAATCATAGAGCGCCACGAAGTTTACTTCACCAAGGGAGACGTCATTGATGATGATGGAGACCACAGATTCCATAATAGAGCTCTTGAGATGTATTTACAGCCTTATCCATGCCAAAGATCCTGTATACATACAGGATCTCTAATCCATAGACCTAAGCGGCACTTAACGTGATCTGAATTTCCTAGATTCTTTAAACAATGGAAAATGGCGGAAGCTCGATGACCATTTACTTCTATAGACTTATGATCTATATATATGAAATAGACTTGGTTTATGTTTGTTTGCCTGTATGTGCGAACAATCAGCCGGTCATGTTTGTATGTTGCGTCAACAATGGTTGATGAAATTAATGCTTGCCGCGTAGCTGACGAAAAAGACGGGCCCCGGCACTGAAAAGTCACTTGACCATCTTTTTCGTCGGCTACGATTCTTGCCTTAATGGTTCGCGTTTTAGAGGGGGATAAATTATAAAAAATATTAATAAATAAATAAAAATTATTATTATTTCTTTTTTATTTAAATCTTTGGAGAGATATAAGAAATTATTCTTAAACAACGAGAGACTCTTCAGAATAAAACTTCTAGAGCGTACAGCTGCTCAAGCTTTTGCTGAAAAGGTGAAGGTACTTTCTTCCCCAATGAGTCAATAACTAGAGAAAATGTATATTTCATATGGCGTTTCTAATGTTTCTCCTTTAGTGAAGTTATGTTTGTCTAAACATTTCAGAAAATTATGAAGATCACAACTGATTGTGTGAGAGGGCAATCCTTGCTGCTAAAACTGATAACTGTCTATATGAACAACTACATTCAGGACATGATTCCACGCTCTGTGACTGAATACAACTCTACTGAAACAGTTACATGTTGAAGAGGGATGTTGATGGGGCTGCAAACAGTTCCTTAACTCTCTCGATCCATCTATCAAGTATTTTTTTAATATATTTAGAAATAATTCAATACTCATAGCCTTGGTTTGATATTCTAAAAGTTAAGGATGCAATGTCAATTTTCCTAGCCAAATCCAATTGTAAACCAATTGTACGAGCATTTTAAAAAATTCTTTATTTTTTACGAAGTGAATATTTACTGTATTAATTCTAAGGATTTTTCATGTGTTCATTCTAACATTCATATTCGGATTGCAAAAATTTCATGAAACAAGCAGCTCGAGCAACGCCAATAAATAAATTCATCAGCTAGTTTACAATAAGCAATGTCGTATATTTTAAATTGTTTTTCCTTATACATTTGGCCTTTTTATTTTTAAAAGTTATTTTCAATTTTATTAATTGAATTTTTAAAGTAAATTTATGTTATCATAATAATATATACGATATATTCCTATTTCAGTGTAAATCAATGTTACATTAATTTATATGTCGTAGTGTAAATTAATATTACAAAACAACAACAAGACAATATCATTACAATTTAATGGATTACCCGTTACCAGCCCTCAACGATACTTGTTGGCACAAAACCAATTTTTGCATCATCATTTATATCATGAGCATGCAAGAATACAATCATATGAGGTATCTATATTTTTGTGAAGTTAATCTAGGAGCAGAGGCGTGTTGATTAAAAAAAAATAAAAAAAGGATTGGCCATATAAGACAAAGTGGAATATTGATCAGAGATTCCCCCCCCCCCCCATGGGCAAAATGTTTTTCCAGTTTGCAATTGATCACTTGAACTGCTGAGTCATTTCTTTACAAATAATTTGCACATTAATAAAATAATAACAACGCTCGTTTTTTTTTTTTTTTTTTTTTTTTTATACGATTACACAAATTTCATAAGAAGACAATCTGCTGATCAGATGAATACACCTGTTCCGTTGAATCGGAGTACATAATACAGGATGTCAGGATGTTTAAAGATAATAAGGAGATAACTCTTGTATAATAAATGATATATTGATTATCAAGAAAAACACGAAAAAAATTTAAAGGATTAGTTGCTGCATCAAAGGCTAATGTCATAAATTATTGTATTTAATAAATACGTCAAAAATAGTCGCTGTCGTTAAGAATTCAAAAACGAAGTGTCGTAACTAATCTATCAACTGTAAAGATATTTTCATCAAACTTTTTAGAGAAATTAATTTTTTCTGCAAACTTTGAAAAGCTTTATAATCGTTCGCGTCAAAGTTCGTTTTAAGACTTTTCGTGAATAATTTAAAATTTTGCATTTAAACCATCAGCAAAGATGGAATCAAAGAAATATTTCAGTCGACACAAATCAGTAAAATTAAAACAGACTCCAGGAACAGGGAGCTTAGTGGCTTTAGTTCCTCCTAAACCTCTAACTTAGGCACTTCCAAGTGCTTTAGCTTTACTTTCTCACCCTCCCCCTTCCAATAATTACAAGAGGCTTTTATTACCTTAAGGGTTCTAATATTGATCGGCGAGCTTAAATTTTTACGTGATTAATCACAATTTTCTGAAAATGATAAAGATCCGCTGCTCCAAGGTGATATTTTAAATATTGAAAAAATATTTCTCAGCTGTTTTTTTTTCTTCTTCTTTTTTAACTTTAAAAACTGAAACGTCAATATTGCAGATTTATTATAAAACAGAAGCAATAACAACACAACATCTCGCCCTAATCCTCCTGGTGGAGGAGTAAGCAGCACTCAGAAAATTAAATCATCTCAATCAAAGTACTTCACCCTTTTATTGATTGAGGGACATCCGCTCCGAAGTTGTCTTCCACGCTTGTCTGGCCGCACTGCAAACGTCGACTGCCTTTTTTGGCGGCACTGCACCAAACGCCGCTTTGTATCCTTCAGCACTCGAGTGGCCCCCACACATTTTCAAAAGCGATGATTCTTTCATGTTGATTGTAACGACCTAATGACCGCCCCTCGTGCGATTCTTCTGAAGAAAATTAACTTCTAATTAACTGCAAAAAAGGCCCTTTTAAGGCCCACCAATTTAACAGTAATTCATTTCACAGCAAACCTCAATACGTACGAGGCTAAATTTTATTTCCAGCTTGCTTCCAATTACGTACGCATTGATTGACAGTTCTCACGATTTCGCTCGTTGGAGTATGCGCTATCAAATATATCAAAAATATATCGTTTTACGATATTTGCAATGCCAAGTCGACTGCTATCGGTTTAGTTGTAATGGAAACCTCTTGTCATTTGTATATTGAGAATCTTTTTAAATAGGAATATTGAATGTTGCTTCCTTTGTGCGTTACATTGCCAAAAAGGGTAAGGATTAGGTGTCTAGGGACTTAACAGGGATGGATGAAAATGAGATTGCCTGGATTCCGATTCCTGCTTCTTTTTCTGCATATTAGGCCAGTGAAGAACGTAAGGTGTAACTCGACGCCTTTTCCAGGTATACACTGAGTGGCCAGATTATTAGGAACCACCCCATCAGTACTTCGTTGGGCCACCTTTTGCCTTCAGTACTGAGGCGATTCTTGTTGGCATTGACTCCACGAGATGTTTTTTATCATCATCATCATCATTATCATCATTTATTATCATAATTGCTGAAAATTACAAAGAATTACAATTGCGTTTCCATAAGCCATTTTTGGCTTATATTGGAAAATCGAGTTTACACATAATATTTAAAAATGAAAATACAAAATTTGAAAGATCGTAAAAACTTTTTTCACAGAATAAAATAAAACTTATTTCGATTATACCAAAATAAAAACAAGCAAAGGTTCACTTCTCTACTTCAAAACGAAATTTTTTTCTGTCTATATAATTTATATGTAACCTTCCAAATCAATATACTTTTCTTGATTAGACTGCATGAGGTCAGATTTAATATCCATTTTGGAATTTTGTTTAAAATTTTTGGAATATATTTTTTCTTTCTCTTAATCCATAGTTATTGTGTATTTTAGGAATTTTAAAATATTTAAAGCTGATGCGAGTAATTTGACACCATGTTCAGTTGTGTGAGATTTGATGGCTGTGGAACCAGTTGCCTGATGGCTCTTTCAGCTTCGTCCCACAAATGCTCAATTGGACTGAGATCTTGTGATTGTGGGGGACACCTAGTTAAGCTAAAGTCTCCCTGATGTTCTTGAAACCACTCCTGCACAATACGAGCACTGTGGCATGGCGCATTGTCTTGTTGGAAGAACCCATTTCCATTGGGATACGCCATCAATATGATAGGATAAACTAGATTAGCAACGATACTTAGGTATGTTATGCTATTCAGACGTTGTTCTACAGGAATTAAAGGGCCAAAATCATGCCAGGAAAACATGCCTCAAACCATAACACTGCCCTCACCAACTTGAAGGGTTGTATTCATGCATGTGGGATTCATGCTTTCAAGCTGTTTCACCAAATTCTCACTCTGCCGTGTGCATGATGCAATTGGAAACGTGATTCATCGAACCACATGACTTTTTTTTTTTCCAATGCCCGACTGTCCAATCTTTGTGTTCCTGTGCAAATTGGAGACATTTTATCTTGTTAACTGCAGACAGCAAAGGTGTTCGAACAGGCCTTCGGCTTCTATATCCCATACGAACAAACAATACGGCAAACAATACGTTCAGAGTTCATTCGAAAGGATCCCTGATTAAGAATGCAGTAATTTGATACACTGTTGCCCTTCTGTTGTCTTGTACCAGTCTTGCCAGTCTCCGTTCTGTCCGAACATTGACTAGTCGCTGACGGCCACAATTCGTACGTTTAGACCCAGTTTTCCGGCTGACAGTTCAGTATTTAAACAGCTGCTCTTGAACATTTAACGAATATAGCTGTTTTCCTGATACTCGCTCTATAGCTCCGAGAGCCAGCAATCATTCACGTTCAAAGCTGTTAAATCGCGTCGTTTACCTATAGGTTCAGAACTAGGCATCTCCGCTAGTTAATTAAAAAAAGAACAAATGCTAGTACGTACGATCAAAGTAATTTTTCTTCTAGGGTGATAATTATAATTAAATGCGTCGTAACTCCTAAAGGATGGGTTTTTGGACTAACATTTATGGGAACTTTTTTCATCCTTATGACGAGCCCAATGCAGTCTCTGACTCTGTCCAGCTATTTGAGGACTGCTCTGTATAATACTAATATCTTACCAAAAGAAGTCAAAGATCGCCTATAAATTCGTCAAATATACAGGGTGATTCAGAAAGGTAGGTCAAGAATGAAATACCATGTACAGTTTGTAGCGGGGAACAATATTTTTCCTATAAACATGGGTCTGGAAATGCATCCTTACAGAGATAATCCAACTTGTACGAGGTAGGAATGGATGTGCTTTACCCGGACGGCAGTGGTAGGGTCCATGTAAATCAGGATCTAAACATGTAAATTGTTCGTGTTCTCTCCTTTAAAAGAGAGGAAACGAAACATGTAACTCCATTGTCGTACCAGTGCTTACTATTAATATTTCGTACAGTGGGTCGCTTGACTAATGCGGAGCTGGCAGACATGCATCTCGTCTTCAGCAAGGCACAGGGTAATGCTACTGAAGCGGAAAGGATTTACCAACAGCGTTTTCCAGACCGTGATCACCCACATCGCCGGGCATTTCAAACAGTAGACCAACGACTTCGAGACACAGATTAAACACTTGCATCGAGGCTCAGGGTCGGCATTTTGAACACCTACTGTAATGTCATTTCTACCTCGTACAAGTTGCATTATCTCTGTAAGGATGCATTTCCGGACCCATGTTTATAGAAAAAATTTTGTTCCCCGCTACAAACTGTGCATGGTATTTCATTCTTGACCTACCTTTCTGAATCACCCTGTATAATTAACCCACGCTACTTATCAACATTGACAGAGCTGAAAACGATGCATCACCACAGTAATGAGGTGTTTGACTAGTCGACGTATTTCTCAACTTATTTCATTTAGTCCTCCCCTCTACCGTCCAACTTGTTCTAATATAGTGAAACTTAGCAAATTAAAGTTTATGGATCGGACGGTAAAAGACCAACTGGCAGGCTCAATATGAAGACACGAAACCACCGCTACACGTAAACGGGCACGAAACCTTTCGACTCCTTTTGTTTATCACAATTCTACACTATCTTCACTTATAAATATTATCCTAATCCTCTTATAAATAATAATAGCTACGTTGCAAAAAGCGAGATAAGTCAAAACGTGACATCTCGTGTAGATCAAAACTGTCTAGGTAATGCCGCGTTAACCTTACACTATATGATCAAAAATATCCGGACACCCCTCACAGATCATC
>JAHWFO010057280.1:11414685-11450593 GCA_023313115.1 Rhysida immarginata | reverse complement strand
GCCAGGAAAACCCGAGTCAAGAGAAATAAACAAATATATATCACAAATCATTCTAATTGTTCGGTAAAAAGCATTAATATAGACCCAATAACGTAAAGAATTAAGTAAAATAAAAAGAATTGATAACCTACCCCAATGTTATCTGTGAAATTGAACTACCTTTTCATACATTAATAGTTATTCCTTTGGTCTAAATTGAAATGATCTTACATTTATTGCTGTCTATACTTTTTACTGATTAATTCAGAGCCATTTTATTGGCTACTTTCCTTTCGCTTCGTCATTAAGTTTAGCAATTTTTTTTATTTTCGAAAATCTCATAGAACTTTTGGATTAAACTTTTGGTTGCTAAATCTTTGGAAGCCAAAAAGATTTTGTTACATTTACAATTATCGTATTAATTGCATTTACTTAAGTATATTCATTTTTATAAAAAAATAAAAATAAAGATCGAGAAAAATCATCCCCATTCGAATGTGATTCGACCCTTAAAAACAGCCCGATAACCATTTTATGGTTTCCTATAATTTTGATTTTAATTCCAGTCTTGTTTCATCATGTTATCAATATTTCATAATAATAACTATTTTAAAAAATCATTTTGAAAATAAATTTTAAAAATTGATTCCAGTTAAAATATTTTTTTGCAATGTTTGCTGAAACAATAACTTTAGAAAACCTCTGTAAACTTAATCAATGTGATTAATCACTACAAAGAAAAATAAACAACCAATAAAAAATTAAATAAGTATACTCAGCACAAGTTAAAATTAATTCGATTGCTTAGAAGTCTGATTGCTTATTAAAAATATTTCCTGTTTTAGCATTTATGCCATCATTGTGTTTTCTAAGAAAACAATGACTTGTACCTAATGATGATAATAGCATCATCGGATATTTCATTATCTACATTGATTTCCAAAATTACAAGTAAATTAACAAAAAACAGAGAAAATCCAGACTTTTCCAAGTACTATGCAAAATAGTATACAATTGGTATGTAAAAAAAAAAAAAATTGATATATAAATGGATAGTGATGTGGAAAACCTTTGTAGTAGCGATAGAAGATCTAAAAAAAGTAATAAATATCATATAAACATTAATTTAGTTTTGTCAAATAACTTGCTTCATTTACTTTTATAGTTACAGGCATTTTTAGTTCATACATGTTTGGTTACAAAGCTCTTGCATAACTCTACGGATAATGCTCAGTAGTTATCAAGTCTTGCTTATTCTCTCCCATATTCCATGACGGCAAAAACTCTTGACATATCTTCTTCAAAACTATAACGAAGAATTTCTCTCCTTTCAATGGCTCAATAATAATTTTTATAAGTAAAAATCTAATGGTTTGAGGTGAAGGGAACGACAGGATGGACCCCCAGTTATTCATGTATTCGGGAATCGTTCTAGCAGCAGAAGAAATGAGGCACTGGATGCTCCATCATGCATGAACAACATGCAGCAAATTAAGTTTAGTGGAACGTCTCCCAGCAAAACATATAAATAATGCAGTATATAATAAAAATAATACATTCTTTATGAAGTTAATATCCGTTAAAATTTTACAATATGATTCTCCAGTCAATATTCCAAGTAAAATAAACGCCAGATGGCTTAGACTAAAAAAACCGCAACTTGTATAAGAAAAAAAAATTATCTGTAATTAAGTAATTACAAGAGAAAGAAAAACAAACCACATGTTTTTATGGCATGTTTTGCTTGTTTATAGATCCTCTTCGCTGTCCCAAAGGTTTCTACATATTTGTTAGGAGTGATTGTATACGGTCTTTGGAATTCGTTTCATTTGATTGGCAAGTGGTTCGCTTCTTCATGTTTATGTTTCGCTGGTCTCTACAAAAAAAAAAAAAACTCACAAAAATTAAAGATGAAGTGTGAGAAAATATTTCGCTTTGGACCCTCTTCTGCAGCACGATAATGCCCGCCCGCACACGATCAACACTCAGCAGAGGCATTGCAGCGCCTACAGTTCAAAGATGAAAAACTGCATTTAAAAAATGAAAGACTTTGCACCTTGCGACTTTCACTACTTCCCAAAGAAGAAAGACCACCTTAAGGAACATGAGTTGCGTTCTGACGACGAGGTGAAAGATGTGCCATTCAATCCTCGTGTCGACAACAACCTCGGAATTCTTCTCCGACGGATTCACTCGACTAGTCATGCGTTGGCGCAATGCGTGGAAAGGGATGGGGACTATGTCGAAAAGTGAACAGTGCATTACGTAGAGGACAAATGTTTGTATCAGATACAAAAAGAATTTTGAAAATCGTTTAACAAATAAAAAAGTTACGGACCAGAAGGCAAAAATTCTTGAACCCTCGTAGATGTGTATTAGATATGTAAATATTTACGTATTTCTATATTTATAGCAACAACATAGAAATATACAACTCATAAAACAATGCTACTTATTCATGGTCATATGTCAAGTTCATATAAGTCTGAAAATTCAAAAGAAGTCAAGAAGAAATGCAAATTTAAAATATAGTAAGGAGCGTGGTACCTTTAACAAAAGCAGTTAGTTTTAATGTTATTTTCTTCAGATATTCTTGATTTTGTGTTTATCGATTTAATTGAACAAATTGAAAAACACATCCAAACATTTGTGGAGGTTAAAATTTATTTAACGAGAGATAATAGCATTCACCAAAGATTACCGCTAAACTGGCTTCTTCAGCGAATATTTAGAAAAGATTTAAACTTTCCTGAAGCAAATGACACACTTCAGATTAACAAACAAGTTAATTAGAAAATCGATTCACCAAGCATAGCAATATCAGTTCTCTTCTGATTTCCTTGGTATCGTTAATGGAACTGGCTTCATTTTATGCTGCTAAAACTTATTTGTGCATTTATTCAAAGCAGTACTATTCATTAGCACATGATTTAATTTAATTTACTATTACACAGATTGTCCCAGAAATCTATACAATTGAAAATCGTATTTCAAATAAATTTTTCATAACACATACAGGGTGTTTGAAGTTAAACTAACGGTAACAAGAATCATCTTTGTCTCGATCTCACAACTGGAATGGCCACCAGATTTGGAAAGGGGACTAATGATAACATGGGAGGAAAGATTCCGCGAAAAAAAGTTGAAGTTGCAGACGTCGTCCATAGAAGAAAAATTTTCTACTGTGGATTGTAAAAAAGAACAGATAAGTAATAACACAGACGAAATTGAAGTCGTTGTGTTGGAGTTGCTGCACACGGTTGATCTTGTATGGCTATATATGGTTGAACGACTTTTAATTACCGTCATTCAGTTCTCGCGCTACTCCCGGGTGCTGCTATTTCCAGCAATGGTTCCCTCTGTGCCCTCGATGATCGCAGTCGCAACATCTGTAATTGTCTGTTCTGATTTCTGTTATCGGTTTCTGCAAGGCAGAATTCTTAGCATTTTATTTTTTTTCAAACTTCTGAATCATGATTATTTTTGCTTTAATTGATAGAAGGCTTTGTGGCGGTTTCTAAATTCACGAATAGCGGCTCCTACATTGGATCGGCGAAGAAAAAACAACTTCAGAAGAACCGCGCTGAGGTAACGTAAGATGCATGGTGAGCTAAGCTGGTCCTCAGAACGTCTTTCAGAGGTTTTCCCATGTCTTTATAGTCCGAATTACTAGCGCATTAGTATTTACGTAGTCCTAAGTTTGCATTATGGATTGTTACTTGAGTTTTATACAAATTCTCGGCAACAGTGCTACTTTTTCTGCTATCGGCGACATTTGTAATCATAATTATTTTTTGCGGAATCCTTCTTCCCGTGTCGTCATTAGTCTTCCCTACCAAATTTGGTGACATTCCAGTTGTGAGATTGAGATACAGATAGCTCTGAGTAGGCCTACTGTCAGTTTAATTATAAACGCCATGTATTTCTGTACAAAATGGACAGATCGAAAAGGTAACAAACCAGTTAAATGTTCTTGGATAATCTTCTTCATGTGTGTCATTTCCTCTCAAAGTTGATTTGAATTTATTCATCACCTTAAGAATTGCTTGGAATGTAAATCTTTTCTTAAGAAACCCTTTGTTATTCCTTTTATTTAATAAGATGTGTTACTTTGTCAGTTCATTCATGATTAAATTATGGATGTGAAAAAAATATGCAAATGTAAAAAATACTCTGAACATGTACTTAATATATTTATTCACTTAATGCAAATATGTATGTGTAATAATTATGCAATTCAGATATTTACCTGACCTCAGACCTTTTTCATCAAACTATACAAGACTTTTGGGGTATTCTATATATTACTCGAAAAAAATTATCAAATAAATAAAAGACATTTACAAAATTAGAAGTTTTCTTTTAATTTTATAAAATAAAATTATTTCAATAACTTAGGATCAAACCTCATTCTCTTTATAAAATCTGTACTCGAGAATTCTTTAATAGTATAAATGATTTTATAAAGTTTCATGCAGTAAAACGTTTTTATTGCTCGTTTATTACATCCAACTAGTATTCAGAAAGGAACATTTATGATACCACATGAATTCTGTGGCGATATTAAAATGCCGGAATTCTAATAAGTAATAATAAAAGCTGAGATACCAGGGTTTGATTTCAGGCCACTGCCTTTCCTTTGGTTCCTTCACAGCAACGGTAATAACTGAATTCAGTGATATTAGATACATGAAAATTCTGTGCTGAAAATGACAACTTAATTTAATATCAGAATACATTAAGTTCAACATCGATTATATTCGAGACGGGAGGGGACGATTAGACAAATGTTGGCTTTATACTTTGCTTGTAGTAACCAGATCCCATCCATTTGCAAAATATGAAAAAAATATCTGAGTTGCAGATATGAATGAAATTAGCATAAGAACTGAAATGCCATTGAAAATATTGTAATAAAAATAATGCAAGGGCACATTAACATTTTTGAATAATTTTCAAATTATACAGTACATTTTGTAAATTATAAAACTACTTTCCCTTCGTAGAGATGTCTAGCAAAAACTGTAACAATAAAGGTAGCAAGATCAAATGAATATTTTTTAAATAAATAAGTGGGTAGTGGGGGGAGGGGGTTGGAGGAATTATGATGAATTAATCCCCCTCTGCCCTTCTTATGATGGTGTTGGCAGCTCCTTCGTCAGTCATGAGCTGTCAACGGAAATAACTTTTCTATTGAATTTTCTCGAGTTTTTCCCTTCGAATTCCCATTCACCTTCCCAATCTGATAATTACGATGCAGGCGACACAAGCTTGTGCAATTAAGTAAATTGAGTTTCCATTATTGCGAGCTTAATGATAGGCTTAGTTTTCTCTTTTATCTCTCCTTTTCCCTCTCTTCACCACCCCATGTACGAGGATGTTGCATTGATGAGGTTCCCAATCACAAATCCACTCCGAGTGTTTTATCAATGAGTAGCTACAAGCGTATACTCCTCTCCATTTTGTCCTCCTTTGCCTGACTGCCATTTTGAAGTTCCACCTTTTTCTCCCGAGTAGCATTTGATCTTGTAAAAGAAAAAAATAGTAACCCCACTTTATGAAGTCGCATTATAAAAATCTCAAAATCTTTTAGATATTGAGGAAGAATATTTTATTTTTTTTATTAAAGTTTACGAAAATTTCTTGATACTTATTCCCAGTTTATAACATGTTTGCTGTACGTTTAGAGGACGCTTTTATTCCTCTGGATATTTTATGGACACTCTAGAAAAGATTTTAACATAAAATAAGAGCTTTTGATATAAATTTTTTTTATTAATGCATAAATGAAATGAAATCAACACCACAAACAAATAACGAAAAAATAAAAATAATAATTCTATAAAAAGTGATTCGGGATACAAAGAAAGTATGAAAATCGGGGATATATGAGATCTTTTATTTGATGTGAATTATGCATTAAATAAAAAAAATTTCCAAATAAACATTTTGCATTCCTGGTTGAAACTATTTCATATGCGGTAGTAGTTTTTATATGAAAAACGTAAGCAATTAATGTAAAGTTGACTGAATGACAGATAACGACAATAAAATCATCTAATGCTTTTTGTTTAAATTTAAGTTGTACATTTTGTGCATACACGGTTTAGTACATGCTCGTTGTATTCTGAATAACCTGTAATAATGATAATTAAATTTTTGGTTTTCAAAACAAACATCTACTACACATACAACTTTGTGTTTCAATTTTCTAATAAAGTTATGAAAGGAAATGCAATATTTAAAAAATATAATCCCTGCCTACAAAGATCATGGCAATATCTTACGGTAATTACACACTTAGACTATCCCTTTCTTTTCTCTGCCTTGCCATTGATAACATTTCTGAATAAACATTGCTCGTGTGCTATTGGTTCGTAACTTTCAATTGTGTCCTTGCGAACTGCGTGAGAAATGGATGTTGTTGTTATTATTATTACTACTCTTTCTTTTTATTTTTTCTTCTATCTTTCTTTCTCCTTCCTCGAGTGTTGGTTGGAAAGGAGCGTCTGTAGTCACCTACCCGGCCGCAAACTCATTGTAGTGATGGGCCGTACTTCCTTTGCCCGAGGGTTCGGTTGAGGTGGGCGAGAAATACGGAGCAATGCAGTTCCACCCCTGACCGCCAGGAGCGCCTCCGGCTGGTCATCAAGGACTCGCATATCACCTATAATAATGATAATTAGTGATTATTAAATGTAATTAATTTACGACGCCAAAGGCCCGTGTATTGGCCAAGCCCGTCGCCTCCATACGGAAAACTTTGTGCTTGTGGGTTTTGGCAATGGGGCTCAGTATGCGACACCTTCAGGGACCATGGGCGACTTATTAGTCCCGCTCCTTTCTGTAATTCACGCAGGGAATAGTTGCATGTGCGATCGTATTTAAGATAACCGATCAATTATATTCCAGTGAATTAGCAAACCCTTCTCCCTTTTTCTCTCTTTCTCCCTCTCCTAATCCTCGGCATCCTTTCTGACGATTTTCTTACTTTAATGTCTTAAATGTTCTTTACATTCTAATTCGTTTTCTGAAATGGCGAGCGATATTTATCATATATTACTTAAAATAATAAAATTAATCAGAGGGATAATTTTTTTCAAGAATTACATTTGAATAAAAAATGCAATAGCAATCTCTTTTTATGTGCATAATTTTACTCAGTCTTCTTCGAAAGCAATTTCTTTATAATGAATTTATATTACTAAAATCTAACTACAATGAAATTACATTGGTAAATTATTGTTTTAAAATTAACAGGTTTTAAGCTTTTAATTACAAAAATTTTCTTTTCTAAGTCGTTTGTGTATACGATTATGGACTATTAAGTTTTTCTCGAAATTTGCAGCTACTGCTTTATAAACATCAGCACATATTTTCAACAGAAGCAAAGTCACGGTTCTCTAAGTACAATACTTCTTTTAAAGTTAAAATCATTAGAAAAATTTTCAGAAAACTGAGCCAATGTTAAAAAATATTTAGGTATTTATTTTTATTCTTTTCAAAAAAAATTTGAATCTTTTTTCCTCATTTTCTTTGGAAAACTTTATTTGCAAGATACGTTTTCTCACAATTTTAAATTCCTCAAACGTTTACATTATTACAATGAAAGATTTATTTCTATAGATATTCATATACAAAACTTATATGCAGATAATACAGAATTAGACATGTTTGTTTCTAGAAGATAATAAACATAACGGGGCTGAATATCTGGATCTATAGAGAAAAGTTTATTTAATTACTTTTTTTTATTTTAGCCCAAAATTACTCCAAATCAAAGATGTACAAATTATGCTATGTACGCAGGTTAGTGATTTGAAGTCAGCAGCCTATCGGCGCTGAAACTTTAGAAATGTTTAAAGATAGACATGTCTCAAAATTAGAGGACGCCAATGTGAATATTTGTTTTAATTTTTTGCAGTAAGTCTATGCTATGGGTCTAAAATTTTGGTCCGCTCTGTATAATTATACTGCTTTTTTTATGCAGAGCATCTTTATTAAATGAAATTGTATTTTTCTGATATATTGCTTCGGGTGCTTGGTAGTTATCTTTGAGGTAATAATTAATTGAATCCCAAATTTCAAGAGGGGTCAAATCCAAATTTTGGCATTTGAGTTTTCATGTGCAAATAATTTATTTTCTACTCGTAGTTCTGTGGAACGAAAATTATAACGGAACTCATTGTTTTAAGTGAAATTAAAAGTCATCCTAATGAGTACAGTTCATTTCGGATAGTTTTAGTGCAAACACCAAGTCCGATAGCGTTTTCAACCTTAGATCAGCTGAGAATTCCTAATTCACACTGGTCGGGCAACGCATCCGTCCTCTCTCTCAATGGGATTGGGATCGGGAGACTGACTAGACCATGGCTCCAATAACTGGATTACTGAAGAGCTCAAAAAGACAGTTGATCTGGACGGATAATGATGACCAACCAGTTTACGTGGTAAAAGAGATAATGATGACCAACCAGTTTACATGCTGAACGGATCATATTTTCTCGCAAAATTTCCTGATAAACTTCTGAGTTCGTAATTCCATCGATTACAACCAGTTGTCCAAGTCCTGAATCAACCATGCAGTCCCGCAACATAATGCTGCCACCTCCGTGTTGCAGTTGGGCACTCCTCCTTAAGCTTCTCGCCTGGAAATCTCGTCCATCACGTTTGAACAAATTAATATTAGTCTCATCTTACCAAACAATGTTTTCAAAAAACCATAGACATTTCTCAGAAAAAGTTTTAGCAAACTGTAAGCGCTTTCTGTATGATTTTTGGCCTTTGAAAGCGGCTTGTTCTTGGCTAAAGACCTATGGAGTCCGAGATTGTTGATGGATCGTCTAATGTGTTGTAGTAGAAATTGTAACTGCTCCCGTGCATTTAAATTTTTTGTTAATAGTTCGAATCGTGGAAATTGGTAAAGTTAGTTCTTTGCTATTGGCTTGTAATCATCACCTCGAAGGTGCAACTTTATCACAATTTCACTTGTTTCAATGAAATTTAACCATAACTATACTAGCTCTCTAATGAAAAATTACTGAAGCCAACAACTTACTATTTAACTTTGCAAACTAAAGTATTCAACAAAGGACTATTCCAGACTTTGCATACCGTATTAATTTGAATAATAGCCACCCTCAAACTGACGCCGCATCATAAAAGTTCAAGTGAAATAAACGCCGCAGCCTTTATTATTGGAAAATTAATTATTAATTTATTATTATTTTTTAAGAAATTTTTATTATAAAAGGTAAATGTAACTAATTTTATAAGAAATTTTAAATATTTACCCACAAATTAAATAAAAAAAAGTAAAGAAGGGAGCAAGAATGTGACGTAAATGACGGCGAATACATTTAACGTCGTCCTCAAATAAACGACGCGCCCCAAAAAATTAGAATAAAATAAGCGCCGCGGCATTTATTCAAAGAAATACGGTATGTGCGACTGTCTGCTAGTTGTTTCTATTTTTCAGGATTTTTATGTAGGGTGTGGATACTTTTCTCACTCATGATTATCAATTCTTTTTCTTCAATTTAGTCTTTGCTGTCATGACACCGAATCGCCGATTTTTTTTTTTTTCTAATCGGTTTTTTTGGAATGAATTATTGATTTTCAATTTTACTATTTTCCATTTGAATTCTGAAATTTTCCTTTTGGCCATCAGTGCATTTTTGTTCACTATTTTGTTTTCTTGCTTTCAGTATACTTTGCGTATGGATATTCCCATCAGTTTAACTGATAGAGGCTAGTAAATAAACATCATGTATAGGGATTCGGTAAACATCATGTATATGGTAGTCAACAATCTGCTTGAGACATACATCACATGATAGAGCAAATAAAATAATAGGTTTAATTTAAGAATTAAATTTCAAAAAAATTTACAATTAAAAAAATTCGAAAATTCTTCTGGTCAGAGATAAATTATCAGATAAAGGAGGAACTAACGAGAAAATGAGGTGAATAGCGTTTCTTTATTATCAGTTTATTTTTAAACAAATTTCTAGATTAAACTATTTTTCAAGGAAGGAATATTTTACTATATATAAGAATAGAAGTTCATAGGAATTATTATTTAGGAATTTTTATTTATTTGTTTAATAGGAAATATACCTTCAAAATGTTTTAGGAGGAATTCAAGTTGCCTGTAATGCTCATTGAAAAGTTTGATTAATTACTGTATGTTCTAGATGACAAAGATAAATGAGTATCCAAACATTTCAAACATAAGGTTAATAGGTGTATCGACCCTCATTATGAACATAGGAATGCTGTAATATTTAGCATTGGACAAATGAATGAATATTCAATTTAGAAAGCTTATAAAATTATTTTTATTATGTAACAAATTAGGTTAAATAAAATAACTGAAACAAACAATTCATAATTGGACACAGGTATCTGTAAATATTTTTAACTTTCTACGCAATGTAAAAAGAAACATTTACTTACAAAAATGTGTTTTATTTTAAGAATAAATTTTCGTTAGGTTAGCACTTTTTTTCTGAACTTTTTCCTCCTCACCTTCTCTTAGAATAGGCAAAAACGAAAACATCTTGGTTGAGAGAAAAGCGAGCGTTCTTGAGCGATCGTCTGATTTTGGAAAAAAGAAACAAGGTAGAAATTTATCTCAGCAAAATGATTGACACTATCTGGAACGGGATTCGTCGAAATCACGAAATTTATTCTATTCAAGACGATTGGGTTGTTAAGCGTGTCAGGGACTCGAACATTTTGGCAACTGTAAAAGCTTTCTCTCCTTTTACAACCTTGGCACCAGCTACCCAACGCAACTTATTCTTGAATAAGTTACATTATTCAAGAATGATCGAAGAGAATTTCGATAAAATACGGTATATCGTTTTCATTATAGACAAGATATTTCTAAAATTTTTTATAGATTCTAAATGCTAATGCAATCTGTGAGTGAACGAGTCCGAATTAAATCCATTTATTGCCTGTGAATAAACAATCCAAATTTGTTTTATAACCAAATGATGTAAATTATTTTTAATATTAACAAACCTTCTAAATTAAAGTTATCACAACGACTAATTAATTATTAAAAAATAAGCCTGGGTTATCTCACAAGAAAGTGTTTCTCAAATGCAATGCTTCTATTGCAGTGCATTTATAAATGTAAAAATTTGTTTAGTTGTGTCTCTTCTTTTTATATGAACATATTGTAACGATAACTATATTTAAAGATTTTTATTAACGAAATTTAGATTATTTATTTCTTGATTTTAATCCAATACGTCCATCCAGGACCTGTATGGCCAGAGGCAACGCCTCCTTATAGGAGGCGTTGCCAGAGGCCGACGAGTTGGGTCCCTGGATGGACCTGGATTAACGACTGCTGTAAGATGGTCGCAGTGGCCGGGGGGGGGGGGGGGGGGAAAAATAATTTTCCACTGATGGGCGCCCATCCAGTGACCAGCCGTGTCTGATGTTGCTTAACTTCCCTGAAGTGTGTGTTCAGTGGAAGCCCACCAGGCCACGGCCTCCCCCTGCTTATCCAATTTAGTTATTGCTTATCCAATATACAGGGCATTTCAAAATTTTACTATGCATTTTTTTATACCAAACTAACCAGGCCGAGTTTAAAATGCAGGAAAACTCAAATATTTTTAACTTTCCCACAGGAGGCTGTGGTGGCGCTAGTGTCGCGATAAAAGTAAAGATGGCGGCTGTGAATGAAAAGACATATTGCGCAAAAACAAACGATAATTTTATTCCAGCGGGCATTTCGTAGGCAATTTCATCAAGATTGCACTACTGACAAAAGCATTCGTAAGTGGTATGATTAATTTCGTAAACACTTCTGCTCTCGGAACAGCAGACATGCTGAAAGGAGTGGGATGAGATTGACTATCGTCTTGACATTGTCTGGGTGACTCGAGGGAGTCACATAGATCATTTGTAATGCGAGAATCAATAAATATTTGAGTTTCCTGTATTTTAAACCCGGTCTGGTTAGTTTATGTCACAAAATAAATGCATAGTAAAATTTTGAAATGCCGGACATCATTTTGAATCACCCTGTATTACTTAAAGAGACATTCTACTTCTAACAATGGCGTGAAAGCCGGATTTTCAGATATTCTAATAGTGTAGCCAATGAACTGCTCCATCTTAAATATCCGTTGTATCTGCAAAAGATCCTTCCACAAATGCAGATGTCTCTTCTGTTGACAAAAAAAAGACAAAAAGATGCCTGAAAAATATTATTAAAAAAATGAGGTGTGGTCACCACCCGACTTTCTTATACATAATTGACCTGGTCCAAATTCAGAAAAAAATTAAACAATTTAAAAAATCTACTTCCGATAGAAATTTTAAAAAAGTTTGTGAATAAAAGATACTTCAAATTAGCTTCTAAACGCTTTGGTATAGATTCCAAATTTGCCTAAACCATATACCATTTCGCAAAAAACTGGATTTTGACAAGAGTAAAACTGGTACTTCCGGTTGGAATTTTGAAAAATTTTCTTAAAAAAAAGTTGTTTATAACTGAAATTGGAACAAAATTTTTATAAACGCAATGTTTAACGAGATATTTCAAAATTTATATTTTGGCGCTTGAGTAAACTGATACTTCCGGTTCACCTATTCCACTGGATAACTAATCAGACCTCCAGAGGAAGATTATAATCTTAAGTTTAAAGTTCGGTCTCGATAGCTTTAGCCGTTTGGACGCTAGCGTGGACACACACACACACACACAGACTTATACACACACACATAGACACCCAGACATTTTCCAGAAATCACTTTTTCGTAATCTAGGGACCCTAAAACGTGAAGATCAGTGAAAATCTGGAGGTCGAAATTTTTCGTGATTACAGCACTTCCTTATACTATGTAAAGAGAAAGTAAAAGAGAACGAAGAAAGTTTTGGAAAACTTACTGAAAACAGTAATAGTAACAACATCTGAAAACGTACTAAAATATTCTCTCAGATCATAAATAAATAAATAAATAAATGAACAAAATAAATAAATAAAAACGACGAATATTGTAATATCTCTAATGCTCAAAGAATTATATTCTTTGAAAATTCTGTTGATGCTGATTGATTATCTCATATCGGAGTTAGTACTATTGCTATTGTGACACTAGGATTTAAAAAAACGCAAATTCGAACAATTGTCCAACTAACTGTTCATATTGAACTTAAAATCAAAAATATAAATAAATACTACTGTAACGGTGATGGAATAAATGATACTTAGAAAATTTTTACTATTATCGGATACTACGTGAGCGTCAGAAGAAAAAGATATACAGGGTGATTCTGAAAAAGTGTGTATAAACTGTAAGTATTGACAGAGGTGACCTGAATGAATATTTTCTTTTAATACAATGTGGGTCCAAATTTGAACGCTAACCGAGATATGAACAGAAACAAAAATACCGACAACAAGATCAACATGTTAATAACTCAGGTTCCGCAACGCCTAAAATGATGAATTTTGGAGGAATATTAGGGTGTATAAAACTGTGTATACCGTCAAAATTTGATCGTATTCTAACGAGTAGTTTTCGAGTTACACATTTAAAATCGTAACAGTACTCACATGCTCCTAACCAGCACGTGTTACGATGTTGAGTGCGTAACTCGGAAACTACTCGCTGGAATTCGATCAAACTTTAACGGTATGCACAGTTTTATGTACCCTATTACTCCTCCAAAATACATTATTCTAGGCGTTGCAGAACCTGAGTTATTAACTTGTTGATCTTGATGGCGGCATTTTTATTTCTGTTCATAATTCAGTTAACGTTCAAATTCGGACTTACATTGTATTAAAAGAAAATAGTAATTCTGGTCACCTTTGTCTTTGCTTACAGTTATACACACTTTTTCAGAATCACCCTGCATATAGAGAATAGTACTAATAAGGTTCCTAGCTCGAATCCAGGCGGTGGAATTTTCCTTCTTATTTTCATCAATAATTTGAACATCTGATGTGTGGCGTATGATAAAACCCTCATTGACCATTCTTGAGTTATTCTTTAATTTCTTTATAAACTACAGGGTGGGCCAAAAGTCTGTTACCACGCATACAATTTCAAAACGAGTGGAGATACAACAAATCTGTTGCAGGCAACATATAGGAATTTAGATAGGGGCTAAACAATGGTGGTGCCAAATTTGACCTCAGACCTCGAAATTTGCACCTTGCAACTTTGCAACCGTTACAGGTAAAGAAAAATTTCCAATTGTACAGTTGTAGAGCTCAAAACGCTGATTTTAACAATTAATAGAGATTAAAAATAAGCGTAAAAATAAACCCACTACAACGTGCAAACGCAAGATATAAAATGCCAATGACATTTAAAGAAATAAAGAAAATAGTTACCAGAACTGTGGATATAACATCAGTAAAACACCAGAAAACCAACCGCTTTTCCACATCAAGGTTTTTATTCACCTGGAGGCTTCCTGGTGTTTTACTGATAAACGAACTTCTTGAAAAATCTGCCTCTGACTTTTATTAATTGTCATGGCAAATATTGGTATAGATAGATTTCTAGTCGATTTTCGCTGAAAATATTAATTATTAACTAATACTTTAGCGTCAATAAAATTTTCACATACATGTAATTCCCTCATCACAAACTTCGTATTTAAATTTTTAAGGAGCGTTTTGGCACTTTGAAGTTAGAACCCATTTACCATGTGGGAATGTTTCAATTCTACATTTTTAGCGTATCCAAGTTTTTGTTTTTAACATTCATAAGCGTCTCGGAAACCCTTCAGAAAGGAACTCCAGCAATGAGATTAAACTATCTGAAGGATTTCTAGATTTCTGTAGTTTGAGCGCTTCCTTTCACGTTATACAATTGTATATCTCATTATTCCTTCTCGTCAGCCTCTGCTGCAAGTTCTTAATTTTTTAAAAACATCATTTTTTTTTAAAATCTTATCAACGAAAATTGTTAACTATTACAATGACTGTTAAGCTACTCTTGTTAGGGTGAACCATATCTACAGAAAAACGGTTTGATCTAGAAACTAAATCAAAGCTAAATTACTTTCAATATGTTCGTATCTACAGCTTGAAAGAACAACTTGCTTCCGGCGACAAATTGCAATTTAGCAATAACATGAACATTGCGAGAAATCATAACACATAAAACGTTTTAAATTGGAGTTTGAGCAATGTATACAAAACTGCTTGGAATATAAAAATTTCAGCTAAAAAAAATAATCTATTGAAAAAAAACAACCAAATTTATTTAATTAATAATTTCTTAGCAGATTAGGCCTACTATAATAATAAACAAATAAAACTATGCTGAGATATACATTTCTTCCTATTTTAAGCAACTAAACTCTTAAGTACTTATTTAAAAAAAAACAAAACAAAATTAATGGAATCAGCTCTAAACACTCATGCAAATGGAATTGGAAGTTGTACAGGAAAGTTTCCATGGCTGGAGGCGGCGAATGCTAATAAAGCGTTTAATTACTTTGAATGGCAAAAATGCGCCTTCGCACAGGCGTAGTGCGTTTGCTTTGCGTGGATATTGAATGAACCAACAACCTGTTTTCGATCACCCCGTTTCAGTTCTTTCCCTTGCCAAAATAAACATTAGCAAAAAACAAAAGGGGAAAGAAGAAGAAACGAAATTTTAAAAAAAGGATAAAAAAAAGTAGATGGGGAGAGCCGAGAATGAAGGAAATTAGCGGGGCGCTCTTGTTTCTGTTTGCTGCCACCAGATGTCGAGTAAGTCGATAACGTTCTTTTTAAGTGCCGAGTTGATAAAGTTGTGTTGCGTTGGTGTGGCCCCTATCATTTGCGGGCTGGCGTCGGGCGAAAGAGCCTTTTAATTAAGAGCGCCACCGGCCTTGGGTCCTTGGAGGCAGGCAGGGTCACACCGTGGAGCGCAAAATGGAAAAAGGCAGAACCCAGGACCCAACGAAGTCCTGCTGCGGTCGGGCGGCGACGGAACCCAACCGTAATTACCTGACTATTACTTCCTTTCACAAGTTATTAATTTCTACAATGAACGAAATTAATGTGAGCGGCTACCGCGCGAATATAACTCATCCGGCTGTCTGCAAATTTAATAATGAAGAAAATCCTAACAGGCTGATTGGTGGTGATGCCTCAGTTTCTCTCTCTTTCTCTCTTTGTTTCGCCCCAACCCCATTCTTTAACTTCTGTTAGATTTTCTTCATCGATGTTTGGAAAACCCCGTCGAGTGACCATCTTTCCTAGCAATCTCCCCTCTTCACCTACCAAGGAAAATGATGAATGAACATCATTGTTGATGCCAATTTGCCAACAGCAAAGATTTGAGGGAGGGTTTGTTATTAATTAATCAAACTTATTGCCATCTAAATTCACCATCCTTCTCTATTTTATTTCATATCCACAAATTATTAGACGGAAGTCCTATAAAACGCAGTACCCCTACGACTGTTCTTTTCTCAACGATATAATCTGTTTTTACTTAAAATTTTCATCGATTCCGTAAAACTGGCTGGATAGGGACAGTTTTCAAGCATTTTTCTAGAATATCTTCTTCAGTTTTCAAGAGAAAACAATTCTGTTTTATTAATAGATAGTGTTTATATCTATACCTATTATTTAAAAAAATTTTTTTGTTTGCGTCCTTGATACTTTTTTAAGTCAACAAGTGTGTCCCTATTCAATCATGGGTCTGGGGTTAAAACGAACACTCTTATTTTAAATGAAAAATTCTTTTTAGGAATGTTTAAAAAAATCTAACATTTTAATCAGGAAAAATAAGTTTTATCACATTTTTACAAAAGTTTGCCCCATTCCTTACAATCAATGTCAAATTTGTCTATATTCTGATACATTCTTTCAACTAAACCATCTCTGCATCAGTATAAAAAAATTCAATTCCTGGCAAATTATCCTTAAACATTTTTATTTTACGATCTGTTCTGTCCGGATAGGATTTGACAATTGAACGCAGGTCAAGTATATCCTTTGGAGAACATTATTCTGCACATGTAATTGACGATATGACAATAATTTCTTCAGCCTGTTCACCAAGCACAGGTTTTCTCCTTTTTTTTCAAATTCTTGCACTTGGTATGCTTGAACAATACTGTTCGGGCAATTCCAAATGCATCTGAAGCCTTTCGATATGACGTTCCAAGTTTTATTGCGACTACGGCAGCTTCAATGTCCTTTTCGTCGTGACGAATGTATCGTCTACTTCAGGGATCCGGTATTCCCCCCCCCCCCCCTTAACTGATGATGATATTTTGGATTTTCCACTCTATCTTGTAATATATTTAAAATTCAAACACGAGATTTTTTTTAGATTCTATAAAACACTCTAGTCATTCAACTTAATCAAAACTTTAATCACTTTAATTCACGTTTTTGATGTACCAAGAAAGTTTCTTCGAAGTTCAGCAATCTTGCTTTCTGCAGTAATTCGCAAAGACAGCCTGGTGATAATTACTCACGAACATTTCATTAATTAAAATGACAGAATTGTATTCAATAAACAACAATTTGTTAACAATAAATTTGCAGAGGTTATTAATTTTCACAGAAGGCTGATTAGGATCTTTGGTAACGAGCATGTTTGCTGCGGGTCACGTGCAGGTGCGAAGGACAAAAAGTACGTGAAATGATGCTATTACATCCGCATTGTGTGTCATTCGAAAGCAGTAAATGTCATGAATAAATGTCTCCGAAAATCAGACCTTACTGGGAAGGGTACATTACTGCCCTTTCCGACGGTAATTACAGCTATTCTGCTATAATTAGCGCTTGTAAAACATGAAATTTCTTCGTTTCGAAGAAAGGCATATCGCCAGTACTGAATGGAAAAGGAAAATCCCTGGAAGGATTAATTCCAACTGGCCAGAAACAGCAAAATCCTCGAGTTCCAACAAGCCGAACACCACAAATCATTCGAAAGGTCAAGCAGCTTTTCCTGTGAGAAACTCCAGCAACCCAAAGAAGGATCGCAAACACTGTAGGAACTTCGAGGCTACTGTAAATAAAATAATATGCAACTGGAAAAGCGTCACAAAAGTTCTGTTCATAAGCTGCTGCCACGACACTTTGCAGAAAGGAAGAGGAACTGTCAGAGGCTCTATGAGGGTTACATCGCAACAGAATGATGGAGGTATACGTTGTCACTTGGATGAAGCCTACGTCTACATCAACGATTACAACGAACCCCGTGGAGAAAATCATATCAAAAGTGATCCAAGAAATGAAAGGAAAGTTTTTCAAAAGGAATTATGGTGATTGCGGGATAACGTACAACGGCAAGCTCACAATCAGAAGAGTGGACAGGAAGATTAAGGTTAACTCCCTTTACTATCAGCAGTATGTTCTCAATCCAATTGTCCAGGAGCAAATCCCCGCATTGTATGGAGAGGACGAAAGCAAAGTTTGGCTGTATCAAGATAAAGCCTACAGCCATACGTCTAACTCGACCGTTCAATTTATGTTGGATTTGGAAGATGAAACTGGAATTCACATTATACCTTTTCGTGATATCTCTGTCAAATCACCAGATGCATCCCCGATGAATTTCTGGGGATTAAGGTTATTGAAACGAGCCCTTGCTCGACGCTGTCCAACAGCCATTGAGGTTCTCTGGAAAGCCTGCAAACAGCAATGGAACAGCCTCGACGTTCTGCAGACATCTCTTCTACAGTGGAAAATACGGTGCAGTGCAATACAGTGGCGTATTTAGGGAGGGTTTCCTGGTTGCCCAGAAACCCCCTTTGTTAAAGGAGGGGCGCCAAACATGTGGAAAAAGAGTTACTGAAAAATAACTTTATAAGCATCCGATCAGTGTTGGATACACGTGTGAGGAGAGGGGCAGAACTATCAACGGATCACCACCTTGTTGTCTGCAATTTGCGTTTCCCTGAATCCATGCCAACCAAGCTAAATACTAGGTCCAGACAGACTTGGCGCATCAAATGGGAGGCATTGGAAGATAGAGCTGTGAGGAAGACCTTTGCAGATAACATATCTTCAAAAACCTACCAGGTGATCGTGGTACTGTTGAAGAGGAATGGCCGTTGTTTAAAACTGCTGTGATAACTTCGACTGCATTATGCTGTGGTCGTAAGCGGCTGCGTGGCGCAGGAGGGTGAGAAAAGGACTGCATGGTGGAATGGTGAAGTCCAAGAAGCTGTCAAGGCAAATAAGGAAGCCTGTTTGCTATGGCTTGCAAATAAGTCATCTTCGAGTCGAATGCGGTACACTGGGGCGCGAAAAGCAGCACCTGAGGCAGTATCAACAGCTAAAGCCAAGGTCTGGGATAAGTTCGGGGAGAAATTGGAGGCAGATTGTGGTTCGGCGAACAAAGTATTCTCGCAGATCGTGCACCGCCTCCTCCGTGGAAAGAAGTCTCTTTCATCACAAACTATTAAGAGTTCAGATGAGAGGCTTCTGAAAACGGGGGAAAGTGCATTGCATAGCTGGAATGCAACTCTTTCTTAATTTGGTGATAGTAACAACTGAGGCACATGAGGTGCACCTTGGAGCGGAGAATAGTCACAGTAGTATCACCGAAGCAGAAGAACCTGAAGACTGAAAAAGCTGTAGGTGATGATGAAATCCGGTCCGAGATGTTAAAACCCTTAAATCAGGATGGCATCCTGTGGCTGACTCGGGTGTGTCAGGTTGCTTAGATATCTGGCCAGCCCCTAAGCACTGGCAGACAGGAATTGTTATCCCTATCTTCAAAAATGGAGACCGGAGAGATCGCAACTATCGAGGCATCTCTTTGCTCAGCATTCCTGGAAAAGTGTACGCTAAATGTCGGAGAAGAAAAGTCGGGAAATAGTCGACTCCAAACTTTCGGAGGAGCAGTGTGGTTTCCCATCTGGCCGAAGCAAGACGGATCACATACTTGCTCTAAGGCAAATCTTAGAGAAAATTCTGGGTGTATGCAAAAGATGTTTACGCTTGCTTTGTGGACCTCGAAAAAAGCATATGACAGAGTTCCTCGGTAGAAGCTGGCAAGTTGCAAGAGTACGGAGTGGATGGGCAATTACTGGTTGTATTCATGTCTCTGTACGAAAGTTCTGAGATGTGCGTCCGAATAAATGGCATTAAAAATAATATATATTATTTATAAGATATTTTTACTTTCCATCGAATCTTTATGTATTAAATTAGTTTTTATCCGTTTAGTGTTTTTATAAGATTTATAAGTTCCTCTGTTTCATTTTGTTTTTTTTTATCTCTTCCGTGGTGGAAATACGTAAAATGAAAATTTAAAAATAAAATCGATTAACGAAAGAATATTCTTTTGTGCCAAAATAAAAAGAAACTTTTCTAAAATATTTACTTCTATTTTAACCATTAGTCTTGTTTTTAAAATCATAATTAAAGTTACATAAGGGGCGCCGAAATCATGTTAGGAAACCCCAATTTCAAAATCCTGGCTACGCCACTGCAATAGAACACCAAATCACCAAATAAAACACGATCGTTGGTGGAAAGAGGGGTTTTCTTCGTAAACTTTCTCTTCCAAATCGTTACTACAGGTAACATCAAACTTCTGTATTTAATACCTGTTTTTAAGTCATATAAAAGTTTTCGACTTCACTGTCCCTATTGGTACTTAAATTCCAATCCCCCTCGTTTTACGGTATTTCTTTAATGAAACATACCAATTCGCCCTGAATTGCAATCATTCTTGAACAATTTGTAAGTCAATAACCAATTTTATTGAAATCAAAGATAAAATTCCACAAAATTCATTTTCCCGATGTTTTTAAAATTATTTTATTAACTAATACCACAAATACTGAAAAGGAATCACAGATCAGTTTATAAATCCTTAACAGGAGACACCCTTTATATAATATAGGGTAATTCTGAATGATACACGTACAGTAAATATCCAGGCGATGGTGTAATTTTTGCGATACACAGGCCAGCAAGTCCACAGCTATGATTTCAATGGAAGTAACAATTCGCCGTCATAATTTGGGGAAATTTTGTGGCATACTTGAGAAATAAACAACGTCCTTCATATACTTCCATAGAAAAAGTCACAGGGAGTAAGACCTTGTGGTCTTGGTAAAGTTGTGACATACACAACAGAATCGTTGGGCAGACGTGGAACTCGTAACTGGAACTGACATGCAACTTAACGCCTCAAGGTACCAAGAGATGTTGTAAAAACACTTTCCTAGCAGAATTTTTTGACAATGCACCAGATTGGTCAGTGGCAGAGAGCGCTAAAAAGCGCAGTTTTTGTCGCTATCGAGACCAGCGAATCGGGGTTCGATTCCCGCTGAGGGTTAGGTTAGGTTAGGTAGGTTGTGTTTGTCCCATTGGTGTTAGGCTGATCCCCTTCTAAGTTAATTTCAAATAGATCCGATGGTAATTTAACATCTTCGACACCGAAAAGGTAAAAGAGAAATAGAAAAGATAGCACCAGACTGGTTCTTCCAGCAATGTTCATTCAAGTAATGTCCGACTACGTTGTGTTAATGGAACTTGCATCATCTTATTGGAACAAGTAGACTCTGCAGGCTATTCCAGCAGGTTATTCCAGTAACGGTTGATTCCATGAAAAAAAAAATGGGTTATTTCACAAAAGACATTCCAAGAGTCCCAAACAAGCTCAAGCCTCAAGTATGCAAATTTTGGCAATTTTTAGGATATATCATATGCTGAAACGATATTTCTATTATTAAGAATAAACTCAAAATTGAACTTCACAAATAGATTTGAATGCAAGTTTCAACAGTCTTTTGGAATAGCTTCAAATACAACTTGTTGACATAGAGTAAAGCTAATATTCGTGAAAGCGTCAATTGCAAATGGATTTACGCAAAATGTTTAATTCCATAAAGAGTTCGATTAAAAATCGTTACGGGATACTCTGATGGAACCGCGTGCAATCGAAACGGTCAGTGGGAACCCGAACGATGAGAATGTTCGGAGGCGCTCTATCGCGTTGCGTCTTCATTCCTCCCACGCAACGATCGATGATTAGAAGCGTTTAATCAGTCCTGATCGCCATGAACCAATTAAGCCTGTGGGTTCTGCGCCGCCTTAATTGAGCATTTTTGATGTCACACCCACGGGCCATCGTAAATACGATACGTGTATATATAATTTTTTTTTCGACCGGACGTTTCATATATATTCCCCAAAGTTTCTCATGTAATAATTGGTTTGGATTATAGACGAAGGACAAATCTAAAGACACATCGACGCACTTCATTGTAGTTTTAAAGAGAAAAGGAAAGGAACAAATTTAATGCTGGATTCACTTTGCCTCCCTTTTAAGTGAGCGTTTTATAGCAGAAGAGGCCTATAACAATTTTATAGCTCATTTCAAGCTGCACATATTCTGCTCACGATGTCTCATTTGTATTCAGTTAGCATTTCAAAATTTAAGTTCCTTAAGCGAAAAAGAGATCGCTTCATTTCCACTTCATTCCTGTGGATGCATTTAGTGTCATTTCAGAGCTTGGAATGGACGATGTAAAATGCCCTCTATCTGATCGTGCAGTTTAAATCTCAATATTCAGCAGGAAAAGCAATATTTTACTGCACCAGAATAAAACAGCTTGAATTCTAAATTTTAATAATGGAAATAGATTGAACACACATATTTTTAACACTTTAGGAGACCACCTGTGTATAGTTTATATACAGGGTGTTTCATAACTGGTGTCCCGTCTTTAGGTCCAAATAACGACTCAAGGGGAACAGATTGGGGGAAAATGAATATTGATTATTTGGTTTTAATGTCCCCTAATTCAGAATATAATCTAACTGTAAAATGAAATATGTACTGAGCCTTGTATAATAAGTAAATTTAGGTTTTACAGTGTCTGTAAAGTAAATTACTTGCTTACTATATGTCGTACATGAGTGACCTTGGAGCGACGCGAGCGAGTGGACGAATCGAGGAGAAAAATGCGTGAACTAAAGAGAAGCGGATGTACACTGAGTAGCCAGACTACTATGATCACCCCATCAGTTGGGCCACCTTCTACCTTCAATACTGCGGCAGTTCTTGTCATTGACTCCACGATGTTGAAAAGTGATGCGAGGAATCTGACACTATGCCTGATGAATAGCACTGTCCAGTTGTGTGAGATTTGATGGTTGTGGAACCAGATGACTGATGGCTCATTCAACTTCGTCCCAGAAATGCCCAATCGGTTTTGAGATCTGTTGATTGTGGGGGCCACCTAAGCAAGATAAAGTCTCCCTCATGTTCTTGAAACCACTCCTGCACAATACGAGCACGTGGCATGGCGCATTGTCTAGTTGGAAGTAGCCATCAACATGATAGGATGACCTCGATCAGCAACGATACTTAGGTATGCGCTTTCCCAAATCATGCCAGGAAAGGATGCCCTAAACATAACACTGCCCCCACCAGCTTGAAGAGTTGTACTCATGCATGTGGGGTCCATGCTTTCATGCTGTTTCCGTCAAATTCTCATTCTGCCATCTGCCTGATGCTATTGGAAACATTATTCATCGGACCATATGACTTTTATCCAATGCTCGACTGTCCAATCCTTGTGTTCCTGTGCGAATTGGAGACGTCTTATCTTGTTAACTGCAGACAGTAAAGGTGTTCGAACAGGCCTTCGACTTCCATATCCCCTGCGATGCAGTGTACGGTGAACAGTGGGTTAGAGATCATTCGAGAGAATCCCTGATTAAGATCTGGAGTAATTAGATCCACTGTTGCCCTTCTGTTTTCTTGTACCAGTCTTGCTACTCTCCGTTCTGCCCGAACATTGACTAGTCGCTGACGGCCACAACTCGCACGTTCAGACCCAGTTTTCCGGCTGACGGTCCGGTCTTTAAACAGTTTAACAACAGCTGTCCTTGAAGATATTTAACGAATACAGCTGTTTTGTTGATACTTGCTCCGTGACTACGAGCGCCAGCAATCATCGCGGCAAATTCAGCGCGAAACATAACTAATTTGCCTACAAACGTCAGGTGGTCATAATAATCTGGCCAGTAAGTGTACTTATTTGAGTAAAAAGAAATCCTTTCTAAAAATTTACTGTTCATAATTACAATTATTTTTCCCAACGGGGTGATTAGTTTCTTGATACCAGTCACTGTAGAACGTTTCACTTTGACTGCGAAACCACAGCCTCACGTATGTTTGCACTGCATCGTCAGAATCAAAGTGATGCCCTCTCAAATATTTCTTAAGTTTGAGAACAGATAAAAATCGGATGGCATCAGGTCGGGAATGAAGGATAACCAACCTATGGAAGAATAATAATGGAAGCGCCTCTTCTAGCACTTCCAATGCTAAAATGATCGCAGCGCACCTGATAGCCAACATGATTGCGCTTACAGATGCCTTTGAAGTAATTGAACACTTGATATTTCATTAAAAAATTTTGAATTTGCTTTTTATGATTGTTTTTATAGGAAATAAATGCTTTTCTTTACTTCAATATTTATTTTCTCCTTTTAATAACCCATTTCATGAAATTAGGGGGCCCGGTTTTGGACAATTTTTTTGAAATGGTTGAAAAATAACGTTTTGGAATTTATTTTTTAAAATTGATTTAAGTAGTGCAGAGGTTTCCTTGAGGTTAGCTATTATGTTTTAGACATGTTGACTGAGGCAAAGAGCAATACTGAATAAAAAGTCTTCAAAGTATTACTGTTTCAGTTATTTAACGCACAAAATTAAATATTAATTACATTATTATTGCATTATTATCCAAACAAACATTGGGATTTCGTGATATTTTGGTGGCCATCTTGATACCATTCTTATCTCGTGTGACGCGCTTCTTGCGAGAGGCGCTTTCTGTATTATTCTTCCAAGACGCTGAATCTGGATTGTTGCTGTGCGGACGAGGGGTTGCTCCATATGCGGACTAACTCTTTGAATTCGTGCTTTAAGTTTTTTCAGGGTTTCACAGTACCTTACAGAATTTATGATAGTGCCTTTAGACATGAATTCCATATCACCACATCTTGAATATCCCATAAGATTAAGCATGAGTTTGTCTGCTGATAGCAGAGCCTTTGTGGCAGAACACCATTGATGATCTTTGTTTTCGAGATCGAAGTAGTCTACCCAGCTTTCGTCACATGTGACAGTATTGTTTAAGAATCCACTGCCTTCACGTTCGTAGCACAGAAGTAATTGTTGGCCAATGTCCAATCTCTTCTGGTTCATATCAGGAAGGAGCATTCGCGAGACCCATCGCGTACAAAGCTTCCTGAATCCGGTTATTCAACAATTCGCTCTAATGACAGGATTCCGATTTGCGTCATCATTTGCTGTACGCGGCTTTTCACGTCGTCGTTTTTCACAGTTGGAGTTCAATTGCAACAGGTTCAATACCAGCTCAATCTCCGATGAATCTGTATCGTGGGCACATTTTTTGCAGTTAAAAATTCTATTACAGACGCTGCTTCATGAGCACCAACGTCGTGCTGTTAAACGCCGCCATATTTCTGGCAATTATTCAGAGCTGTCAGATGTACGAAACTTGCGTCAGTGAAGCCAGAAAGTTAACTGAGCAAAATGTGTGATAGCTGGTACTCCGAACTACGCTATAACACAAAAAATTAGGAGGCATTACTTCAGCAGTACGGGTCGGGATCCATCGTCATTCTGGAATGTGGAGGGGGTGTCCCATTGTTTTTACACCTGGCCACACCTGGCCTTGAATAGTCTATATTCATACATTGATTATATTGACTTTTTAACATTAATTTTACATGTTTTCTGGGGATACTAAGATGATAGAGAGCTCAATTGACCCTCGTATTAACACTGTGGTAATGAAGTTTGGTAATGTAGAAAAGTAGGCTACGAGTACGTCAAAGTTTTGTTTGAACTAGTCGCTATCTCAAATTTCAAACTTTTTGGTTGTTTTGTAAACACCCTGCACAGTGGACATTAAGCGCTTGACACACGTCAAATACTAATATCAAGAAAACCATACAAGAAGGAAACAAATTCTTTTTCCAAAGTTTCCCCACAGAGTGTAACCGAAGTGTTTTTCCTTCGGTACGATCCCATGACTTTAATTTCTATATAAAATTAGTTGTTTAACACGATAATAAATAATAAATATGGATAAAATAAAGAAATTCATACCAAAAATGAGATTTTTTGTCTGCTTCAGTTTGGGGAATAAATCAAAGATTTTCCATCAAACTTCATGGGAATCGTTTTGGTAAAATCGAAGAAGCTGGTGAGGTGACCCGAATAATCAGAACAGCTGAAGTGTACTGAATGGAATACAAAACTTGCCTACACCTTGATTGGCACTGATACAGAAAAAGAGAGAGATTACATTGACGATTTGTACAGTGATTTTGTAAAATAAAAAAAATTTTCAATCTTACATACCCATCGTATCAGGGATCTTTTGGAGTCTCAAGTGCTTCCTTCCTTCCTGGCCATCATTAAGTAGGAGTCCAAACTTTTATTAGCATGAACTGGCCACTTCTTTTATGCGCGACCGCTGCCGCTTTTCCCCTGGGCTACATGTTCGCCAGCTTTGCCGCTCGATTACACAGTTGGCTCCTCATCAAATAACACTAAGCAGTCCAATAGGACATTTCCCAAGAATAAATTCAAGACCTATCATTCAATGCCATGCCATATAGAAACCGTTATGGTCGTATGTTGTGGTTTTAAACACTTAAACGGTTCTGCAGATATAGTCACTTATCTCTTGTTATATAGATAATTTGTGAATAGCCTATTTGAATAGCTCCAGTCTATCCATTTTTAATAATAACGGGAAAATGAGTCTATCCATTTTTCCCTGCCATACCTCCGGATGTTAATAATTAAATATAGAACAATAGTAAAGAAACTTCCACAGCCTGGACTGGAAGTACAGACCTTCGAGTAATCGTCTCGATGTTTTAACCACTAAACCAAGCATTTCGTGATCAAGCATGTCCTATGGACATAAGTCAAAGCGAGGCCTCTTGTTCGGAACCCAGGACTATCTTTACTATTTCTATTATTTAACTATCTATTATTGGTGCTGCAATTTTCATAAGCTGCAGATGACATTAAATAACAAAATTGATTGATGGTCTCAAAATTGATATCAAATGGAAATTCAATTTCTTATTAGCAGATGTCGTTTACTAGATAACTTTCAATAATGCACATGCTCTACTCTTCGCTAAAGTGCTGTCGTCCAGCAACATTTTTTTTTTTCGTGACACAAATGCATAAGCTCCAGCAAAACTCTAGTATAGAGATCATTTATCTTCAACAATTCCATAATTTTTTTTTTCTTTTTTTAAATTTGCAATTTAAGGATTTCCATTGCATTTCTTTGAAGATAGTTCAATTTGGAAGTTACACAATGTTTTTGGAAATATCCTTGAAACCCATTCTTCGAAACCTCCTTCAACTGTTTGTCGTGAGGGCGATGTCGTCTTCGGTGATTTTTTAATTGCAAGTATCATTGTAGCTTTCTCAAGCAACGTTAATGCATTCTGACGGCGATTTTCACACAAAACACAAATTTTGATATATCTGCGCAGTTCAATAAAGAACAGTTTGCACTGAAACAGTCAGACGCACCTCACACAAAAATGTTATGCTACTGCTGAAGAGGAAATGACAAAATAGCGCCGATGATGTTGTGACGTCATGAATGATACCAATTTATGACGCCAAAGCTTCTCCGTCACGATTACTATTTCAAAGAATACGGGTAGACTGCAATGAAAATCACATCCTCCGCGACAATCGACACTGATCAATAAGGAAGTTGTATGCAATGGAGCCCTCAAAAAATTATCCTAAATCACCAAGTTTGCTGCTGGCGTGATCCATCATTCTTTTCTACGGAAGCAGAGATCATAAAGGTGGCCATTATGCTGAAATGCAAAAGGTGAACGAGAACTTCCGTATTTAACTTTATACAATATGTTGAGGCATTCTTTAGGGATGAAATTTTACTTTTCCACATAATCAACTGCTTTATGCCACTTTGGAACTGGGAACTTAGACTGGGCACGATAAAACTCTGGACTGGCACGTTTGAGCCACTGTTTAGTGGTGGTCACGAAGGAGGCATCTTCTTCAAACCTCGTTCCACGAAAAATTTCTTCAGTTTACCAAAGACATTGTAGTCGGCGAGTGCCAGATCAGGGCTGGAAGGCGGGTGTTACAATGTTATTCAGTCAGGTTTTGTGATCTCTTCTTTGGTTTCTTGACTAACGTGTGGCTGAGCGTTATCGTGCTACGGGGAAAAAAAATCTCGTATCCTATTTCTGCCGAAGCTGTTTGCAGAAATCAAGCTTGAAGTTTTCTGTAGGGTTCATCATGCTGTTTGCGTCGAATCAATGGTAGTTTCTTGAAGCATGATGTCCATAAGCAGGAGTCCTTCTGAATCGAACAACACTGTCGCCATAACTTTTCCTGCCGAAAATGCCGTTTTGATTTTTTTCCCTTGGGCGAGTTCATTCTATTGATTGGCTCTTCGTCTCAAGTTCAAAATTGTGCTATCATATTTCATCTCACCTCACAATTCTTGCAAAAAAATCATCTCTACCATTCTAGTACTGTGTCAAGTGTTGTCTCCACACATTTTTCCTCTTTTCTTTGTGGACTTCTGTCGACATCTTCGGAATCCCCTGGCACATACTTTTATCACCCCCAACTGTTGCAGTATTCTGCATACACTTTCTTACCCAATTCCCTATAGGAGTGTCTTCCCTATCTTTTTCATATTTATAAGAGTGTCTTCCAAAACTACTGATAACTCTGCACATTATCAGGTGTTTGTGGGTGTCGTTCGAGGAGAACTCCGAGTATTCCCTTTCATCAGATAATCTCCGTGGCGATCGACTAAATATACTGCCATCGACAGCATCATCTTCATAGATTTTTTTTAATCTTCTTGTAAATGTTTCTAACTTTATAATAGCTCGTTGCTTTGGAGAAGTTCAAGAGCAGGAAGAGGAGCTATGGCTGCTCCCTCTTGAAGAAGAGGGAATGTGGTTGAATTAAATTTTCATACAAGCGAGAAGAATTCTTCTATGCACTCTATAAATAGCAAAGGTGTAGGGTAGAATGAAAGTGTGCATTATTTTTGGAAGACCTTCCTAGTTTCTCTTCCTGTGCGTCTTTACAACCCCAATGAGGCGACCAGAAATGATCCTGGATAACGATCAATTTTATTAATTGTCCAAGAAGAACAATACTTGAACTAACACAGCTCAACAATAAGGTTCTTTAATAAGAGATCAGCACATTGATACAGATTTATCAAGGAGTGGGGCGTCGATCTAATGAGAGCATCTCCGTAAATTCCCACAAATACGACAAAAAAAGACTCTTCATTATTAATTTCCAACTAATACACGAATTGTCCAGATATGTGAGAATTCTGATAAACAGCCATGGGATTTAAATGACCAAAAGTAGTTCCAATAGATCTTTGTTCAATAGTAATGTAGCTTCTCTTCCAGAACGAGGAGATAATTGCACATGCAAATCATAAATAATCAATATGCAATCAATGCCACATTAACACCAATAAGCAATGTTCCGAATTTACCTTTTCTCGGATAATCAATGAGAGCTAAGGGTCATGACATCAATTATAATTGCATCCATTCCAATCAGTCAAGGGAGGAACAAATAAACGAATCCTTTCTCGCTCCTAATTAGACATTAGTCAGTCCATCAATTACAATTGGTTCGATTAAGATAACTTATCCTATCCAATCCATAAACTCAGACTCAAACGTCATGGTCTCTGGGGAAGACCATTTTTCTACTTCACATCATCTCAATCCTCTCTCGAATTCACTTTCTTTCCTTCAAAAACCCAACAACTTCATACCGGGTTTCCCATAAATGAGCGAAGTTTTGAAAAATCAATTAACAAAAAACGGCAGGCGATAGAAATGTACAGACCAAGTTTCAAAGTTGGTTACAAAGTTCGTCAACAGATGGCACTGCTGACGAGGCAAAACTAAAGCTCTGGATTAGGAAAGTACGGCAAACTTCTTCGTTTGCTACCAAATCCGCCATTGTTAGCCCAGTAGGCCCTATCAAGTCAGTTACGCTTCCTCTAAAATTCGGCTTAATTGCATCTTTCTCGCAAATTTTCTTATTATTATCGTCTGGAAATATAACTGACAATCAGTAAATTCTTAGCTACTGATTTTAAGTTTTGTTTTCAATTATAATTTTTTACATATAAATAATGATAACGTTGAGGCAATTAATGATAACCAGATTAAGGTTTTAGTTTATTTTCACTTTATGTATTTATCCTTAATAAACGATTTACATGCAATTAATAAATTTTAAAAAACATTGTGTGTAATTTTTGTAATTTTATTTAACAAAATATAATTTAATTTTATAAATTTTTATTAAAATCTAACTTAATAAACTTTTATCAAATTAATTTTTATATTTATATCAAAAATTTCAATTTACCAATTTTAATTTTATTAAATTATAAAAATTATTAAATTATTAAAAAAACTATAATTATAATTCTAAAAAATATCAAATATAATTTAATAAAATAAGAACTGTTAAATTTAAGTTTTTGATTTAAATATAAAAATTACTTTGATAATTATATTTTGATAGAAAATTTTAAAAATTATAATTTGGAAAACTATCCGTTTGATTACAAAAAAAAATTAGAAAAAAATAACTACACATGCAATATACTTTGAAATTTATTCATTTATGGAGGTTTATAATATTGATGTAAAAAAATCTACCAAAAACTTATAGTTAAAATTTTCTATATTTATTTTTCACCCAAATAGCAAATTTTCGTTATTCAATTTCATACGTTATATTCAAGTTTAATGATGAGTGATAATTAACTTCGCTAAAATAAGATAGAAATAACATGGACGTTTTATTTCAAGTTTTGCCTCCACATTTCACAGACACTTTAACCTTGTTATATTGAATTGTATTTTCTTAAAGAGAACTATATTCAACAAAAAATTATATTTTCTGATCGTCTGAGAATTCCACAATGCAACATTTCTATAACATTCGGTAAATTTATAATATAAACATACTTGCTTCTTATACTTCTTCAGATATTTTAACGAATTTATTAACCTCCAAGGAGTATAGATTGAAGATCCTGAAATTTTGCTTATTCGGTTTAAAATTTAGGATCAATCAACGAATATTTCATTAAAAATTTAATCTAAATTGCATCTTCTATATGCATTTCAATGGTAACTATCGCTGCGTTTGGGCCAACAATGGCTGACAAACTCACGTGACAGCCGTTCTACCAATCAGCAGCTGCGGGCGGCGCGGAAAAGGTTTGCCGTACTTTCCTAATCTAGAGCTTTAGGCAAAACTATAAAACAATATTTTCAAAATAACCACCATTTGCAGCAACAACGTGGCGCAGTCTAAGGACAAAACTCGCAGACGCCCGTCCAAACATTTCAGTTGGAAAGCTGAGCCAGGTATAGAATGGCAATCTGACGGGACGGAATGCGTAGAGAATAGCAGCGTCATCTCTATCTGTTGACGAACTTTATAACTAATTTTGAAACTTGGTGCAAAGAAATTCCCTGGTTTCCTAAGCAGAATGCAGCAAACCGTACATTTCTATCGCCTTCCGTTTTTCGTTAATGGATTTTTCAAATCGTCGCTCATTTTTAGGACACCCGGTAACAACGCAATCGTAGAAACAGCTACCAGAAGCACAGGTACAACAATCCCCGCTCCTTACAATAGCTTTCTTAATTGCAATAATTTTCCCAATTGTAATCAAAAGTTTTGAGTTGCTTCCCAATAAGATCACAACAGTGGCGAACGCCACACCTGCATCATTCAAAATCTTCCAAGTTCAAGAAAAATTTCGAAAACAAAAATCAGCTTAACTTCTATAGGACAGCAAATACCTAGTAATTATAGGCCCATGTATGTATAGCTCAGGGGAAGCAAGATCGTCCTTATCCACACGGGGGTGGGATAACTCCTCCATTAGGCTGCAGGTTTAAGAAATTATAATGTGCATGATAGAACCCACCCTTTGAAAGTAAATCCATTCTTGTACAGAATCCTGGATCCAGGCCAGAAGGAAAGGATCGTTATACAAGTTTATCAATAAATTTCAAACATTTATCTTAAATCAATTCCGATATACCAATGCTTGCAATGTCTTTCTTTGTATTTTGAGATTTTTTACTGGTTTTTTAAAACTTCTGAAAATGTTTAAATTATTGACAGCTATTTGATACAAGTGTAACGGTTCACTTACCAAGACACAAAAAGTACAATCTCATCTTACATTTTAGTGACAGCAGTAGTTCTGTCATTTTCCCCTGAATTGACTAGAATTTCGATAATTCGCAAACACGGTATGTTTTAAAAAGTGCATTGATCCATTTTAAAACAGAAAATTTTTAAAATTTGAATTCGTAACCAAATTGTCCCAAATAAATTGCTACAAAAATCGCGACCAAATTTTGACGCAGGTAGTCTACATTTCATGGAGTAGAGAGTCGTCTGATGATGGTCATTTAAACTAGAGCGTGACAGACAAATCGAAAGCGACGGATAATTACTTTAGGCGAAATAAAAAAAATCGACCTTCAGAGAGAGAACACGCCTTCTTTTGTTTAAGTTGCAGCCATTATAATTACCTACGCAGTTTTAATGAAAAAAAAATTGACATCAGCATCTTGATAAACCTGTATCCAAATAGTATATTAACTACCACGCTAATGCTGTTTTTTTTTTCAAAATTTCGATATAGTTGTGAAATAAGGTTAATTTCAATTCTGAACATATGAATTATCACAACTTCCTGTATATATTTGATGAGTGAATTAACCTATATAATTCGGCTTTGAAGTTAGGGTTTGACTGAGGATCGTTTGGGACCTCCAATTTCTCTCCATTCGTTCCGTCAAATCGCGGTTCCCAAACTGCCCACCTGTTGAGTGTGGGATGAAGAGACTCCCTGGAACAAAACGTAGGTGCAGCAGCTACATTTCTTTTAAGCTTTCTAACAAAATTATTAACTTCTCAAGAAAAATTCTCACAAGCTTCGCATCAATTGAACAAAACTGAATGGAAGGTCCGCGAGAAGGCAAGAAAACTGAAAGAAGAGAATAAGAAAGAGAATCGAAGCCACTGCATTTTTGTGTGCTCCTTTCACCATAATGAAGACCAACGATGACGTAGGCATTTTGCTTTTCTTTAGAGAACTTTTACCTCGCTACTTCTTCTTTTCAGGGCTTTTTATTTCGTTTCGTTTTTATTCAACTTCTTCTTTCTTTGATTTCGTTCCTCTCGTCAATTTTGTTCGAAATTAAAGTGTCATCAACTGCCCTTCTCCCAATTCGCTTTCATTTCCCTTTATTCACCTATCCACCACTTCTCCATCTCTCTCTCTCTCTCTATTTCCCCTCCATGCTTTTTTTTCTTTCCTCTCTATTTCTCCCTGTACCCCCTCCTTCTTGTCTGTGGTAATTGTCTCTCTTCCTTCCACGAGCCGCCTTTTCTTAACACCCTCCTAATCGCTTCGTGTGTCTATGAATAGCGCAGGGAAACGATCACAGTAATTGTTCAGCACGTGAAACCCTCGGGTTTATTTTTAAAAGTTTATACTCCCTCCCTCCGACCTTCTTGATTTTTCTTTTTTTTTCTTCTCTTTTGAGGTACATACAAAAGTTGTCGGCTAATTTGACGGATAGAAGGGGATTTTCAGGTAAAAATATGGTTTGTCATGTCCGTTTTTTAGTTCTCAGAGATTGTGTCTTTTGACTTCATCTTCTTTTTTTTTTTTATTAATATTCTTACCACCAAGCGAGGAAGGTTCCCATGCCAAAATTCTTGTATATAATCAGCATCCTAAAGTTTTTTGTGAAAACAAGAAACTTATAATCAATAGTGCGGAGAAAGGGAATAAAACTCATCAAAACAATTAGCAGATCAACCGATAATGAAAAGCTCTGCATATATGATTAAATATAAATAATTTTCTCAACCAGAATTTAAATGTCTATATGCTGTCCAATGTAAAAATACCTAATTTCAATTGTTATGCATTGTTTAATTTTTATTGTAATAATATCCAACAATTACCAAGCCCATCCTTTCTTTCGTTGGACGGGACAGAGCATATTGTTAATGCTATTTCAAACACTCGTACCGAAAGAAGAAAAATACGCAACAATTAAATGCCTAATTTTCGTGTAATACATTTTACTAAATTTTAAATTGTATCAAATTCAAGTGAACCAGCCGTTAGATTATTTTTTTATTATTTGTCCATTGCTTTTCAGCAAATTTTAATTCTGCATCAGATTATACAATAAAAAAGTGACTATTTTCCGACCATAGGCGGTCTTTGAGCCGCGACGGTGATTGATCTAGATGACTTTCAAACTCGACCGAAAGATACCTTCCAGCTGTAGATTAATGAAAGAAGAACTCGAAAAAAGAACTCGAAGAATCCCATGTCCTTCCAAAGATACCATTTTCAGAGAAACAGAGACCGAGCATTGGTATTAAATTGCACTAAAAGCTTTAGCTACTTAACAAGAAATTAATTTCCCCAAAGAGATTATAGGAAAGTAGCGAAAGCCCTGAGATCATCTATCCCCCCCCCTTTTTTTTAACCCTCATTTGTTAAATCAAAATATTGATTTTCTCTAACGTAATATTTAGAAAATCGAAAAGAACCTTACCTTCTTTTGTTTCTCATCATTTCCGATCGAATGACATATCACATGCCATAGAAAAAGTTAATAGTCCCCCCCCCCCGCCTCAACACCACTGGGACAATTTGGACCAAGCTTCATTGTAAGGTAGATTTGCCTAGAAGAATCTGCATACCGAATTTCACCTCTTTACATACTTATATTCTATATAGACCAGATGGTCCCCTCTAACTCCCACCCCTTAATTTCCATCCCATCCAGTGGATCAAAAGCAAACTAAATAGTGAAGTAGGACATATCAGTGGTAAGCTTATTCCAAATGTCAATCTTCTAGTCAAAAAATGTATGAAATATATAGGGGACAGAAGGACAAGTTTGATTTTTACAATCTATAAAAAGATCTCGCAGGAAATTTTGAAGAGCATATTTATTTTCAGCGTTGGCATCGCTAGTGGTGAATAAATCTAGTTCGCTAAGCTACCGCTATATTAACGAAAATCTAGCTAATTATCGCTATGCTATCGCTATATTGATAAAAAAAATAGCCAGCTATAGCTACGCTTTATGATGCTTTGAAATAAAGAGAAAGGTAAAACAACTTTAATCAGAGGAAAAGGATAAACGATCTCTTCGGCTGTGGCCACCAATTGCCCCACCCTCTTCCCCCGTTCCCCTTATACCGTCTCCCTCTGGCCCCAACCCCAATATTTTAGCCAATTTTCAGCGAAATATTAGCGAAATATCGCTTGATTTAAAAAAAAAAAAAAGCTAGCGACGCTTAAAATGCACTGATTCTGTTTGGGAAAAAAGCGCGCTATGAAATCGCTAGAATAGCGATAGCGACGCTAATAATAGCGCGCTATTTTTAGTTAGCGCTAGCGGTGCCAACACTGTTTATTTTCAAGTATCCAATATAACTTAACCAAGTACCCTTATGAGGTCTTGCTTAACTTTTACAAAAGCATTTATTGGTTATACTGAAATTGTATTAGATCGCATTAGAATGTACACCATATTGCCATTAATGACCGGACACTTTCGATTTTAGACGTTTTGTCGAATATCTAGAAAAATACTTGACGAATTATCCTGAAATTTCAGGGGTGTAAAAAGGATGTTACACCTCATATATTTCAGCGAAGGTTTTCTCCCGAAGGCAAATAGGGGACCAGCAAAGAAGTGAACCAAAGAAATAATGTTTGGACTCACCCTGTAAAAAATAATGCTTGAAATGCATTGTAGCTGTAGCATATGCTTAAGAGGCT
>JAHWFO010057280.1:11366921-11414285 GCA_023313115.1 Rhysida immarginata | reverse complement strand
AGCCTCTTAAGCATATGCTACAGCTACAATGCATTTCAAGCATTATTCTTTACAGGGTGATTCCAAACATTATTTCTTTGGTTCACTTCTTTGCTGGTCCCCTATTTGCCTTCGGGAGAAAACCTTCGCTGTAATATATGAGGTGTAACATCCTTTTTTCAGGATAATTCGTCAAGTATTTTTCTAGATATTCGGCCATTATTTATGGCAATATGGTGTATATTAGATAGGCTCATTTGATAAAAATAATCGCTATATTGCTTCATCTAAGAAAGGGAATGCTCAAAGACAGAAGTTTTAGCGAATGTCTTCATACGTTATTCCCAAAGCATTTTCTGCTGTAAATAGTATTCTTTTTTAAACAATTTTCATTAGATAGAATTTGCCACAAAGTCACATATGCATCAGGGAAGAATTACAATGGGAAGCGAAGCTCGGGGGATTTAGTGAAATCGGATGTAATTAGCGATCCAAGCGGCCAGGCCGCTTCGACTTTAATCGAAACTGAGCCTTAGATGAAAAATACAGTTTTAAATAAGTGACTGCATACTAAATAAATTATTAGGTGAACATAAAATTCCAAAATTGGAGCAGTTATTTTCTACTCTCTCTAATCTAGCCTTCTTCAGATAAAATTGTATTTGTATCTAATTTCCTACAAGGTGATTGGTTTTCTTCAAAGAGCCGTTTCTGCGCGGTGCATTCATGGCAGTTGTTCTTCTATTCAACGAATGTCATCAGCGAATCCAGCAACTAAGTGCCCGATTTTATTTTTTTCTCCGACAAGTCAAGACAGGCAGTGCCAGATTGTGCTGCATTGACACGTTACAACTCAGAACAGAACAAGAACACATTAGTAACATGAAGAGATGCGTACGCCCAACGTTAAATGAACGGAATAAAATAGTATTTACGAAAGGGTGGTCAAAAGAACAGCACGGGTGGGGAGGGGGATAGGAGCATTACTGGATAGGAGAAGCCTGTGGAGCAGCACCATGAAGGCCGGAGGGAGGGTTTATCAACAGCGGAAGTTCCCTTCCTTAGCGGCCTGGCCGTTGGAGACCAGTGGCGCTGTTTCGATTTCACTTGAATAGCATTGGAACTGTTACGACCTGCGCTTCCCGTTCTTCCTCTTCCCTGTATGCATTACGTGAAGTACAAATACCGAGTGTCTCAAAAGTCGCGTGCCATATGAAAAGTTTATGAATGTTGGCTTTATGTTCACACGGTTTCGCAAGCTTATCGTTCATGTTCAGAATTTGCACCATGCACTCGAAGACAATGTCTCACACGACCCAAATTTTCTTCTATCACGCGTAAAAATGTAGGTGGTGGGCTTAGGAATATCAGGGTGCCGGCGAATTTCATCAGCTTCTCGAGATGTTCCGTATCAGCTCTACACGTTGTTCCGATGTTAGCATTATTCTTCTACTTCACAATTTCATCTATAAAATCAAAGCAACCAATTGATCCATTTGGCACGCGACTTTTGAGACACACGGTATTTTAAGTCCTAACTATGAACTAATACTGATTCAGTCGTGAGAAAAAAGAATAATCATTGGCCTATCCTAAATCTTTAATTTCTTGGATGCATTGGAAAAATTTTATCATAGTCCAAATAAATATCTATTTTCTTTAATGAAGTTTCGGTTTATAATATTCCTGTTTAAATAAGAGGGAGGATCGAAAAGTAACGCACAATAATTTTTTGTGGCAACATTTTTAATAACAAGCAAAAATGAAGCAATACACAAGAAAGCTGCAGGTTTCACCTATTTTTCGACATATGCACCAAGTCTCACGACATATTTCTTCAATCGTGGCATCAGATTCAATACATCTCTTTCTTAAAACTCCGTTTTCAGGTTTTGCATAGCCATCTGCGCACGGCTGATTTTACCTCTTCATCCGAACCAAAGCGTTGACGTCTTAGGAATTTCTTCATTGGTCCGAAGAGGTGATACTCAGATAGTGGGAGGTCTGGACTGTAGGGTAGATGTTTGTGCTTCGTCGGAAAGATTTTCTCAGCCCTCTTTGAAGAATTTGCACCCCAGTCCTTTTCAGTCACCTTCCGCTCGTGCAATGTTCAGCATTCTACAGGAGGAATGAATAAATATTCCAGCAGAAATATGCCAAAAATTAACGGAGGGTTTCCCCGGGGGATAGTGGCTCCTCTAGCGAAAGGTGGTCCACCCAACACCGCTGTAGCGTCTCGAAATATGTAATGAAAAAAATAGAAACTGTGGCGTGGAATTGCCTGCATATGAAAGGAAAACCCTCCCAGATATGAAATGCCGGATGATCTTTTGTGGTAAGAAGTTTTCCCTTCATATGCGCTGTACAATCACAAAACATGAACGCTTTTAACTCTTTCTTGTACTTTGTTGAAATTTTACTGGAAAAAACAACTTCTTTGTTAAACACTTGCATTAAACTGCATCTACTTAATAGAGTTGATTCAACTCATTACACAATAAAAAAAGATTATTAAAGTTGATATTCTTAATGACTGTAATTACCAGTTTTATTATCAAATTTGTGACAATAGAGATTTATTGCGTTAATAGAGGTTAATTACGTTATGCCATATTAGTATTAAAAAAATGTATCTCGCCGCGAACCAACCACGACAGAAAAGTATGTCTCCATAATTATACGGCACTCTAACCATGGGAAAGACATATCGATGCCTTGTCACGATTCAGTTTTCCAATTTACAAATTACAATTTTTCAAAGTTTACGGTGAACAGAATGTATCGCAAGATTTATTCTGGTTGCAAGTATACAATTCTGAAAGGTAGAATTAATAAGTTAAAAAATTAGTCACCATATGACATTACTTGATCGTGTAGGTTTAAGTGGTATAACAACTCAATTTACAATGCCAAGTACGTAATTGGTTGCTTATATCTTGATCACAGTCTTTCATTCCTGATGACGAATCCAGAATACTTTCTGGGTGAATGAAAGAAAAATTAAAATAAAGATAAATAAATTAAAATAAATTACATAAAATCAGTTTTACATAGTGGCAAAGTTTCTCAAATGTGTTTATCTTATTTTTACATTCCCAAAGGAAACGGTACAAGTAGGTTGCACCATTTGCTCAAAGTGTTCACCGTTCTCCTTTTGGCAATACGCTAGTCGGTGCTCAAACGTACTGCAGGCATTGATTAGGATTGCCTGGTGAATATTTGCCATCACCTGCCTAATTCTTTCCTTCAGTTCGTTAATGCTTGCAGAGCGTGGCTCGAAGATCCTGTGTTTAACATAGCCCCATAAGAAAAAGTATTTTACTTTAACCTTTTATTTCACTCTCATATTCGCGTATTTGCATTTATGTACATGTAGAATAAATAGCGGGATTCGTAACGACTGGGAGCATCCATTAATTGAAAAAAGAGGTTGAGAGACAGTGGCTCCTGTTTACCAGCCCTTCAGCATACCTGCACAACAGTATGTTATGCAGGGAAAGTCATCTCCTGCGTTCGGGAATTTTTGAAACACACGGTATAATAAGAAAGTATGAAGTTGACTGTCGCAGTTCATTAAAATTAAAAAAATATTAAATTTCAGAAGCATGTAAAGCGTATTTTATAAACATTTTTCATTAGAGGAAAGCGACCAAAGTGGCCGCCCATTTTGTCCTTGACATGTACAGGGTGTTGCAGATAACTACAGGGCAGTATAACGGGAAGCCTATCCGCTCGATTGTAGGGGCCAGCTCGGTCGATTGGCAGAATGGAGGGAGATGAAGGTGGCCTGCAGCAGCCAGCAGCGGTCGGGTGGGGGGTGGGGTGAATGTCAAAACTGTCATGTTTTTGATAAAATTACGCAATTATCATTTGATGTCGAGCCGGCCTCTGCAATCGAGCGGGTAGGCTTCCCGTTATACTGCCCTGTAGTTATCTGCAACACCTTGTCCAGTCAAAACTTCGAAGTAAAAAACATTGAAAAAATGTGAAACACATACCTAAAGTTAAATTTCTTTATAAGTCTCAATATTAAAAACACTATAAAATAAATGAATTTTTTCCATTTTTCTTTTACCATTTCAAAATAAATGCTCCTAGAGCGGGCCCTCTAATTTCATGGAAGTGAAAATAAATATTGAATGAAAGAGAAGCATTTATTTCCTACAAAAACAATCATAAATAGTAAATTAAAATATTTTAATGAAATAGCAGGTGTTCAGTTACTTCCACGGCATCTTAGATAAAAAAATAAAATAAATAAATAAAAGCATATTTTTCTTTATAAAGTCTTTGTAGTGTGATCTTGAATACTACAACAAAATTCCAAGAAGATGAGAATAAGTAATCGTAAAAGCATAATGGATCCCTTAGGAAAAGCTTGGGGGACCAGATTAGGACCATCTCATGTATTTTTTTGAATTAATATTTTTCGATAAGTATCGTATGCATGTTAATTACCGGGTGGGCAAGAAATAACGTGAGATGTTCAGAGCTCGCTAGCGGGAATTCTATTAGGCCAAATGAAGTACATTTTGGTGTATATACTTAGTGGAACAAGCAGTTTCGATTTCTGCAAAAAAAAAAAAAAGTACCAAAAGTCGCCATAGGGGGCGCTTATTTCAAGAAAACAATGAATACCCAATTGTCAAATGAACAAATACCGTACAAACCAACTTTAGTAACAACAATAAACAATGTTTTATTTTTAATTACAAATGTGTTTCAATATGACCACCAGTGTGCTGTTCCAATAGCTGCATGCGGTACACGACATTTTCTACGGCAGCTCGCAGCATATCTGCATTAATTAGTCTGATATGTAACGTTATTTGATCCTTTAAGTTGAGAGGACAGGAACATGTGCTTGATACACAAGGCTTTTCAAATATCCCCATAACCAAAAATCACAAGGGTTGAGATCAGGCGACCTGGGTGGCCATACCATGGGAAATGCACGACTAATTATTCTGTTGTCTGAAAAACGTTCTCGCAAGATCTGCTGCACCTGACGTCCGATGTGCGGTGGCGCACCATCCTGCATAAAAATGGTAGAATCCAGACAACCCTTTTCCTGCAATCGTGGTATCACAAAATTCTCAAGCATATCGGCATACCTGGCAGAATTGACGGAACAAGTCACCGGTTCACGGGGACGGATTTCTTCAAAAAAGTACGGGCCGATGATGAAAGAAGCAGTAAAGCCGCACCATACTGCTAGTTTCGGTGAATGCATAGGAGTTGGCAGACACACTTGTGGATTTGATGCAGCCCAAATACGGCAGTTGTGGGTATTGATATCACCATTCAAATAAAAATGCGCCTCATCACTCCATAAAATTTGCCATGGCTATGCATCATCCACTTCCATACGTGCTAAAAATCTCAACGAAAAGTCAGTTCGGGTACGTTCATCTCCAGGAAGCAATTGTTGAACATGTGTGAGTTTATAGGGATAAAATGTCAATATCTTATGCAATATTTTCCTCACCGTCGAATATGGGATATCTGTTTGGCGTGCTATTGCGTGTGCACTGCTGGTACCCTGCACAGTAGTCATCTCCTGTTCCACAACAGCAGTTGCAACTTCTTCAACGTGTTGCTGCCTGATTCGTTTGCGTCCCCGGCCTGGTTGCACTCCTAGAGTTCCGGTAGATTCAAATCGTTCAATCATTTTCCGTAAGTTAGTTATGCTCATCGCTCCCCTTCGTAACGTTTTCAATCGCCGGAATTCACGAAGGGCAGCACTTGCATTGTCGCTCTTCTGATAAAACAACCTGACTAATAACGCCCGGTCAGGCAGAGTAAGCGTCATCGTCAGGCCATTCGTTCGTGAATGATGGGAAATCCTCAGCCTTGCCTTTTATTGTTATGATTGCTCAACACGGAACGCGCTTATGCAAACGTATTCATTGTTTTCTTGAAATAAGCACCCCTATGGCGACTTTTGGTACTTTTTTTTTTTGCAGAAATCGAAACTGCATGTTCCACTAAGTATATACACCAAAATGTACTGCATTTGGCCTAATAGAATTCCCGTTAGCGAGCTCTGAACACCTCACGTTATTTCTTGCCCACCCGGGACTTGAAATCAAAACTTAACCCCAATACGTAGCTATAATAAGGAATAAGTAGGTATAGCAATTAAATACTTACCTTCAAAATCCTTGCACAAAACACGTGAAACAAACAGTAAATGTAAAACTTTTACTGTACCCTTTGCCGAAACTAACGCCATAGATAAAAAGAGCGGGTCAGGAAAGGAAAGAAAACTACTTTTCTGACGGCAGAGAGTGATCAGAACGGCAGAAAAAAATTCAATTGGTTGGTTGGTTTATTAGAATTTTTGGCGTCGATTACTAAGGTCATTTTGCGCCTTTTACATAAGTTATATCTGTACCCAGCCCATGACAAGCACAAACATCCATGCCCACAGCGGGATTCGAACCCACGACCAGGTGGAAAAAAATTCATATTGTTGTAATGCTAAATGCATGGAAAATGAATAGGGCCATTAAATCAACGCTACTTCCATATCCAAAATCTCCAGATTATTCCAAAAACAATTTTATTTAATGAAAGTGAGTTATTTACTCCATATGAATTTCCATAATCTATACATTAACAAACAATATCAGATGTAGATACACATCTTGTACTACTGCTTACGCATTAGGCCTTGTGTTTGTCAGCTGTTATTTTGTAAATATGGAGTATATAACTCACTTTCATTAAATAAAATTGTTTTTGGAATAATCTGGAGCTTTTGGATATGGAAGTAGCATTGATTTAATGGTCCTATTCATTTTCCATGCATTTAGCATTACAACAATCTGAATTTTTTTCTGCCGTTCTGATCACTCTCTGCCGTCAGGAAATTAGTTTTCTTTCCTTTCCTGGCCTGCTCTTTCTATCAATGACGTTAGTTTCGGCAAAAGGTACAGCAAAAGTTTTACATTCATTGCAAGGAGCATAAAAAATTCACAAAAAAAAAATATGTCGCCATTGAAAAACAACAGATTGAGTAAACAGCTTGGGCGCTGGTCCTCCCAAGGTAGTTGCTATGCTGCAGCATCGTAAAAAAAGTAGAATTGAGGGGGCCCGCTTTTGGTCACTTTCCTCTATAGTTTAGAACTGAAGTTTTAATGTCGATATATTTTCTTTCCATTAATCAAATTTTCACTCAATGTTATTGTAAAAAGTGATTTCAACTGAAGAAGACATCATTTTCTCCGTAGAAGTGAAAATTTGGCAGTATTAATTGTTTTTAAACTTATGCTTTTTTTTACAATGTAGAATAAGACTAATTTTTCAGTTGCTCATGTTATACATTTCAGAGCTGTCCATCAACGGTATAAAGTGTTTTAAGAAAATAGACATTTATTTATATTTTTAGAAAAATATATTTTTAATAATATATATCTTTTGAAAATTATATTTTGAATAATAATTTTAACAAAAAAAATTAAAGAATGATTTTATTTTTATTACAATTTGTTAAAGACGATTGTATATTTTATTGAAGAATTTCTTTAACTTGTTGTAAATGATTAAATCTTATATATTGAGATAATTAAGTTGGCTTCGCTACGTTGCAGAAGTGTGCGACCCTCTTCTGTTTTCAAGCTCATTCGTGTCATTTATTCAAGCAACTGCAGTATAAGCAACTTTTTAAACAGTAATAAGAATGCGCTTAAAAGTTGGATTATTTTAGCTTTCAGCTATTTTTAGAATCAAATGTCCTGAATCAGTGTTGGCAGCCAGTTTGCTTCAACGTAATAGTAAAGCATCATTTTACAATTGTCAATTCTAAAGCAACTGATTCATTAATTTAACAATTGCTAGTTTAAAGCCTCATTTCACAATTTTGAAATATATATTCCATAGGAATATCAGAGGCGATAACAGAGCGTGAATGCAATTTTTCAGCTCATATCCTTATTTATATTGAGGTCTTTTAAAATGTAGCCTCTCTAATTAATTTTCTCTGAAGCCACAGGCGAGTGATTGCGCATTTGGCCCGTCGTCCTTATTTTGCCCGAAACAATGAACCGGCGGCGTCATTCTCATCGCCAAAGCTTTTATTATGTCTAGTTAAGAGGTTCGTCCGCGATTCGTTTGTTCAAGAGCCACTCTCTCTTCGTTATTCCCGGTTTTCTTCTTTCTTTCTTCTTCTCTTCGTTTCTTCCGGCATCCCGCCTGACTCTTAACCATTTTGTGGTCGTTTTGCAGACAATAAGGTCGATAATGACGGCGATGACGGGCACGTGATAAAAGAGAGGATGAGTCCCAAGCCAGCATGCTTCTGACGTCACCCCTGCTGCGATGCCAATTAGGTCTTTTGGGATCATTTCCCGGAAGTGGATTTTGTACGGTGGGAGGGAGCGGCAACGAGCGTTTCGGTTAAGGAACCTTTTTATGAGGCCACAACCAGTAATAAAGTTTTTTAATATCCTAGGAAATTTCGAGGTGCACTCAGTTGCATCTTTGCCTGTCGGGTGGCTTATGAAGCCTTGCACACTGCTACGTTCACTTTTTCTCCAATTACACACCTACACCGTAATCCAAGTGAAGAAGCAAAACATTTCTACAATTTATTTTTGATTTATATAATAATCAAGTCTTCTAGAGAAATTAACTTTTCTTTCAGTTTGTCGAAGTTCAATGAAAACTATTCCAAATGTTATCTCTCCTAATATTTATAATTTTGAATGTTAATGGCACCCAAGAATTTTCATTTACGTTTCCATTTTATAAGATAAGTAACATTAAAAGCCAAAAAATTCTAACAGAATTTTAAAACATTGAGAACAGATTATGAAGAGTTTATTAAGAAAATTATAACTATATCTTAAAAATCAGATTTTTTCTAAGGTATACTGACGCCCTTTCCCTTTAATTTCTACTTGTGTAAATTTAAAAAAATAATATTTTACTTAATAATATACACTTAACCTATTCCTTTCCTATATCACGAGGAAACGTATTTCTAAAACACTGTACACAAACTAGGGATGTTCCTAAAATCTCGAACAAGGATTAAAATACGCTCTATTCGATAGTGATATAATCTCTAAATGACATTTCCATAATCAGCCAGAATGAAATTATAGATGCCTTATTATTTACATAAAATAAATATGTAAATATAATACTTTCTTACTTTATTTTTATTAAAAGACGAATACATTGTTTTCTGATTATCATGGATTGTTTAAAATATTTTTAAACAAATAGCCTAAATTTATCGACTAGTTAATAAAAATAACCTTAATAGCTTTCTCTAGCCAGGCAAACTGCAGTCATATTTTGTAATAAAAATCTATAAAACATTTCGGATTTATTTCATTGTAAGAAACTCTATTTTTCAATAGCACCCACTTCCATCTTTATATTCAATGCACTGGTAAGCTTGGTTTAAGAAATTCCAAACTGATTTTCTGCTTTCATAATTGTATTATCTAACTGCAACTTCTTTAATGATAATTTATAATGTGCCTCCGATACACTTCGCTACAATAGGTTACTTCACAGAGGTTTGTTGCTTTGCAATTACATAACCTACTCTTCTAGATTCCTTGATATATATATATAGTTACAGCCAAACTGAACTCTAGAGATACGGCTATATTTTATCTGCCTTAAATAAGGATTGTATCTCCAGTAATCTGTCATTCATTTATGTAAATTATGCATTATATAATCAACATTGTTTATAAACAATCTGAAAAAAAATTGTGTTACTGTTACAGTTACTTTTGAAGCTTTTTTTGGATCACCTATTTTATTCTTGTTGTTAAATTTATTATATCCTTGTTCCAGTTTAACCGAGTTTATTCTAGCTTATTAATTAAATATATAATCTATGAAAACATATTTATTTACAGAATAAAACATTCTATTGAATATTGGAAATTTTTTAAACATATGAAGACGTAAGAAGCGTCCTGTTTTATATATACAATATTTAACAAACCAAAGGATGATTCCTATAGGTGGTAACCGTTATAAAGATTCAATATAATGATAAAATTCTTGTTATATCATAACCTATATTGAACGATCGATATGTTTAGCCAATGAAAACTGCCTACCAGTAATTCGCCTAACTACTCGTAATTTTCTTTTGATTGATATAACATGCCAACACCATTGCAAACTCATATTTAATTGTCTTGCAGCTTTTCTAGACAAATTATATAATTTGTATATATAGCTGTAATACATAGCGTTATAAAATTTTCCTCTAAAATTGTTACTGTATGTGTGTAAACTACCCTATATACAGTACGTTTCAAAAATATAAAACCAATTGGTAATGTGACAACGTTATAATTGTGATAATTCTTTGTAAAATAATTACAATTTCTGTGATTTTTGAAACACTTTCGGTAAAATAATTATATGATGCAAAACAAAATTTTTGACTTAATTAACATGAAATTAATCCTCCCAAAAATTGATTTTCTCGTAAGTAGTATTTAGAAAATATAAAAGAACCCTATCTTCTTTCCTTTCTCGTCAAATTCGGTCGAATGATATATCACTTGCCATATGTTGCTATCGTTCTAAAGACCAAGTGAATGCTACCCCCACAACTCCGACCTCACTAGAACAATTTGGCCCAAACTTCAAAGTAATGTAGATTTGGCCTAGAGGAATCTGCTTATCCAATTTCACTCCTTTACATACCTAAATATCACGTAGTTCACTTGCTCTCCTCTAACTCACACCCCCGTAATTCCGACCCCAGTGGACCAATCAAACCAAACTAAATAGTGAAGGTGGATATGCCCATAGTAAGTTACATTCCGAATTTCAACCTTCTACCTCAAAAAATACAGAAAGTATGTAAAACCAATAAGTAGCTCCATTCTTCCGCCAATAATTAATCGCTGCCCCTTTCTTAACAATGACATCGAAAAACTCTTTGTAGCATTGAATCAATTAAGATCTGAAGGTAAATAAGAGATTTGACTCCAAGCATCCATAATAGCCGTTTCCAACTCTCTAAAACTGGAGAATTGTCTGGAGTACAGGATGTTAATTAACACGCACCAAACATTCTTCATTAGATTCAGGTCCGGACTTCATGATGACCAGTTTAAAACAGTAATTTTTTTCTTTCTTGAGACATTCTTTGGTAGATTTTGATGCGTGGCGTGCAGTGTTATCCTGCTTATATAAACAATCATTACCACCAACGAGGGTTCCAAAAGGGATTAACTTTTCATATGCTTTTCATATAACAACTGTTGATACTTTACAGAGTTCATCCTTGTTGTACAATTGCTAGATCAGCTTTTCCTTCATAAGCAAACGCACGACTGATACCTCCACATTGGCAACTGAATAGTTCACGTGATTCTCGGCTTAAGTCATGCCAATAACACTTATTTCCGTCGGGTCTATTGATCCGAAAAAATAACATGCCACTCTTCTTTCCAGACATTACTTCTTTTGCCCAATGAAGTCTGGCTTCCCTCTGCCCATCACTTAAGTTATGTTTGTTCATCATCCTGATGTACTTTGCAGTTGGTGATGTATTTAAGGCTCTCCAAACGGTGCTATGACTTATAGGCTGGCTTAAATATTGACATGTAGCCATGTGAACACTTCTTCGGATGTCCCTTTTCTTCAGCTTCCGTTTCCGTCCAGAATGTTTTGATGTGCCATATTCATTTTGCTTCACAAGTAGATTGTGAACGACAGTTTTGAAGCGTCCAATTAAATCAGCAATTTCCCTCTCCGGCTTTCCAGCATCAAAATAGCACAAAGAAGCAGTGAACTTAATGTATCTCACTGTAATGGTGGCAACGAGTACATTTAAAAGCAGATATGCTTAAAAATAAAGTGTAAAAAAAATGGAGACTCCTTTAAATAAATTGTAGATTTACCATTTATATAATGAGGAAATGTTGAAACACTATACTTTTAAAATGTAAAACTGCATGTTAAATGATTCTAGAAAATAAATAAAAGTGACGATTAATGTTTGCATTCTAACAATAGCAAGTGGTCTTATAGTTTTGAAACGTACTGTATACTTTAAAAGTTATATAAATTCATGGATCGAACTTTGATTAAATTAGCCGAAATAAAATTCTTATTTGGCGTCTGATTTATTGCTTTCATAAGTAGTCAATGTATAGGACTAATCAATTTTGTTTTTTAAATGGGAAAGAGAATCGAAAGATTTTCTTTTTATATTAACCATGCTATTTTTCCCCTTGCAGTCCTCAAAGGAAATTGAAAAGAAAGAAATAAAAAAAAAAAAGAGAGAAGAGACAAAAGGCCGGCCAGCTTCTGTTCTGTCAAAAGGAACATTTGGAGTTTTTTCGCCGTCGATTTGAGCCTTGATACGCGGAACGAGGTGTGTTTTCTTTGGCTCGAATTCTGTGAAAATTGATTGTCGAGCCGCAACCGATTGACGACATCGAGCAAGAGAGAGAGTGAGAGGGGCTTCACCCGGCGTTGGCAATCGGGCCCTGACGCTTCGGCGGCGGCAGCGCCTTCAATTCAATCAGTTGCAGAACGAAAGCGAAACCAATGCAATAGAAGTTCCCTCGTCATGTTAATATCACGTGTTGTTGATTCGATTTTCTCTCCATGAAAAGAGAAAGGGGAGGGTGCACGTCACCCGACGACGCACTTCGATTTTTCTTTCTTCTCTCTTGCTCGTTCGATTCGCGTTTCAACACATCACCAACGAACCAGCAGCATTCGAATGGAATCTTCCTTATCGGAGAAGACACTCAAAAAAATTTTCGAATGTCTATGCATATATTTCTAATTTGATAACGAAGCCTATCACAAGACTAATAAATATGTTATATGAAAATCACCAATATATCATCTATTTTTTTATTAATATAGAGATAAATTCAAGCTTATTACTCAGATATTAATGACAGATGAAATGAGAAAAATGTGTTCTAATTAAAAATTGTCAATAAATGCAATTATATCCCTTTTGAAGACTATAAAATTGATTTCATAAATTGCGTTCAAAATTTGGACGTTTACAACTTTGTTTTAATGATATTAATTCATAGGTTCTTATTAACCTTTTTTATTAATTGCATTTATGGTCCATCAATTCTTAAAATCTTCGCTTAAAAAAATTTGATAATTTTTAAAGGTAATTTATTAGATAATTAAATTTAAGACATAGATTAAAGTAATTGTTGTTTTTTTTGTGATTGTGATTTGCTAATGTTGCATAGTGGTCAATGAACAACAAAGAAAGGCCCAATTTCGCTCCATTGATGCAACACAAGTTTCAGAGCAATGAGCACATGAATCGGCATTTGCTAGAAATAATTGCTAGATAATTATTTCTCCGCGGTACGAACAACTGTTTTTTTTAACATTCATTGAACATTTTTAAGTCTTTTCCTAATTACCTAAAAGTTTACTAAAATGTTAGCATTGATAATAATTTACTGAAATTTAGCGTTTTATCTCAATATTTTGTCATCGATAGAATCATTAGATATTTAAACTCAAGTGTGCAGGGTATTTACAAATGATTGCAGCGTTTAAAAAAAGCGCATTAGGTTTAGCAGGATGGTGTTCAAGGAACCACGGATTTGGCGGTGGAAATCTGGCGGATCATCAATCTGCTAAAAGTTGAATCCGCACTGTCCTTTTGCAAGAGCTAATTTTCAAGCATGTCCAGATGAATCCTGCCATTTTTTTTCCCGCAAAGAAAAACCAGTCATATATTTTGAACTTTGAGATGGTGGGGAACACAAACAGAAACTTTGAACTGATGGCGGGCAATTCGAAGATATCCTTCTCTTACATAACCAAGCTTCATCAACATAAACCGCTGCAATCATTTGTAAGCCCCAAGGACACTTCATTCCTCTAAAGAAGTTTACAAAGTGTTCCAGTAAACTTTAATGTTCCAGCAAAGACTCAATATTCAATTTAGATGAAGTGCACAGCGATTATTGCTCCACAGATGATCCCTGGAGATAAGCGCTATATTGGGCTCAAGCCTACTAGGCATTTTACTTTTCTGGTACATCTTGTAAACTGTGCGTGCTATTCGGGATAAGCGACCAGAAAGAGGAAACGATGTTCGACTTCCTCATGACAACGCACGCCCACGTCGTCAAAGCAAAATTGGTCCGTTTCGGTTGGGAGGTTCTAGATCAATTAGCCTACAGTACGGACTTAGCGCCCTCGAATTACCACCTCTTTGGTTCCATGAAGAGATTTCTGGCTGGTCAAAGGTTTGAGACCATCAGAGAACTCAAATCCGCCATGCGCCATTGGCTGTATTCACCCATGAGGGGGGGGGGGAGGTCTAGAAATTTTGGCGTCGACTACTAAGGTCATTTTGCGCCTTTTACACATGTTATATCAATGCCCACGACGGGATTCGAACCCACGGCCAGGCGGACTCGAAAACTAGAAAGCCTAAGCCCTAGCCCTCTCGGCCACCTGGCGGAGTTCTATGAGGGAGGTATTCTGAAACTGGTGTAGCATTGGGATAAATGCCTAAATCGTCAAGGTGTCTGTGTGAAAAAGTAAATAAATACATGTAGTTTCAGCTACACTTAGTTGTTTATCTGTATGATTTGTAATTTTCTTTGGAAAAAAATAAATGGCCTTACTTTCGGATATCTCCTCGTACTCGTATTACTTGGAGAAATCTACAGTTCTCTGCAGTGGCAGACAACTTATGTGTTAAAATTTTGATTCTTCATGCTCTAACAGCAACAGTTTTGAAGGCCATGTAAAGTAATAGGACGTATTGATATGCATCATTCTTATTGATATAGCCTTTAATTCAAACGGCTGCAATTTCCGGTACGTCTTGTTTATGCAATGTCCATCAACAAAGCTCAAGGGCAAACATTTTAGGTTGCTGGCACTAACCTCGAGATTCCATGCTTTTCGCACGGCCAACTTTGTGTGAAATGTTCAAGAATTGAAACCGGACGAATCTTATATATCCTTTTCCCTGCAGACGAATCTAAGAGGTATTTTTTCAATAAATATAGTAATAATTCAGTACTCTAGCCTATCTATTTATTCTCAAATGTTAAGGATTAATGTCGAATTTTCCTGGGCAAACCCAATGCGGGAACAAAATACTCGCATTAGAGCATTTTAAAGAATTCCTTTTGGTGTTCCAATGTGAAATTTAATGTAACAAGAAATTAAGCCTCCCGAGGAAGGTATAGGAAAGTAGCGGAAGCCCTGAGTTCATCTATTTTTTTTTATTCCTTCATCTGCACGTTTTAACCCCCCATTTTTTTTTTTTGTTTATCAAAATTGATTTTCTCGAACCTTGTATTTAGAAAATATAAAAGAACCCTATCTTCTTTCCTTTCTCATTATTTTCGATCGAATGTTATATCACACCCTATATGTTGCCATATATTTCTTAAGAGCAAGTGATTGCCACCCCCACAACTCCGACCCTATTGGGACAATTTTGCCCAAACTTTACAGTAATGTTGATCTTGATTAGAGGAATCTGCATACCGAATTTCACTCCTTTATATGCATAAATACGCGTAGTCCTTTTGGTCCCCTCTAATTTCCGCCCCCCAAACTCCGACCCCAGTGGACCAATCAAAACCAAATTAAATAGTGAAGGTGCACATGCCCATAGTAAGCTACATTCTGAATTTCAACCTTCTACCTCAAAAAGTGCGGAAATTATGAAGGGGACGGACGGACGGAGAGATAGACGGACATTGTGAAAACAATAAGTAGCTCCATTCTTCCCCTACTTAATAATTCTATACTTTTTTCATGACTTCATGCTTATACTCACATTCAGATACTGCAAAGTTCCATCAAATAAAACCCCGAGCAACGTCGGATGTATCAGCTAGTTAAGAATATCTAGAGTCATGTCATATCTCAATTATATTGTTGTGTTCTAAGTTAATGTTATAAATGTAATGTTAAGGAAATAAAGGTAGCATGTAATCGAATTATCAGAATAGCATTTAAAACAGCATATACAATTTTGCATGATATATGGTACTTGCACAAACATTAATGGAACTGGTTAATGTTCGCCGGCAATCAAACCATCCAGCATCGTCGTCAAGAAATGGCTGATCAATTCCCCAAATTTTCGTAATACACGCTAACTAAATAAGAAGCCAAGACATTAAATACAAGAACTCATGTATCCATTTTTAATCGAGTACTAAAAAAATTTAAATAGACAGGTAGGAAGATATAATTAGAAGTGCGTGGACATGTTAAATAATTAATTTATTTATTTATTTATTATTATTTTTATTCAATTGTTTTTATTATTTATTTTTATTTCTATTTCTTTTAATTAAATGAAGTTCTTATTTTTTAATTAAAATTATATATGAACTATATACATCAAGAAGTCTTTCAATACTTTAATTGAAATATCAAGTTCTAATATCAAGTTGAAATATCATATTCAATATGTTGTCATATTTCTAAAGACCAAGTGACTGCCACTCCAGCAAGTCCGACCCCACCGGGACAATTTGGCCCAAACTTGACGTAGAAGCTCTTATATCCTCTTGCTCTATTCGAAACTCCCGTTGTTCAGATGTTTCCAATGCCAATATAGCTTTTTCTGTTTTAGCTGCAGAGTTTCTCTTACCATTACTCGTTCTTTCTCTTTCCTTTCCAGACACAAATTTTTGCCAGTCGTCTGGACGTTTGATAGGGAACTCAGGGAGACACGTTTGACTGCTTTTCCTCCTCAATAGACACTGCCTTATTTACGTCCTGTCACTGCATCATCATTTTATGCTCATTATTAATAATTCTTGGAAACGAACGTTCAATCATTGCATTTTCAGCATCTCAGTTTCCAAAATATACACATTCACAAATTATGGTCAAAATGTATTTTTATGAAATGTTTGGATCGATAGCTATGCTACCCAATAGGTTAGGAGATAACCCCGGCAAGGCTCGGACTCTTTGTTTTTTTGATTAAATTTTGCAATATCTTAAAAATAAACACATGCAAACGCTTAGAATTAATATAGCAAATATTCATAATAAAATTCGAAAAAAAATTATAAATGCTCACAATGGATGGACCTCTCCATGTATGCCACTGCTAGTCTAAATAATTTCTTAGTCACGTAATCTTATTTTAGATGTTCACCTTGATGTTGTTGCAATTCCCACACAGCTCTCGATGTCTTGAAGCAGAACTTGGCCATTCATCACTTGACTATTTTGTGTAGTCCAGCGGTCGCCGATTCTAATATTGACATGCTTACCATTTGCTCAATACAGCATGGAGCTAAAGGACTCCTTCCTCTGTCGTCTTTCCACTCTTTCTCAATAGTCTGTTAACTCTTCTTTATCTCCAATTAGTGATCATTTTTAAAGATTTTCAAGAAATTGTTAAGTACTAAGAACTCTCAATTCTAAGAAAAGCCTGAATAATAGGAATTCTATGCATTGTTACAAATTGAACCTAAGTTATTTTGCACAAACTTTGCCTTGCATTGTTGGTCATGAGATCTTTCTTATTAATATGCCCTGACATCATTATGAATATTGAGTTATTATCGATAATTATTATTTTTTCGAAATCTGAGGTAGACAGTGACCTTCCTCATGCATTGAAGGTCAAGCATGCAAAATTTCATCAAGATCGCAATAAAACTGTAGATTTTTATAAAATACAAACAAACCCACAAACGCCCTTCTTTGTATATACAGGGTGTATCAGGTTCGATGGTCATAAAGTACCTAGCGTGATCTTTTGCATGATTACAAACTTAAAGTCCCTTATCGAAAATGTCGAAAACTCAAAATTTAAATTGCGTCGTTACGTCATTTATGAACTTTCCGCACCAGCAGTTCATTAAATTCAAAGGGGCGATTACAATTAAATCGGCGGCAATTGTTGAGATTAAATGAAACAAACTTCGCGTGATGTTTAGACCCTTAACATTTGAGTTTTGAACATTTTGCATAAGAAACTTTAAGTTTGTAATCATGTAAAGGATCACGCTAGGTACTTTATGACCATCGAACCTGATACACCCTGTATAGACAGATAGATTAGTAATTAGTAATAATTATATAAGAGTAGGATTTGTAGTAATATAAAATTAATTAAAAATATATGCTTCTTGTAATGGAAAATAGAAAAAAAAATCTTAATAAAAGTCACCCAATGTGGAGAAAAACAGATAATGAGTCTTATGGAGACTGATGTGTGAAGAAAACACAGGCGAAGAGAAGGTCTTGCAGAGTAATTAGTAATATTATTATTATCAGAAGTAGAGCACTGTAGAGCTCTAATCCTAATACAGTGCTCTAATCAGAAGTAGCAATTAGCGCTGCCTGGTGCTGCTCAAAGATGTCAACTACAATAAAGACTGGATCGCGTAAACAAAGGCACATGTCTAAAGAATTGCCTGGAAAAGTACACACTTATCATCGTGCATCCATGTCTGGTAGCCATTCAGTAAAGCATAGGAAAGTAATTTTGAACATTAAAAAAAAAAAATGAAAATAATTTTTTAACTCTCATGGAATTATATTGATTTCCTTTGGCAGTGAAATTTTAACAGAAAGTTATTAAAATCAATATCTTAAATATATATTTAATGCAATGCTGTCATTAGTTTGAACGTGCGTCCACGTTATTCACCGAGAACTATGCCTGGTGCTTATCATTTTCTTAGACACGTTTCTTAGGAAGCGCTCATAGATGGGTCGATCCAGTCTTTATTGTAGTTGACATCATTGGTGCTGCTACCAACGATATAAAATCAGTAGATCGCTTATGTGGCCGTCATCTTTGGGGCAATTTGAAGGCGGCGAAAAGTGGAACTAATCTCTATGTTAGTGTAGGCGCCATTACTGTGGTTGGCAGAACAACATCGCCAGCCAAAGCGCCATTACTATATATCCGCTTTCTCGCCAGCTGAGAAAGCACCCCCCCCCGCCAACTTCGTACCTGGTAGTCTGAAATTTCTTAAGCGACCTCGCAAATTTAGAAGCTTTTTAATAAATGTGGTATATAATATCATAAATACCTATAAACAATCATTCTGGTATCACTGAAACGACGGTAACATGGATGAATATCGACATCTTTTATGTATCAACCAACCACGATGTAAAATGATGACCAAGATTTTTACATGAGAAAAACATTTTAAAACGCAGAAAGATAAAAACACACCTGTGAAAGGTCAGTGGTGAACCTTTAATATATCTATTACTACAATTTAAAGCGGACAAGAAATCGGTATTGAGTTATACTGTGTTTATCAACGCAAACTTCAAACGTAAACATACGATGAAGGCCATCTTTTGCCAACCAAAGCAATGGCCGCCAGGCTTTCAAATGGGGACGCGGTGGTGACGCTGAAAGCAGCTCATGAGTAGAGCACATGTGGACCCGTCACAGCCAGAGACAAATGAAAGTAATTTCTTCATTTGTCTCTGGTCACAGCCATAAAGATAGCTGTATAATGGAAACTCAGGAATAATCAAGGAGGAAACTCAGTGAATAATCAAGGTACTTGGGATCAGTTGCTCGCCAGGGCGGCGCTCCGATTCGTAAGAAGAATGGCAGACGGCGCTGGTTGATGAGGCATTTCCCATTAAAATATTTGCTGACGTTTGTATTTTTAAGCATAACAACGTTTAATGTACTTAAATATAGCGCGCTGCTACACCTTTGTCTATTTTTAATTTTTAATAAAATAAAAATTAATCTATTTAATTTAAAATAGAATTAAATAGATTCTATTTCACAACAACAATATCTTGAAAGTAATGATTAAATTTAATTATTTTACTGATTTTTTATTAATTTGTGCATTTAATTATTTTACTTGATTTATTCGTATAATTGAGTTTATTTAATTAATTATTAGCTTTATTTTATTTATTGTATTTGTTTATCGTTTAATTAATCTGTTCTTATTTTTTATTTTATTTTAATTAAATTTGTATGGATATAGATGAAGCGATTGCGTGAATGAAGATTTCCGCGTGCAATATAAAAATACGGGCAGCCGATTGTTGACGCAAGCACACCGGCCGATTGTTGGCACGAAAAAAAACCAAAAAAAAAACGAATTCTTTTTATACATAGAACAGACTGCTTTTGTTTATCCGTCGGCATATTGTTGGCGCGTGGCATAGTTTTGGTCCGTGGCATATTGTTGGTCTGTAGCTTATTGTTGACGCGTGGTATATGTTGATCTGTCGCTTATTGCTGACGCGTGGCATATGTTTGGTCTGTGGCTTATTGTTGGCGCGTGGCATATTGTTCGTGACAGAGCATTGTCAATCAAACAAACAAACAAACACACAAACAAACCTCAAGTCATTTTTATATATACAGATATAATATTATTCTTAATTTTATGAATCATTATTAAATTTGGTTATTGTGTAGCACTGCTCAGTTATATTATCACTAGAAATAAATTTGTCAACATAAGCAAGTGAAGCGACGTAGTAAAGCTTATTAATAAAGAGGTTATGAATTTATGACTGTACTTTTTCCTTCATTAAAAGAAAAAAATGCTTCCAAAAAACTTCCATTTTTGTTTTATTCATGCGGTTCTTAGGAACGTGCCCCAATGATATATATTTCAGTTTATTTTTATATCCAACCGCCGTTCTTTTTCTCGTTTCTGGTGAGCCATTCGTTCGCAAGTTGGTTTTTCTTTCTTTTTTTTTGTTTTGTATGCACCCGTATTTCTTTCTCCTTCGCTGAAGTGATGGAGATGAAGCGGGGTGGGGTGGGGAGCGACACAGTCCACTTGGTTCAAGCAAGAGAGAGAGGCACGGCACGGCATGTGGAGATCGATGGATGGCAACGGCGGCTGGAGGGAGTAGAGGGGTTGCGAAGGTGTGGGGGTCTTTGCTGGCGGCTGCGCACTCCCGTCGTGTTAAAGCGTGTCCGGCGCAGCTGCTGCCATCGTCACGAATTCGCGCGTTCCCGTGATGGCGGTGGCGGAACCCCGATAGAACGAAGGCCGTTCGGTAGGTCCGTTTCGCACGGGCGACGCTAATGCACCAAATCACGTTTGTGTTACCGGAAACTCCACTCGGCAACGTCTCATTCATTGCACCTTTTCCTTTTCTCTTTCTCGCCCTTCCCTTCACCGCTCACTCCCCCGTTTCTTTCTTTTTGCTCTTGCACAATCAATCACGGGCCAGAACGGAGAAACCAATAAGGTGTTCTTTTCCCATACATGCTGTGGTGTATTTATTCCCTTCTCCCTCCTCTGCCTTCGCCTTCATTCATTAAAAATGATTGGCTTATCTTTGCACGGAGAATAGCCGTACGGCAGGCGGCAGGCCCACTGAATATATCTATCACCGGCGGAGGTTCCTTGCCGTCGACAATCGTGATCGTTCGTTACCTGAGACGATTCGAAAGCTAAAAACCTCGTTAATCCACTGAGATGCTTCTTAAAGCAAAATTTAAAAGCGTAAATACGGCGTCCTTTACGAATTTCACCTGAAAAAGGGAAATTGTCAACTCACCTCCATTGCTTTCTCGGCGTTGCCTAAGAATGACGTCTTACTTTCTTTTCACAACTTCATTTTAAATTCGCTTTGTTAAAATATTATCAAATAATGCCTTAAAATTCTAGTAAACCATGGTAAATGTTAAACCTTATCTAGGTATCTGAGCCTAACTGAGCAAAAAAAAACGCTATATAATCACAATCGATGTTAGTATATCTAATTTCACTTTTTATTTGCAATATTATAGGAAGTTATGCAAGCTAATCAAAGCTCCATTGGAAAAAAACCAATAAAACATTAAAAATTTTCGTGCTTGGATAACTACATCTTTATGGACATATATCGATTATCCACTTTTTTGTTATTCTCAAGTTTTTAAAACTTGGCCATCTCAGGACGACGCCAAAAGCCACATTAACACATTAATTTTTATTTTGGAATTCATCTTTATGTTCTCAGGATTTTCACGGCTATTGTGAGAGCACTATCACTTGTTAACGCTTGAACAACTCGCTTTTCTGTAAATTAATACGAGGAAAGATAGCTAACAAGTCATGCCTTGGATAACTTTGTTCTTATTATAATTTTAGCTAATTGCTTTAAAATTAAAAGAAGTCAGTTGCCATATAGTCATGAAAACTAAAGCATTATCCAATTAATAATTGATAATAATAATAATAATGAAGCGAAGTTTCTGGTAGAGCCGATGAAATCATTTTTCTGTATAAATGTTAAATTGCTTCGAGTGAATAATCATTTTGCATTTCGGCTTGAAACCTTCATGAGAATGCAGATATAAATCACGATTGCATTATAAGAGCACACAATTTGAATTTATGAGCCCAGCAACAGTGGTTGTGTTATACGGTCCTCAATTGAAACTTTGCAACGGAGGGAGGAGAGAAAGGATCCCTCCCGAGGGAGAAATTAAGAGGCTAATGGCAGCAATTACCAGTTAGTTCCATCATTTCTAATAGGCTTTCTTTCCAGAGAGAGAGAACGATAATAATCTAGTTGGAATGATATCAGTTTAAAAGTATATCACGCGATATTTAAGATGCATTTCCACTTCGAGTTAGACTCAACTGAAGGAAAAGTTTTGCGAGTTCGTCTCGTGACACCCAACCTTGTCGCAGAATGCATACCCCTCTCCCTTTCATCCCCCAAACTCCAAGCTGCTTTAGTCATTGCTGAGGCTTCGGAGCGATTACGAATGTATTAATAATAGAATTTATTATTTTTCGAATTTAAATTACGCTTTCAATATTCGTAAGATTTTTATATGCTATCACAAATTTAAACAGTTTAGCGTATGAACGTTGTCTAGTCATGGTTTAACATATGAACTAACCTTTTAGAGCAGCACTTCAGTTTATACTGTATAGTGCTTTCAATAATTTTCGTATAGCCTCATAGGAATCAGAACATGCTAAATTAGACGTGACAGATAACTTATCTGAAGTGATCTGCTGACCTGTTTTTTGTATGCAAATACATGTAGTATTCATTTATTACGATATATGCTCCAATAAAATACACGTTTACGACAGTAGACTTGGATTTTAGATCATCACCAAAGTTGTCCCACCTAAAATAATGTCAGTAGCAATAAAACAAGGGGGTTATTCTAAATTCATGAATATCATATGAGAACACCCTAAGCATCATCAAAATATTTGTGTAATATCAGTATTTTGTCAATATTTTTCCTTTCCTTTAACTCAATGTGTATGTATGATGGCACAGACGGTCATTCGCCTCATCAAATGCCTACATTTTTTATATTTAGATATCTAGTTCATTATTAAAATAAATCTTCATAAATGTTTTCAAGAATGACTCAATTTGACCAAAATACCCATAAACCTTTTTTTTTTCAATAGAAATTATATGAAATTTCAATTATAATGGAAATTAAATTTTTCGATCGAAGAAAGTATGAAAATTTAAGAATGAGCTCAAAATTAAGTTTTATGGTGATTATCTTTACAAAAAATCTATCCTGTGGCTTTTTTCTTCAGATTTTTCATGCAAGAAACAGTGATATCGAAGAAATAATGAAAAATGAAAAATGGTCAATCTCTTCAAAACCGAGTTTTATGGTGATGCCTTTGCAAAAATAAAAAGAAATAAAAACACTCCAAAATCTTGATAAATCCGTCCAAGAAAGACTCAAATCGAGCAAAGTATAAAGGGTATTTTTGAACTCTGTGCACAAACTTCACTGAGTGATAGGTGATAACATACTGAACATGTTTTACCAAAGAATGGGTGGTCTAAAGCTCACCATCAAAAAGCTACAAGGAAAACTGTTAGAAATAACCATTTTTCAATACTCAACCCACTACCAGTTGAATTATGCATGCAAATTAAAAAAAAGAAACTACCAAACTTTTCTGGAGGAAAAATTGCCCGAACTGTTGTCCGAAATTACCATTTGCAATTGGATGTGGTTTCAACATGATGAGGCCTCTGCACATTTCAGCATTGGTGTGCGGAATTACCTCAATATAACTTTTGGGGCCCACTGGATTGGCAGAGGCGGACCTGTTGCTTGACCACCTAAGTCTCCTGGATTACTTTTTCTGGTGACACATGAAAGTCAAGAAGTCATGTTAACTCAGATGAGGACTTAGTTGCCAGAATTGAAGTTGCAGCTGGGAATATAAGTGACATCCCAGGCATTTTTGAACCTGTTCGCCAATCAATATCTTGACGATGTCAGGCATGTGTTACTACTGTTCATGGTACATGTAACTCTTTTGAACAGTCACTATAATCAGTTGCCAATAAAATTGTTAACTTGTTGGTAACTTTTTTTCCCTGTAGCGATTTAATGGTGAACTTTGGACCATCCATTCTTTGGTAAAAAATATTCTGTATGTTACCACCTTATCACCCTTTGAAGTTTCAAAAACACCCGAACTTTTCTATTCGAAGTTTTTATATATTTTGCTCGATTTGAGTCTTTCTCTGACGGATTTATCAAGATTTTGGAGAAATATTTCAAGAAATTGGGTGTTACTAGAATGTAATCATTGAAATAAAGTTGGATCCTATAACTACACTATGTGTTTTACTGCAATGGTAATACACAAGATTTAGCTGATCAGCCCTGTCTGTCATTGGATTATAAAGTATAATAAAATAAAACAAATCCCGGTCATGTAAATTTCTTCGAGTTTTTCAGTAATTTCCATTTCAGCGACGATTAATGTATTACGACGACAGCTGAATGTTTCGATGACTTCACAATTTAAAGAATTTGTCCAAGTTTAATTTGCTTATTAAGTGTAAAAATATCTTTGTCAATTCTTAAACAATTTTTAATCCTCAATTTTTTATCCAGAGGCAACCAGTCGCTAGTGCGTAATAGGCCTTAATACAAACTGGTACTTTTACGGGCAGCTAAACTTTGATGTGCGCGACTTTAAACTCACCCTGTACTTCTGTATTTGTTATATGGGAGAAGGAGTGGTTAGTAATCATTGAATTAATAAGTAAATCTCCTTTTAATAATGAGTTAAAGTATTCATTTTCATCTAAAACTGTATTCTTTACCAGACTATGCAAAAAGCAAAGGAATGGAAAATGTATAAAACTGCGAAATTGAAGCTATTGAACTTTATAGTTTGCGCTTAACTTAGGAACAACATGAAATCGATATTCTTTCAAGTGTCCAGATCCGGAATCTGAACAGGCCAGTCCAATTCCTCAACATTCATGTCATCAAACCAGCACTGGACAGCTTGCACTTCATGGACGAGTGCACAAGAATGAGACCTTGTGTTGGCAGTATGTAATAGCATAATTTTTTTTTTATAAAATATGGAGATAAACTGCCGTGTTCATGACAAACACCCCTATATCCTTATGCCAATATGTTCCTACCAATTTTACTTGTTTCACAATCAGTCTGGTTAGTGCCGTTCATCTGACATTTTCCAAATCCACACCCATCCATTAGATTGTCAAATAGTGTAACGTGATTCATCGTTCCATTCATTCCAAGTGTTCAATTTTATCGATCTTTAGGCTACTGTAAGCGAAACTTGGCACTGACTGTGTTAATGTTTAGTTTATATGCGGTTATTCAGTCATAAAAAAAAACAAATTTCAGAGCTGTCGATGAATTATCATAGTGCTTATGTTGTATCCTGAAGCATTTTGGAATTCGTCGCGAATATTTTCTACCAATTCCATGCGATTCTGTTTCACCACTCTTCTCAGCACTCAGCCATGTAAGATTCTGCTTTAGCATTCATAGTGCATACATCGCGACAATCACATCAACAACAGAGAATAATCTTGGTTGTCTATGAAGGGATGGCTAAGCAATGTTCTTTGGGGGCTGTTCACGTTTCTCCATATTCTTTTTTGCATAACATTCACGTAGATCTACATGACTCAGTTTTCATCTCCTGTGACCAACCGATGCAAAAAGCTTTCACGGTTTTTCTTTTGTGTCGAGCCCAATTTTTTCTGGAAACTTTCTTTACAACCTGATAAAATCAGCAATCTGTACAAATAATATAGACTATAATTCTATTATTTAGCGGTTCGTTCTCAATGCTTCTATAATATGCAAGATTTCTTATATCCTTCCAGAACCTTCCAGGATAATAAGAGGTGTATTGTCTCACAGGACATTTTTTAAATCCACGAATTTAGTATAATTATGCTGAGGATATACTCAAGATTTAGAAATGATAAAATTTAGCCAAGCACAAAGTTTTAATGTAATTTCCATGGTAATACGGCAGACTTTCTACTTGTTGTCAACTTTTTGATGGTGGTACGAATGCACGATCTTTAACGAATCTCTGGGGATGTCAAATTCAGAAAACGAGGTGATGATATCCTTGTCAGCGACCTGGAGACTAATAGGAAATATTCGCGCATTTCTTCTTCACTCATTTTGTTTTGCTGGCATTAAGTATGCCCTTTACGTCCTGGTTGTTGGTCCTCGTCTAAATGTGAAATCAGAACTGTTGGAGCATGTCCAAATACACGATACCAGAAACTTACTGAGTCGTCATCAAGAAAAAGAAGTGCATTTTTTCATTGCTAAGAGCGCAAAATGCGTTGCTATTTGGACTCTCACGAGCATGCTCTAGTATGTCAATTTTCGCTGCTCAAATTTTGCTGTAGTGGCTGCTTTCATCAATAAATCCATCATCGTTAACTATCCGCTGCAAAATTTAACTCTTTGTATCAAACTTGAAATGCTATCCTAGGTTATGAAATTTCAAATCACTATGTAATCTCCACAAGATGTAACCTAAAGTTTTGAGATAATAATTGTAGAAGGGGCTTTCATAACAGGTTCGTGCTTTTGGGTAAAAAGTAAAGAGATGATTCAAATTTTGCTTATGTATTAATCCTTCTCTAAGATTATATTTGTTCCAGCGACGCACGATCTGTCTGATACCATCATTGCAAGAAAAATGTTCCTGGATCGTAACGGGACATCCAGCGTTCGTCATACTAAGTGGCTGAAAAAACGTCATCCTCGTTGAATATGCACATCAACAATTATGAGCGTACACTGAAGGGTGGGTTCAACCGGACTTAGTTCCCCCCCCCCCCCCCCCCCCCAATTAGGCCTCGATTTTGCCTTACCCGCTCTCTGGAACAGTTACAGCGCACACCCTTGTCTTCAATATCGACTTAGTTTATGCCTTCCTATCAACGGTGTCCTTATTGGGAATTATTATTGCATCATCTTATATGACGGTGAGTGTGCGCGCCTATATTCACACTTCTTTTACCCGAAACTTTCTGAATGGTCCTCGAAAAATACATATAAGAAAGCATATGGGAGACGTTAGGTCCACTTATGCATGCAGAATACACTCTGAACGCTATATCGTATGGTACATTGATACTGATCATAATCTTTACATCCACTTAAGAAATAAGACACAAAACCTCTCGTTCACATAGAATTTTATAAGATTTCTATAAGATTCTTTGTGTCTTCTTTCTTGGTATATTATACACAGTTTCATTCTGTTTATTATTTTTACATCCACTTGTTAATGGTCATAGTCTTCACTTAAGAATACAGTCATTTTCAGCAAGACAATGCCATAGAGTCATATAACAACTATGTGGCTTCACTTTGCATACAGTCATCCGTCTTGTGTCCGGGAAATTCCATGACCAAGAGTCTGACGTATTTCTACGCCTGCAGTCTCCAGATCCTAATTCCATCGAGCATTTATGGTAAGAAAATGAATGATTGGTTCAGATGGCTAACAACACCAACACCTCCCACCAATTTGCATCAGTACGAGACGCTATCCTAAAGACAATGAAAGATTTTCCAGTAGAATTTAGGTCTCATACAAGCTTTTATAACTGCTAAGGTTCATTCCGGTACTAGGAAGATGTAGTTGATAAAATGGTTATAATTATTTGCAGGATTAAAAAAGATATGATAAGGCTAATGATACTGTCTGGAAGAAGTAAAGCAAAAAAAATCTCAATAAGTGGCAAATTAAATCTTAGATGATTTTTGAGCTGAATTGTATATTTCAAATGCAGTTTACATGTGAATTATGCATGGCCCAAGTAAGGAAATGGGCCAAAGAAAAATATTCCAATATTGATGGAAAGATTCAAAAATATACGTTGAAGTGCAATGAATAGCAAAACTAAAACTTTAACCACACTTCTTGGAGAGATTGAATCAAAGCATAATGGACAGAAGTTACTCTAGTGAAAGAGAATTAAAAGGATTATGCTTTCTCATAATTTGAATCCACTTCCTGTATTGCAAACAAAAAAAAACGCTCTCTTGGTAGGAAAGACCTTCTTTGGTAAAGCACATTGCCAGCCCTCATTTCTGCCATCTCCAAAAAACTGTTTCCCTATTGACATTATAAAGAAAAATATATTTAGTAATAACCCAAGAAACTTGAAAGACCTTGTAGTTTGGAAATTAATTAACTTTTGCTAACAAAATGCAATAACAAAAATCTTCAAATATAATAATAAAACACATACAAGAAATCGATTGGACACTTTCTTCTCGACCAAATGGACAAATGGCAATAGAATTTAATTTTCTTTTAATTGCAAACTTCTTGAATTTTTAATTTAATTTTCAACAGACCTGCTGATTAATTAAAGTTGTTACAATAAACTTCATATTAATTTCTTTTATTTGGTTTATATAAGGCATGTTCAAATAAAAGTGATTCGGGCTGTAGCGCGCGAGCACTTGAGTGCGCAGACACGAGGCAAACGGGTGATTGTTGACGCATCGTCTGCGTGTTCTGATAAGCACTGCTGTGGGAAGTTACGTTAGGCTTATGCTCATATTTCGTTCGTGTTACAATGGACCCTCCTATTAAATTTCCGTCCAAAACTGACCAACGAGCGGTGATAATTTTTCTGACAGATGAGGACATTCCACCAGTTGGAGTGTCTCGAAAGCAACCGTGGTGCGTTGGGCCAAAATGTTCCATGGTGGTCGTGTGGAAACGGCTGATAAACCACGTCCGGGCCAAGCAAACGTGGTCATCACCGATCACTTGAAGACAGACATGGGTAAGTCAATTCGTGAGGACAGGCGGATCAGCATACGGTCACTTGCGAAGGATCGCAACGTCAGTATTGGTTCCGCATATGCTATAGTGAAAAGCCTGGAATATGGCAAGGTCTGCTGTCAGTGGGTTCACCGAATGCTCACGGAAGAGCACAAAGGGCTGCGTTTCGGCTGCTGTTTGGATCATCTGGGACGTTACAGTCGTGAGGGGGAAGCGTTTTTGAAGAAGATTATCGCGGTGAGGAGACCTGGTGCCATTATTGGAACCCTCCGGGAAGGTATCCACAGTGCAGTGGAAGCAGCCATCGTCACCTCGCCTCAAAAAATTCAAGTCGCAAAGTTCGGCCGGGAAGGTTATGCTTACGTGTTTCTTAGATTCCGACGGTCCTCTGCTTTTGGAGTTTATGGAACCCAAAACCCGTATTAATGCTATCGCATACACCAAGACACGGCAGAACTTGCGTCAAGCTGTGAAAAACAAGCGTCCTGATAAGCTTAGTGATGGGGTGGTCCTCCTCCAGGACAATGCTAGCCCACATGTTGCGAGACTGGTGCAGGAAGGTCGACGATAATCAAAATGCGGTGGCAAGTTCTGCCACACCCTTCTTATAGCCCGAACGTCTCACCATGTGATTTTCATGCGTTTGGTCCTTTAAAGAAGGCACTGAAAGGTCGACGATTCGCCAATGATGAGGAGTTTAAGGACGCTGTTCAGGCATGGTTCAGAGAGCAGCAGAAAACAGACTTTTTTGCGGCAGGTGGAGATTTTTTTTTAGGACTGCGCGTCTATAGTACTGACTATAAGATGTTCTTCTTTCATTTAAACAAAGGTAAATATTAATACTTTCATTTAATCCGTCTCATTGCCGTTTGAATCATTTTCATTTGAACATGCCTTATACAGGGTCTTTATAATTAAAGTTACATTTTGACATGGCCATAAAAAAACTACTGGACCATAAGCTATAATACTTGTAATATTATACAAGAGGGCATGGGAAGTTCATACCCACCAAAAAAAAAAATTAGTTCAAAAGGTCACCACCAGCATGGAATGGCGCTCTATGCAATATTCGTATACGAAATTAGACACGAAGACACAGGTTAACAAGCCTTTAATCGTTACTAAAATTAGTTACACGACTAAAATTATTTTTAGTAACGATTAAAGACTTGTTAACCTGCGTCTTCGTGTCTAATTTCATATACGAATATTGCATAGAGTGCCATTCCATGCAATAATACAGAAAGTTTTCTCTTTGATTTACAAGCTAACTATAACCTAACCTCCTCTCATTTTTGCCCATTAAGAAAATTCTCCACAAAGCCAGATGGATTAAGAGCTTCTAAATTAGTTTAAAAAATAACTTGCGAAAATAATATCACAAAGAAGTTTTAAAAAACTTTACATGAAGAGCTCAAGAATGTCTTAAAAATCTAGTATAAAATTTAAATCTCAAGAATAAGATTATGACTAATTTTTTATGAGCATGCGAGTTGGTATTGAAGAGCGTTTTAACTGACGGAGTGGTGTTTTTTTCGGAAGCTATATTTATTTTTTTCTTTCTATCTTCTGTCAACGAGTTTTGGAAGGAAATGATAAGCGTTGAGCGACAATTAATGGGCGTCGACCGCAAGGTGGCGTTAATAGCCATCCGTCAGCGACCCCTCTCCGACCGACAGCTCCTTCGAGACTGAGGGGCGGCCCATCTCAGCAAAAAATCCTTAAAGACCTTAAAAAAAATCACTTTTATACAAAAATTGCTATAAAAATTTAAAACTATCAATAAAATCACGATATTCTGATAATAGATTGGGAAGATCAACTTTTTATCAAATACTTGATCATTTGACCGTGTTCTTGAATAGATAGGACATGTGTGCCTATTGTAACTTTAACATACTTTTTGATGCTCTATCCGAATCTGAAGTCAAAATAAAAACAAAATTAGAAAAAGTTTGGCAACAGAACGACCGACTTCGGGAATATTTAGTGTCACTTAAATCGTTTCGGCACACCAAATTACTTACAGGGAATTTCCGTAGAGAAATGAAAACAATGGAGTTTTTAAAATTTAATGGGATTGAAGTGGTAAAGGCACAAATAATTTGTGATACACTATTGGTTATTACAGTATCTGAATTTCTCCCAAAAGAAAGCATGGACAAATTAAAGAGTAGCTAATAACTTTTTTTTCATACTTTAAAAGTCTTTCTCATCGTAAATCATTCCCTCATTATTATTGTGACATGCATTGTAAAAAAAAAAAAAAAAAAAAAAAAAAAAAAAAAAGAAAAAGAAAGAAAAGAAATAATAATTTGCATACCGATATTTAAAATTTAACACGACTCAAATTCCATAACTTCATATTTATATTAGCCTTAATGTCCACGTACGTTATTAAGTAATTTTTGAATGCAATTTTATTTTCGGACTAGATTACATCACGTGTTGCAGGCTGTTTAAGAATACCATTCATTTTTTCAACTGCTTATTGAAATAAATTCCCAAGTGCGTACACACGGGCAGAAGGGTGGGACATAAACTATGCTTTCTGTAACCATCCGGTATTTTTCAATTCGCTATACCTTTACCCACACGAAACACTGAAATCTCTCTTCACAGAGAGGTCATTTTCCCCTCTTGTATACTTCGTTTTTATTTTTTTTAATCTTTTATATTTCTCTCTCATTCTTTCTTTTTGTTTCCTGGGAAGCGCGTCAATTTGCGTGGCTCCGTTTCTTTCATATCCATCCGTCGTTCGTCCTTCCCCTCCTTCGGCCGTTGGTTTCTATTTTTTTTTTCAACCGCCTGTCTCACCGAAATGACGGGTTAAGATCCGGGACCGTAAGCGTCAATTGTTTCCGCTGTTTTGTCGCCTGTCGCAGTCGGTATTGGACGGAGCGGTCACGTGGCTCCTCCCCCGTCGTCACCGCGTGGCGAATAACAACGGAGCGGAGGAGGGGGCTAATTAATGGCCACAGTCTTCTGACAGGGGGCACCTCGATAGCCTTCGTTGCCACTGTACAGACAGGCACCCGTGCAAACCGTCAGCCATCAACTGCGTGCGTGTTTGTGTATATGTATGTGTGTGGTGTGTCTAACGGGCTCAAAATGGGTTTTTGTAGTCGCTGAGTGTAAACTCTGCCCACACGCCTTCCCATCCCTCTGTGTGTTTTCGCAACCGTGTGTTTCTTTATAGATGCGCAATTTAACTCAGATTAATCAAAACAAAATTACAGGGCTGCCTCGTAAATATTAAAAGAAAATTTGTCAGCTTTGGTTATTTAGTGTTTCTTTCAAGAATAACACACACACACAAACACACGCACACTGGAGAATAGAAAAAGAGGAGGGGTGAAAGAAGAAAGAGAAGAGAATTCTGTTATTATTTTTTCCCTTCTTCTTTAATTTATGAGTTCGTCGTTTTTCGTCGGTCATTATATTTATTATTTTGTCATAATTCCATTGTAGACCAAAACGCTCTAATGGCAATTAGTTTTCAATTATTCTTTTCTGGAGAAAAACCTCGTCTCGTCTCGGGAACCTCATTTTGGCGCTATATATTAAAATGGGATCTAATTGTTAATGAAGGTGATAAAGAATATCCCATAAATCAAAACGGAAGATTTTTCCACCGAAAACAGTTCATAATAAAGCTCGACGGGGGGTCCGACTCCGAAGACGGAAGGTGCGACCATTTTTTTACTCCTCTCTTTTAATCTACCTCCCTCCTTTTGTTTAATAAACTTCTATATATTTGAAGATGAAAAATGAAACTTTGTAACATCATCAAAAACCCTCGCCGCCATTCCTCGAACTCCTTTCCACCAACGTTAATTCAAATGCTCCGATTGTTCTCATAATTCTTCTCTTCTCCCTCGCTATTAAGACGTTCAAATTCGATTCTTATAGGGACACCAACCCTTCAAGTGCAATTTAAGAAATAATTACCACAGAAGTTGAAAAAAAGTTTTCTTTTCAATTATAACACAACTATCGACCTGTTTGTAATTTACGGTTTCTTAACGTTTAATAGCGCTCCCCTTTAATTGCACTGGTTATTTTTTAGTGATATAATGTACAATTGATTAAACGGATAAAAAAAATAGAAAAAAGCAGCAATTTATAATGTTTGGATGCTGTTGATATATTGCTCAAAATTTTCACAGTATTATGTACGGGGGAAAAAAATCTCTCTTATCGTTTTGATAAAAAAAAAATTGCAGTGGTTGCTGTATAAGAAAGAATCCGTGATGTTTCTACTATAAGAATTTCGAAATAACATGATGCCCTTTTCCATCTAAATAAGTAAATATAAAATTTTTAATAGTAGATACGTTTTTAATTTGCATTTAATCTTCAGTTGTTCAATGCAGATATTTTTGTCCGAAAATATCGGAAAAAAATTATCTACAGAGTGTATGTGTTAAACATATTAAGACACTAAAGGGGAAAAGTTTCCTTATGTGTTAAGCAGTGCATAATGAAAAGGAAATTAAAAGAAATTCTGTAACACACGATGATGAGTAATCTGCAATTATTTCAAAGAAAAACAAACAAACCCAAAAAACACATCGTGGTTTTAAACAAATATGAATGAATATCCGTGAATTGATTAATTTTAATTGAATACTGTTATTACTAATTTCTTCCTTGAATATAAGAATCTACTAAATTTAAAAAAACCACACCTAAAGAACCACAAATTCAAATATTATTTTAAAGTCATCTACAAAATTAATCGAAATAATTAGGAAATTAGCAATACAATAAAAAAATATACCTTGCAAACAATGTTTTTACTTCTCTACAGGACAAACAAAGAAACCCTTTTTACTAAGAATAAATTGGTACGAGCTGGCTATTAGACTGAAGAATTTAAATAATAATGTGGCTAAAAGTTGCCCTCGGAATTAAACACCATTAAACAACAATTATAGCAAAAGAAAAAAATTATAAAAAAAGTTGACCAGGAAAGTTATTCCTATTAAAAAAGAAAATTTCATTAAACCAAATTTTGAGTTAAACAAGTTTTTTTTTTAATTTTCTCAAAATTTAAAGTCAGCTATTACTTAACTTACTGTTACAAAGAAACTGCAACCCCACTGTCATATCCTAATTTCTTTTCACATTATTTTTTATATCATTGTTTTTTTGTTTTTAATTTTTATCACAAATTTCAAAGATTTCACCGATGATGAGAAGAGACCCTTCTAGAAAACATCTTAATTTTATGCATAATGCGTGATTTTTATTTATACAATATTTGTTCTACTTATAAAAAAAATTAACAACATAGCGGAAAATTACTTCACAAATAAAGCTTCATCTGTTCTCACAACAACATAGTATTAATCTAACACAGAGTGGAATTGTTATTTCAGAAAAAATCTCAACCCATTCAACGGAGTATAATAGTTATCAATCATCGGTTACCAGTCAATATTAAGTTAATAACTAGTAACAGTCTACTTTACTATGGCAATAACTAAACTGAAAAACTTGACTAACAATTATATTAGTTTTTCTCAATTTTCATGATTTTCTATTCATATATTGTATTTATTTCATTAAAATAATATTTATTTACTTTTTTATATTCAAGGAAGAAAGAAAATTATATTCAATTAGATCTGCTCATAGTAGGTTACATCCTCTATCAAACTATTACTGAATAGATCTGTATTATAAAATATATTAATTTAGATTTCAATCATGAAATATATTATATTTGGATTAATGATATCTCCATCGGATCAAACTGATTCAATGGAGATCGTTTCCAGAAATAGTATTCTAAGTTTTTTTTTTCTTTTTTAAAATTTATTTTTTTAAAAGGTTCTTATTTTTTTTAATTTCCTTCATTTTTTTCCTTGACTGAAATTTTTTAATGAAGGCTTAATGGTATTTCTTTTTATTTTTATGGAAACTGTCATTCTTCAAAATAATTTTTTGTAGCCTAATAAACTAATTTGCCATTTATTTTAATGGGGAAAATTCAATTGTCCATATATTCAAAGTGGACAGCCAATGAAATGAAAAAATGTTTTAATAATAGGCTAAATTCGCAATTTTTTGGTATCTCTAATGGCATGCAGCAATAATTTACTGCTTTATTGGCTGAATAAATACTACTTAGTGCCTAACTCTGCAGAACCGTGCCCTGAAGAGAATGCAAATGAGATGGACGATATACAAACTAATATATCTCCCGATGTCAGAAGTTTTCGAAGACATGAAATAACTAATTAAACTCAATTATGTCAATCCTTTAAAGGAATGTTAGAGGTCTTCTTTCTTGGTTGAAAGATAAGGTCTTTTAATTTGGTTTAACCGTCAACAGCTATATATGGAAGAAAAGTATGAAAACTACATCAATATGAAAAAAATAGAGCTGGACGACACGTAATTTCAAATTTTCGGTGGGGGAGGGGGGGCATATCCTTTCTGAACTTCCTCGTGTACAGGATATTTGTCTATACAAGTTAAGTCAAACTTAAACTATAACGAAGACCACTAAAATATATAATTAGTATAGTGAACATTTTATATCAGTTTTATTGTATTTCTAATTATTTTGGGGGTTTTTTTTCAATGAAAATTTTAATCAGACTGAGCACACTCGCGAATATTGTAGAGACTCGCTTTTGACATTCTTTTTTATACAAAAGTTTATAAATTCAGAAAGTCTTAAAACTTAGTGCTTATTGCTTATTTATCTTTGTATAATTTCGTAAGAACAAATTGAAATTTCTCATGAAAGCTCAATTATAAGTAAATTTTATAATGATTATAAAATTTAGAAAAAGAATCTATGCAAATGAGCCAGGTTTTTCTTAATTTATAAATAAACCAACTTAGATTACTCTTCTTAATGTTAAACTTACATACTACAGCAGAAATAGAATATACCAATATTAAATATTCACCTTTCTGCTACTTTCTGCAACACAGGTATCAAATCTACGCCATCAAGACTTCTGTATGTTGAATTTAGAACAATATCATTATTGAAAATTGCAAGTAAAAATTTATTACCTTTTATTGGTTTTAATTATTTATTGATTTGGTTTTTATCATCAAGCTTATGAAATTTAAGTTATCAATTGATTACGAGCTCTACTCGTTCATATTCGAGATGAGTTACATAATACTTTTCAATGACATTCAGTCAGCCGCCATCCCATTTAACTCGTTTCATAAAAAGCGAACAGACAATCATTATACAGGGTCGGGACACATTAATATGACCGCCTGCTAGTATCCGGAATATCCACCTTTGGCGGCAAGCACAGCAGCTACTGACATGGCAGAGAGTCAATAAGTCCTCGGAAGGTGGTTGAGGTATCTGGGACCATTCGGCGATCAGTGCATCCCGTAATTCCATCACCGTGCATAGTGGAGGGGCCAGCTTGCGGACATGGCGATCGAGATAGTCCCACAAATGTTCAATGGGGTTGAGGTCCGGGGAGTTTGGTGGCCATGGGAGTAGCTTGAATTCATCCTCATGCTCCTCGAACCAGTCGTGGACAATTTTGGCAGTATGACAGGGAGCATTGCCCTGTTGAAAGGTGCCATCACCGTGAGGAAACACTGTCGACATGAAGGGGCGTACCTGGTCTGCGACGATCGTCAGGTAACGAACAGCATTCAGTGTACCCTCTAGCGGTATCAGTGGACTCAGACCATACCACGAAAACATCCCCCAAACAGTCACACCTCCCCCATCAACCTGGCGTCTGCCAACGATGGTGTTCAAAGCTCAACGTCACAATCTTAGTAGTTCAACAATAAATTATTGACGTCATGTTCAATAGGTATTTCTAAAAGGCCGTGCCATTACACGACCGACAATGGTGCACCGTGGCGCGACTCATTGGTAAGATGACTTCGGCCGGACGAAAAAAGGAATTAATGTTATTAGATGTACCATCTGCAGCAATACACTTCTTCCTTTGATTAAACAGTACGTTACAAAATCCAAAAATATTTTGGACTTAGAATCTATAAATTCCATAAAAGCTGTTTATACAACTTCATCTACCAATAATAAGCCCTGAATTTACACTACTATGATGATGTAACAATGTATGACGGTTTCCGTGCAGAGGCTTTCTCTTTAGGATGTGTTGCTCCATGCCCGTGCCGAGCAATCCAACCTTTATTGTTTCTAACAAACGAAAAAACATTGATTGTTAAATTCCGAGAAAATACTATGTCATAGTTTTTTTTATTCGCAGCCAACGTTAGCTAGCTTTTTTACTATATCTATTATCATTAAAAAGAATTCGCGCTAGACTAAATACAGTAGGAAAATCAAATTAAAATCCTAAATAAGTAATTTTACCTATTTTAAATTCTTAAATTAAATTTAATTTTTATTTAAATTTTAATAAAAACCAGTTGCGAATGTGTGGTACTGCATTGCCTGAACGATGTTAATTAATTAAAAAATCGTTACTCTATTCGCAAAGTCGGTCGGTCAATTCTTCAGGTTTTATTTATAGATAGTCAAAGCATTTGGTGTTCAATTCTTAACCGTATAAAAACACCAAAATGCCTTCCGAAAATTGCTGTCGAATGCATTAAGAATGCTATCAGTGCACACGAAAAGATTATTATAGCAGGAGGCTTCAATATTAATTTTAAGGACAAATCAAAAAATGAAATATCAGAATACCTTCTATCACTCGGTCTTACTCCACGTATACGACAAGACAAAATTCAGCAATAGGCAATATATTCAGAAATCTCCCTCTGCAATCCGGTACCATACATACTTTTTTTTACAAATTTGGGTCAGATTTTAAAAAAAAAGCATGGTAGATAACATATTCACCGTACGGAACCCTCTCCACGCGAGTTCGACTCGCACTTGTCCATTTTTTGTCATCGTGTTTAGGTACAGAAAAAAACACGCACGACATTCATAAGATCTTCGAAATCCTCAGGTATCAATACCATTTTGTATTATGGATCGGAATGGAGGAAAGAGCGTGTGGTAATAATAATATGACTTAGGTGTAGTTCAAATATAAACAATATAAAAAATTGTTGCTAAATATATTACGCTTATCTTATGATTCCTTTCTGTTTTATTGTTTAATATTGCTTATTTTTTTATTATTACACGTATCTAGCTACTTTACAAGTTTTATTGATTCAAATTTTTTTAATTAAAATGATGTAAAAAATTATTATTGAAATATTACACTAATCTTATGATCTTTTCCTTGTTTTTTGTTTAATATTATTACAAATTTATTCTTCTTATATTACATTATTTATAATTAATATGTATATATTTTTTACATCTTTTACATATGTTGTAAGCATTGGCCTTTTATAGCCTGCTGCTTGCGAAATTTCAAATAACTTTGAAATTGAATAAATAAACAAATTTGCATTACGACAATCGACAGATGTCTGCTTTTAGAAGACTTCTTGCAGTCTAATCTCACACTTTAATGCTTCCAGGCATCTCGGGGAGATCAAGTTTAAAGGCGCATCATTTGCAGACTGCGTTTACATAATTTCGCAGCAAAAGAAATATACACTATACATCTCGAATTTAGCGAAAGATTTTGATTTTCCACTTTGATAAAAGACAAACAAATGCTTTTGGTATCACTGTGACTCGAACAACCCAAAATTTACCTAGCTTAACCGATCATAATCTAAATATGATCATATTTCCACTTTCTCTCTCACTGAGACTATCGTAAAATTTTTACGACAGCCGTAGCAGTTGGATTGAAAAAAAAATTTCTCATACGAGAAAAGCTACATATACAGAGACCCAAAAATGCATAGACACTTCAACAAAAGGAAAAAACTTTATGTATGTTGCAATACTAAATTTATGCAGTTTTGATCTCTACAAATTGCAACAGATGGTCATCATAAGCGTCAAATCCCTTTTGATTAAGGCGAACTACTACTTCTGGCAAACTATCATTTAGATAATATCTCACGTCCGGGTGGCGGTGATCTTCTGTCGCGGTCGTCTTCATTCAATGCATGGAATAATCTTGGGATGTAAGTCATACAGCAGATAACATTTATTAAAGTGTCTATTCATTTTCTGGACTTCTCTGCTTTTAAACTGTTGCATCAATTGAAGTGACAACGCAAGATTTGACAGAATAGAGAGTAAACTGTTGCTCTGTCTCTACTCTGATTTAACCATCCCAGACACAGTTTGCAACTGGCAATTCGTCAACAGGTGAGTAATCCGAGAATTGCATATTAAATTTGCCTGTAATTAATTTCATTAATTCAACATCAAATATTAAACTGAATATTAATCAAAGAAAAACCCTTAAGAGACATGTACTTATCTTTCATTTGGTTTCTGTTCTTACAGAGATTCAGGTAAACCCTATTTTATTAGATCTGAAAACCAGATGATATATAAAATTATAAATTAAAATAATTATTTGAAAAGTCTTTAAAATTCATGTACAGGGTGGTTATAATTAAACTTCCCCTATAAACGGCATCCTACAGCGCAAACGAGTGAACGGAATACAGAAACAATATTAACATTTATTGACTAGTTTCTGATCACCTTGTCGACTTAAACATGACAACGTCTGCAAACGTTTTATACCCTAAACTGTTTCGCATAAAGCTTCCTCTTCTTCCCAAGCATGCAAATCTCGACATTTTTCTCCTACAACTGACAGCTTTTCCTGGGTTTGCATTTTATTACTCATAATTCTTGTTCTGGGTTGTTAATATTGTTTCTGTATTCCGTTTTGGTCGTTTATTGTGTTAAATTTCATGTTTTTCCCGAAAAGGCATTTTGGACATTTCTGATGGACATTTTGGAACTAAAATTTTTTTTTCGAAATTCCGTGAGCGCATCTTGTGTATAGTTCGTATACAAAATTTCGTTGCATTTCGTTCACCCGTTTGCGCTATAGGATGCCGTTTATAGGGGAAGTTTAATTAAAACCACCCTGTAGAAATTCCTACGGGGGGGGGGGGAGATAATCCTTTCACTTTTTAAGTATTCTTGCTACCATATATCGCGTATAAAGATTCTCATTGTTTTAATTATGAAAAAAAAATGTAATGAAATAAAAAAGATGCGGGAGACTAAAACAGTAGGAAAAGAGAAAATATGGGAAAAAAGTCAGATGAAGTGAACGGGAAATCGAAGGAGTTGGGCATAAGAAATCTAAAGGAAAAAAGAAAATGAGGAAAAACGGTTGCGTAACGAGCGCCAATGGCTTCCGGGGTGAAGTTCGATCGATGCCCACCCACGGGGATCTGATCAGCAAAGAAACAAAAGGATCGCTCACCGTCGTCCTTCTGTCTAACGGATCGCCATAGACAAAGAATGATCACAATTTGTTCAAAGTACTTAAGGTAAAAAAAACGGCCACACTAAATAATAATACTTAAAGAGCGAATTTTCGCGGATGCCGATCTTCACACTTTTAAAGCTCTGGGTGACGTCACAGATGGCGGCCTTTTCCTTTGTCCCTCGTTCCCTTGTTTTATTTGCCAAACTTTCAACAGCCGCCTGTCAATCATCCTGATCTCCACTTTTATTACGCGAAGGCCAAGATTTATGGCAGTGGCTTCCCCTCTCCTATGAAGAATTTTCTCTGCTTAAAATTACGAGGTCAATTACAATTCTCTACCCCCCCCCTCCATCTTGTCTAATTTTTTTTCCCTATTTTGCTAATTGCAATTTGAACAATGAACCAAATATGATTTTTTTTTTAAATCTTTATAAAAACCATATTTCGAGCTGAATTTTTTTCACGCACTAATCTTCTTAAAGAATCTGAACCGATGAGACAAACGAAATTCCGAATTCAACTTAAAAGGAATATCGCTTATAGGCAACAGCAGAATGATGCAATAATAACACGGTTTCAATTAAAATTATGAATACCTTTTATATAACTTTTAATAAACTTTGTTTCAGACGTAGGCAATTTTTTTTCTTTAGGGAAAGAAACATCAAATACTAGTCTAAAAGTCAGATTTGGAATTGGAAAATCGGATTTCGTGTCTTGAATAGTATTTCCAAAAAGAAGAGGGTCACCATTATAAATATAATTGCAGTAAGTGGAGTTCTAAATAGAGAGAACATCTTACAAAGTTTAATGGACAAATTCAGGATTTACGCGTCTGTCTTGAAACTGAATGGGTGAAAGTCTTATCAGGAAATTCAAGAAGATAACGAACACGTTGTATGATGTTAGAAGAATTCAATGAGATAAATGTAGACCGAGTCGGACTCTAAGATTCGAAGTATGCTAACAAACCCAGAAGCAATATGGAACTAAACGAAGTTATCAGGGACGAGATAAGAAAATATTATAATTCCGAAAAAATGGGTTGGAATTTAATGCGTGGATATTGCGCATGTATTATTTGTTTAGGGAGGGTTTTTAACATTTTCCTGAAATAGGAGTACCTAAATGATGATTTTTCAATGGCTGACTTAAGCTATTTTATACCCTTCTGTTTGACCCATCCTGTTTTTCGTGTTAAATATATTGAAGTATATATACAGTAACTATCATTCGTTGGAAATCGAGATAAACCGTTTGTGAATAGGAAAAAAAGTGAAAATATCTCAGATTACAATATTTGATTTGATGCAGTTTCCCTTATTCTTTAAAAATAAAATCACAATATATTGGCCTTGCAAATAAGTGAAGAAGTCTGTATAAATTGATGCGAGGATGCCGGTTAATGAAGATGCCCAATTAAAACTGGCAAATTTTATATGCAAAGAATAGTTCATCATCTTCATCAAAAGTGTTTTTTCTATCGACAGGTCCTGACTAATCTCTTTCTCCATACATCCCTGTCCTGTGCAAGCGTCTTAAAGTTGACGTACGAATCGCCTGACTTCAAACAATCCAGCAGTTTATTTCTTCTTCTTCCTCTGGAGAGTTTCCCTTTACTGTACCTTCACGCGTGACCTTTATACTTCCACTATCTCGTAAGATGTGGCATCCTGATTCCCCGCAACATCTACATTTTTATCTTTGTCAGTCCACTTTGTCCGTGTCATTCTTCTCCAAGCCCACATTTTAAATGCTTCCAGCATCTTTTCGTCAGTCTTCCAAAGTGTCCATGTTTCTGAACCATACAATGCTACACTTTATAAAAATGCTACACTTCATCAGTCTTTTTCAGAGTTCTAAATTTAAAGGACTGTATAACAGTATCCGATGCTTCTGGAATGCCACTTGGCCATTGCGATTCTAGCCTTGATCTCGTCATCGCATTTATAATCTTCATTGACCATACTTCCAAGGTATCTGAAGGTTCGAACTTTTTCTATTAACTGCCCATTCAAACTTAAATGCATCGTCCGATGCTTCTAATTAATTTTCATCACCTTCAAGTGTTTACTGAAAAGAAATTATTTATAAAGCAATCAATGTAATTAAGGACTAAAATATCAAAGAGGATGATGACTTTAATATAATAAATTAATCGGCCACTTTTGAAGATAATGTTAATCAACTTTCTCACGTTCTTTAGTTAGTCGGTAATATTATTTTAGCTTTATATTTTTCAAAATATTCAAGGGTTACATAATAAATGATTATGCACTTTCGTAAACCTTGCATTCCAATAATAAACGAGTTTTCAATTGATCAAAACATAACCGTAGTCTATATTTTATGTAAATGAAAAGCACACTCTAAATTAGATAGATATATTTATCTAATTATTTTCTTTCATTCTTTTCCAAAATAAACGGTCCAAATTATAAAATACGTTCTAGCCTAATTATCGATACTTAATGATTATATGAAAGCGATTTCCGTAATTAGTACAAGCCACAAAAACAACGTTTTCACTGATCACTAACACTTCACTCTCTTTTGAACGCGTTAACCTCATTCCCCTGATACATTCTGTGATTAAGCAGATTAATTGTTTCTCCTTTTTTTATTGATGATATGAGAATTTTTTTTGTCAGTGGCATAATCTAAATAACTTAAATGAAGATACAAATATAACTTCTGAATAGCTTTACGGTTCGTTGTAAAGATGCCTGTTGGGTGGGTGGGGTTGTAGAGCTTCACCCTTTGAGAGAATGCTAATCATCCCGGGAGCATCTAGTTCGTAGCGTTCACACAGAGACCACACAAATCAACCGTGAAACAACGTTACAGCCATCATCTGACCGGCGATTAATATTTTGTCATTTAATAATTACTTCTGAATAAAATGATGATCTTCTGTCAGTAATGATGAAAGGGTTACTTAAAGCTTCTTTAAAAGTGAACTGAACAGATACATTAATCCAACAAAATTTATTATTATAATTAATAATAATTATTGATATATTAAAATAAATGTGAATTCAAATATGTAACTTTACTGCCGTTTTCCTTCGGTTCTATAAAAACATTAAACACTGAAGGAAAAAAAAATCCTGCAGATTCAATTTCTATTCGCTTTCCTGTATGAAAAGCATTCTTCTTACATAGAAGATCTTTGCAAACATTAAAGTTTGTAATTTAGTACTTATTACAGAATTACATCAGTAAAGTTATAAAATTGAGTTATATTTTAATATATAATTAAATAATTTGAATAATTGAAATCTCAAAATATAAATTAAGTAAAATGAAGTTCATTTAAAATATAAATTTTCTAAGATACATGAAGTTCTTTGCTTCTCCTCTTCTTTTTGTTGATGTCTTCTCTTCTGTGTTTTAAAAACAAATATCAGTGAATGTTTTTTGAAGGTTGTTTGAACACACCAAATACAGATGATCACTGAGGAGGATGCTGGACATAAATGAAGATATGAATTCACAGCATGATGATCAGTCGGGCAATATTATTTAATTTTATATAAACGGCTTCGAGACATTTTCATCTTCAGAATTAGAATTGAGAGAAATTAAAAAAACAAAACAAAAAAACTAGATAAAAATGACATCTAATTCTGAAGATAAAAAAGTTTATATGTGTAACAGCCTCCTCAGTATCATCTATATTTGATGTTTCAAACACGAAGCTTCAAAAAACATTCATTGACATTTGTTTTCAACATCGACGAGAAGACATCAACAAAAACAAGAGGAGAAAACAAAGAATATCATGTGATTTGGGAAGATAACCTTAATTATACTTTAAATAGACTTTTATTTTACTCTTTTTCTATGCTGAGGTTTCAATTATTGAAATTATTTAATTATACAGGATATAATGTCTTGGGTCCTAGGATCGGTAATTATTTAAACTCTCATCGGATAGAATTTAAATTTGCGTGCCTGTAGGCTTTTTATTAAGAAAAATGATAAATTGAAATGTCAAGAATGCCAAAAAGTCATAAATGGAAAACAAGAAAGACAGACATGACCGTTAAAGCATTTTTAAGAAGAGTTGTTAAAACAACCTAATCTTTTTAAAGCTCCATCTTAAATGAAAAAATACCGGTACATAAAATTAAAATTCCACAATTTTTAATCTTGCGAATTTTTTTAAGTGATATAAGCATTTATAAATTTTCATTTAAGTGATATTTATTCTCTGAAATTTCTAAAGCAAGAATTTAATTAAGATTTTTTTAAATAACTGGTTGGGCTTTTTTGCAATATTAATTTTATTATAAGGACTGACGATCGTTTCGGCGATCTTTGCCATTTTCAAAGTCAAGCAATTACAAAGTTTTTTTTTTAAAAGTTTTGAATGATAGTTCAGATGCAGTTTCATTATTTAACAACGAATTTTCAGTTTTCTTTTTTGCTTTAAAATTTTCGAATTGTCCCATTATGCTGTTTTTGTTGTGATCATCTAAAGTTTTTACGATTTCCATACAATTCTCTATACTAGCATCTGATGATGAATTATTTATTCAGTACTTTAAAATTCCTGTTCTAATATGCTAAATTGTTACCATCTTTCATAAATTATCACGATTGCTTTGAACACATTATTACACCATTGTTATATCATATTACTAAATTTAAAAACTTTATAATTCTTTGAAAATGGCAAAGATCGCCGAAACGATCGTCAGTCCTTATAATAAAATTAAGTATTGCAAAAAAAAAAAAAAGACCAACCAGTTATTTAATTCTAAGGACAACACAAGAACCATATTCAAGAAAATTTAAAAAAATAAAATAAAAAAAAAAGAAAGAAGCAAAAAATATTGAATGCTCAACGAAAAAATGGCGCATTTTATAATATATATAAGTAAAGCATTATTTACCCTTTAAAGTAAATAATAAATCCGTTGAATAAATCAATAAACGTATGCTTAAGGAAGTTTCATAGTCACGTTTATATATATCTATATCAATTCCAAGTCAATCCCAAATTAAACAAAACATTATAGAAAATGTAGAAAATAAATCAACATCAGCCAATATTTTCAAATCTAAAAGTTTCGCTTTATATATAATTATTTAATAAAACTTTGCCTCTTCTGGTTTACTAAAACGAGTACCCATGCTCTAGCTTTCTCTTTAAAGAGGAGACATCTACAAACAGTAAATTACGTAAAAAGTCGTTGAAAGTCGACCATCAGAATTTTTTTCTACTCGTCGCTGTCAATTCATCATCTCCAGTAGGTTCAGTGGAGGGATTTTTTTTTTCAGTCCCTGGATTTGTTGTTGGCTCGATTCCGTTCTGTCAGGTTTCGCCCGGCTGCAGTCAACTACGTTTTGGCGTCAGACAAAGACCTAATTACCCACCTACCATCCATCAGCCTCCGCATCTGGGTCCGCATGGCGTTCGAGTAAATTTTCCAGGGATCCGAGACGGCCGTGTCCAATCGGACTCATTTCCTTCCCCTTAAGGCCCGGGACTGAGTTCGTGGGGCCCAACCGAAATGACGTTGTCGAATCTGAACGATGGCGGAAGACGAGGCCGGAAGACGACTGTCGGGTCACAGGCGGCGTCGTGAGAATGATGGAACCCAAAACAGCAACCGAATTAGCCGGCCAGGGGGAAAAATAAGGGAGAGAAATGAAAAAAAAAAATACGTAGAACATATTGGAAGAAAAATTACGCCCGAAGATTAATTAAGAGAAATAACGAAGATGGATTCTGTTGGATTCAAATAACGTTTTGCCCTGTCGCTATTGAAGACGGAAGACCGAGAGGGCCGGACGAGTTTTATTTAATCTCTTGTTGTAATTTCCTAATGGGGTAGTATTTTTTAACAAATGATAATACACTTAAATTAGATTAAAATTATGAAGAACAGAACTGCATAGATTTATTGAGTGATCAAAAACCAATTTATAATTTTAGGAAACAGTTTTATACATCCATGTGAACTTTTCATTACTTTTCTTCTATTTAATTGCAATTTTATTTTCAGTTTAATTTCTTTACAGTGTTTCAATTTATTCCTCACTATTTGATTGTTAATAAGGTTTTCTACATTTTGGATTTTGTTATTAGACTTTCTTTGTTTTCATTTGTTGTTTGCTTTAATGTTAACTCTAATTTTATCAAAGACCAATAGTTCCAGAAATATGGTTCAATTTCATCTAACCACTGGTAAAAAAAAAAAAAAAAAAGTTTTACCAAAATAATTTATGACAACATTTTTCTATAAATATCATCACTTCTTCTTCCAGCCTATCTTATTTTTTATGAGGTCTTTACGAGTCTTTTACAAAGTGCGCGATTCTCCATCAATCCTACATCTACGTTTTTCTCTTCCATGTCTTTGCAGATGGCCTCTTTTCAAACTTAACTTTGTCTACCTCTTTTCCCTGTATCTAGAAGACCTTCTATCCCACATATTGGTCCTCCCTCTCAAATCGTCTAAGTCTCGATTCCTGAATTTTGCCATTTATCTTACTACGGTACAGTCTGTTTCAAAATTTTGGATATCATGAGTTTACCTAAGCAAATTAAAAAATTCACACAAAATAACTAATTAAATTTATTCAACTTCATAATGGTTCTCTTTTCATAAAATATAATAGCCTGCCTCTATATTGAAGGAAATAAAATTTTGAAATTATTCTTATGAAAACACTTGTTTAAAAAATTTTGGATAAGGAATCGTCCATAAATTACGTAATGCTTGAAGAGGGAAGAGGGGTTTGGGGCAGCGTAACGGACCGTTACAGAGGAATAGGGGTATTAGGTCTCGCGTTACGTAACGCTTTTTCTGAAATTTACTTGAGACTAAATTTATGGGATGTCAAAATTAAGTAACCACCAGCCAAGACAACATAAAATTCAAGTCTGAGTTAGTTTGTCTTTCAAAATTTTAATTATAGAATTATTGTTAGCATGACTTATAAAAATCTTATAATAATTGCAGCAGCAGTAAACCAAACAGAATCATGATAAATAATTGAAACAC
>JAHWFO010057280.1:11185628-11353676 GCA_023313115.1 Rhysida immarginata | reverse complement strand
CAGTTTTGACGTTCACCCCCCCCCCCTCCCCGACTGTGGAAACTGCTAGCTGCTGCAGGTCACCTTCATCTCCGTCCATTCTGCCAATCGACCGAGCAGGGCCCTGCAATCGAGCGGGTAGGCTTCCCGTTATACTGCCCTGTAGTTATCTGCAACACCTTGTACATTTCCGCTATTTGGCATCTTTTTTTTTTCTTTAGAAGGTTTAGAGGTTTATTACTTTCTTTTCTGGAACTGAGATAGTGTTTAAATAAATTTTTAGAAAATGACAGAAATTTTAGACACATTGCAGAGGTACATGGGAATGAACTTTTGAACGAACAAGACAAGTCGTTCCACATATGGATCGCTTTATAAGTTTTGTTGGGGAATTCGGATATCCGAAATATACATTTGAAATAATATGTATCTACTATTTCAAGTATATACTTAATAAAGTTATACAAGTCTTGAAGAGGAACACATTTTGCCTTTATACAGGGTGTTCCACAATAGGATGCCAATAGCTTGACTGAGATCACTGAGTAAAAAAAGTCCAAATTAACATTGGGTCCGAATTGAAACGGTTTCTCAATAAAAACAAATTCCAAAATAATGATTTAATTACTTGTGATTTATTTACAATTTTGTTTGGAGGAATATAGCACAATATAAATTGTCAATTTTCAGGCTGGAAATGACCTACTTCTTTTCTCGATGGCATATTGAGATCTATCTGTAAGGGAAATGATAGCTCTCATTACATTGCAGCCATCATTCCTTAAGCTTTCACGCACTCCATCGTTTTCTGAGTTTGATTCTTGTGTTTATACCTAACAGCGTACACAACTGATTTCATGTGCCCCCAGAGGAGATGATCCAGTGGAGATAGATCAGATGATCTTGGTGGTCAAACCACTGGTTCTCCTCGAGCAATCCAATCATGTGGGAACTTGATTCAGAAAAAAAATGAAGATGCACACCTGTTAAGATGTGCAGGTACACCATCTTGCTGCATACGCATGTAATTGTTGTCTTGTGAAAAGAGGAACGTTCTCCAACAACAATGACAACTCTGCTTATAGGGAACGCAAAGAAAATGAGAATAATGCCGAGATGTCAACACGGTAAACACGATAAATCCGACAAAACAGTTTTCAAGCATACCATTCAAAAATGTTTACGGAGCACCCCTTTTAGGAATGTTTCCTCGGATAAAGTGGTTTATCATGCATTCAGTCCACACTTTGAATTTCTTATTTGTAATGCCATCTTTGTTGATATTTGCTTCATCGGTGAATAAAATCTTTGAAAACAACTCCGACGGTGAAGGAATTGCAGAAATTCTTATGGTCGATGCGATTACATTTAGAACAAGGCCATGCAAGATTCTCTAAATCGACATACGACTAATCCCAATTCCCAAATAGCAATTTTTCGGATATTTATGATTGAAGAGTAAACATATAGGCAGCGTTCTCGAATGGTTGTCTACATAATACTATCTGAGCAGTGTGTACACATTCTTTTTAGAATTAGCCGACTCTTAAAACGAGGTCGGATATTGTACAGATAGCGTCTAAAACCGTAAAAAATTTGATCCATTTTGATTTGGATTCTCCCCCCTCCCGGTTCTATTTATCCCTCAGAAATTTCCAGCAACGTTTCGATTGATTAGTGAAATGTCAGTTCAGTTGAACATTAATAACTCGCAAGTAATAAAATTATTGATTTAATTTTTTTTATTATTATTAAGAAACCGTGGCAATTCGGCCCCATTTGAATTGACCTAGAGACATATATTGCGGCACACCCTATCAAGACACCCAACAGGCTTGCAAAATACTCGTAAGATTTCACTGACGAGTCGAATTAATTATGCTGTTTGTCTTAAAGCTTAAAATTTTGCCTTTCTCTAAATTAGATAGTTTTACTAAGTATGAAATCGTGTATTTGAATCCAAAAACTATTTTAAAAATTAAAGATTGTTTATTGTATCCCAAGTTGATTGACAAATCAAATGTTAAGATGCAACAGAGAGCTTGGTGGATATACATAATGTTTATTTTGAAGTGATCCACCCAAATATTTACAAATTTATTAAAATTGTCAACGATCTGTTAATACAATCCTATAAAAAGTGAGGATGCGTAATCTGATACTCACGTCAAATTTAACCTTTGACCTCTTTAAGGGGTCAAATCATAACGTAACTTTTTAATCGTGTAAGATACAATAAAAATGGCAATGAAAAAACTTGTAGAACACAACACGTTTACCCATAAATCACCATTTTTACATAATTCTTTATTTCACAAGAAAATTACAGAAAATATTCAATTTGGTTAGCATCTGAAGCAATACATAATTGAAATTTTAACACCTGATTTTCATACACATTAGTAAATGTGGATGCGGTTCGAGAAATATTTGTACATTCATTGTATTGGATTCGGGTTTTCAACTCATCCAAGTCTTGGGAGGAGTTTGATACAAGCATCCTTCACATAACCCAAAAAAAATCCATAAGAGTCAAATCAGGTGACTTTGGGGGCCACCGAACAGGACCAAACTGTTTTATCCAATTTGTTCCAAAAGTACTTCTCAAGAATTGTGACGTTTCAGTACTTCTGTTGGGTTGTGCCCCATCCTGCTGGAACCATACTTGACGAAGTTCAGCCAAAGACAAAGCCTTTGCCCAATCACAAACCACATTTTGAATAATAAGATTAGCATATCGTGCACCAGTCAATGTACCCTCGTAAAAAATTGGACCAATTACTGTCGAAGTATATACATCCCGCACCAGACTTTAGTTGGCCATCTCTATTGATGGTTTGTTTCCCTGTTAAAGTGTGGACTGGTTTATGACCAGAAATGTAAATTATAATACCATCTTGAGTGAACGTAGATTCATTCCAGAGAATGCACTTATAAAAATGATTGTTGACATCTAGCTTAGCAAGCATCCATCCTCAACTGTTGGTCCTGCTCTGTTTCAAGTTAGATGATATGGATGATATTTATGTTTGTGAAATATATTCCAAATACTTCGGCATGATAACCCACATTTCTAATACTTGCATGGGAATTTGCTTCAAATAGGCGATCACATCAATATAATTAATGGTTCTCTGTATTTGCCTTCTGGGATGAAGTTGATGTACGCACCTTCTTCTTCGTAATATAGTTATAACTCTTGAAATTGCGTTGTGTGTGAGGAAATCTAGTGCAATATTTAAGTGCAGCAGCACGATAGTTTCTGTTATATTCACCATAAATTATAATCATTTCTAGCATTTCTGCATTACTATAGGCAGGCATTTGTGACCATTTGTGTGTGCTTTAGTACATTAGATTATACATTACCGTTTTATTCTTAAATGTAACTAAAAATAACAACGGAACTATCCACTTGGGAGAAGGGTAAGGGGAAAATCAGTAGTACGCTACAATAAACTGTCTTAAAACTTTTTTTTCTATTTTTCGGTTATGAAAAAATGGTAATTTAGGGATAAATATGGCGTGCTCTACAAATTTTCCATTGTCACTTTTGTTAAAAAGTTACGTTATGATTTGACCCCTTACAGAGGTCAAAGGTCAGTTTTGACGTGAGCATCAGATTGCGCATTCTTGCTTTCCTATAGCATTGTATTAACAGATTGTTGACAATTTTAATAGATTTGTAGTTATTTGGGTGGATCACTTTAAAGTAAACACCCTGTATAATGGGAATTTTAAGCCACAATAATAGGCGAAGGTTGAAAATGGAACAACAGCTCGATCGTCTTCATTTCATTTTAGACTGTAAAATATTGATATCACTTTTTCATTTACTTGACTTGGTTAATGCGCTCGAATTAGGGCAAAAAACATATGCGGACATAATTCGGCAGACATTGAAGTCATATCTCTGAAGAACAGGAACTCCAGATCATCTGACTAAAATATTTCAAATAATACTTAAATATCATCGAACAATTCAAATAAATCGGCTTTTGGCGATGTATTTATTTATTTATTTATTTATTTATTTATTTATTTATTTTGCATCATTCTTAATTGGAATCAAAAGATTTATAAGGCTTACACCTTTAAATCTTTTTCAGTTCTGGAGGCCCACCAGGATTTTGTTCGCTTTTTTCTTACAAATTGCATAACTGTATTTTGAACTTGCACCGCTAAATGCCATGGTCTCTTGCAAACGATCCGATTGATTTGTGAATAACAACTTTGATGTGGTTTAGGTGTAAGGTTTCGAACTTGGTCCTGCGGGACGGAATAGCGTATTCTGTCTCAGCAATGATATATTTTATGGGCTAATTGCAAGATGGTACAAAGGGATCTTTGAGTGCCCCCTCGTCATATGGCTGGCACCCACGAGGAAGGCGATGAGGGTCGATGCTTGCCAGGAATGGGACCGATTTACGTGGGTAGGATCGGTCACTTAGTGCTTCGTCCACCGACCAAACAGCAAAGACTAAATGACAAATTAGCGAGCGTTTTCTGTCTTCAAAGATTCCTTGGCATCCTCCTTCTTTCCTCCTCTACCTCATCATCATATCGAAGCCCTCATTTTCAAGATGGATGGCTTCTGATGAGCATGCACATAAAAGTAGAATGATGAACGACTAGGGACTGCCTTATTACATCACTCCTATGATCCGTTGACTTTTAAATGATGCTATGCGCTCACCTTTGACCCTCTCCTCGTTTGTAGCATCAAGACTCCTCTCTCTTTGTGAAATTTGATGATGAGAGGAGAGATTCATCTATATAAGTCTCTACATACATGGAGAAAAAGATGAAATGCGGCAAAATAAACTTGTTAGAAATGTTTGATCACTTTATTTAAAAATCATCGAAATCTCATTCATATAAAAACAAAGATCGTGAACGAAATAAATGAACCTCGAAAATAAATCAAAATTTTTAAATTAATCAAAATTTAAAATAATATTTAAGAAATGCTAAACAATAAAAAAAAACTGGAAAAAATCAAAGTTACTAAAAGCAATAATACAGTAAGAAGATATAATTAAATACCCAGAATAACGGACAAACGACAAAATAAGTTTTTCATGAAATCGACAACAAAACCATATCCTACCATTACTAATCTTTCTTCAAAAGTTAGATGACTATTAGGACTAAAGTAATGAATTGACTAGAATAATGCTAATACAATGCCAGTAATTAAATATTTTTATTTAATGTGCAAAAAAAAAAAAAAAGGTGAAGGAAACATAGTGGAAGCTAGAAGATTGTTACCATTGTCTATTAATCATTTTAGAGTGCAGTACTCGTAATAATCGGATAGGTACATGTGAACACACTAGATAAAAATGTTTAATGTAAAAGCTGTGTTTAGTTGAAAAAGAGATCCGGACTAATATGAAGGATGTGGTAAGATGTCCCATTTGAGATCCGTCAGTGTGTCCATAGTCAGTTTGGCTGCTGTCTTGCAGAAAACGAACACCAGTGATAAGGAATCCTGGATAGCTTTTTCATTAGTGCCGGCTTCAGGGACGTTCTCAAAATGTCACCGTAATAGGATGCACTTATGGTTCGACGTTCTGCCAGAAAATCGACATGAATGATACCCTTAATGTCCCAGAATACAGTCGCCATCACTTTCGTTGCCGAGGGTGTCATTTTGAATTTCTTGGGTCGTGGTGAGTCAGTGTGTCGCTATTTAATGTCTCGTCGGTGGTCACAACACGCCTTACGAAGCCTGTCACCGTCCCTGTCATATCGCTGCAGCAGCATGGAACAGATTTCCACCCGAATGGTTTTGTGATCCTCGAAGAGTTGCTTAGGGACCCATCTGCCACAGATTTTGTTGAATTACAGCCCTGCCATAACCATGAATATCGATTTTTTTATCAATAATTTTTTTTTTCGAAATCTGAGGTAGACAGTGACCTTCCTCATGCTTTGAAGGTCATGTATGCGAAATTTTATCAAGATCGGAATAAAACTGTAGATTTGTATAAAAAACAAACCCACAAACAAAGAAACATCCTTCTTTATACAGAAGATAGAAAGAAGAAGAAGAAGAAGAAGAAGATAGAAGAAGATAGAGAAAGAAAGAAGATGCTTAGAAAAGTGAATGTAGTCTTGTTACAGATAAAGAACTGAAATTAAGGAGAAATATTTCATCAAATCGGTCCAGCCGTTTAGGAGGAGTTCAGTCACATACACACGCACAGAAGAATTATATATATAAAGATAGATTTTCATCTATTATGAATTAATATTGAGATGTATTCAAATGAGCCTTGTTCAAGAAGTTTTCTATCAATATCTAGGAAAATAGCCAAAAAATAAAGTATTATACTCAATGCTAGGGTTATACGGAGTAAGTCCGCTTATGAAGGATATAATAAAAAGCGCCGTTGACATTTAGAGGTTTTCCACGAAAAATGAAGAGCTATACATATGCGCCCCTACCAAAACGGCTGCAAGCTGAACTACAGCATACTTTTGGCACAGAAGGTAAGTTGGTTTTTCGGTCTTTTTGTTAAAATTTATGACCATTGTTTTCTTTGCGTAGTTGGGTGCAGGTACTAGGGGGCCCAATAATAAACATTTTTATGTTGAAATAGGTTCATAGGAGTTTATTTTCAAAAGTTTATAAAAGCTCCCTGAAGTTCGTTAAATTTGAAACGGGGATGTAAATGTGTTTGTAGCACTCGGGGGTAAGATCGTGGGGGCAAGACCGTGAATGAGCGATCTTGCCCCAAAGCGAAACTTGATTTTAAAAGCGACCAGCTGTGTTTTAATTTAACAAAAACATAACAGAATAATTTATGCAGTCCCAAGATTGGATGCAGTCACTAAATTGTTTGCTGTATTACCAACGATTAAGAATAACGCCATACACTTGGGTCTATTTAGCCAAAATTAGCAAAACTTTTATTTGTGGTACCGATTTAATGTTATGCTATTGCAGAGAGTACGCTTAGGGATAACCTTAAAAAGGTAAAAAAAATGTTTTTTAACTTATTAAATTGGATTTGGACGTCGGCCATGATAGTCGAGGTTCCTGGTTCGAATCCAGGTCGCAGAATTTTTCCTTCCATTTTTCAATCGAAAAATCATTTTTCAATCGAAAAAAATATGCTCCAGTTTATAATCATTATTATTTACTTGGATTTGGACTATAAAAGACTAAACTATTTAAAATTCGACAAATGATTAAACCAGATAGTATGGGATTAAGCATTTACGGAAGAATGAATAAAAAACATTTTTTTTAAACTTTAAATAACTTAACAGCAACAAGTCTTCAAGACCTAACCCATTGTTCTTATTTATTTTTGCAGGATCCCGCTGCACTACCTGCTTCCTGCGGTCGATTTAAGCTCGTGTTTACTAGTGCGATGGAGGAAGAACTAGTCAGTTACTGTATGGATCTTGATAAACGTTTCTACGGATTACTTTGAAAGATTTGCAGCGTCTTGCATTTGAATTGGCCGAACGAAACAAACTGCTACATCCATTCGACAAGCAATCTGGATTAGATAGCCGGATTTCGCTCTAGACATTGTTTACTGTCTCTCCGCTCACCAGAAGGAACCAGTTTAGCCAGGGCCATGGGGGATTTAATAAAGTTCAAGTCAAACGTTTCTTTGATCTACTGAAAGAACTCATTCAGACCCATAACTTCACTGCTGCAGAAATATGCAACGTTGACGAGACCGGAATGAGTACAGTGCCAAATAGAGTACCAATGGTTTTAAGCGTTAAAGGCAAAAGGAGCGTACCACCAATGTTTGTGTTTCCACGTAAAAGGATGCGAGCCGAACTTCTGGATGGAAGTCCACCAGGAAGTGTAGGAGATGTGTCTGTTTCTGGTTACATTAACAGCAGGATAGTCTTAGAATATCTGAAGGATCTAGTCAAGAAGCCTCTACTCTTACTTTTGGACAGCCACACCACTCACATATCACTAGAGGTGATTGACTTTTGCCGGCAGAATGATATCATTTTGTTGACTCTTCCACCACATGGAAGTCACCATACTGTATGCAGCCACTGGACGTGTCGTTTTCCGGTCCACTTAAAGGACAATATTCAGCTGGCTGTGTGTGATAGTTGGCTTACATCTAACCCTGGAAGAGCCATAACACAATACCAAATTGCTCATCTTGCCGGTAAGGCCAACGAGAGGATCGTCAGTATCGAAAGCAACAGCAGCGTTTAGGGCATGTGACATATGGCCTTTCGATGAGAACATTTTTCAAGACGAAGACTTCCTTCCGGCAGCCGGCAGATCCTACTGCAGCAGGTCCACATCAGTTGGAAGAGGCTGCCGTCCCAGAAAACGTGAACATCGCCGAATGGGAACAGGATGGTCCTAATTCGTTGGAAAACATTATCCTACCTCTGCAGGTGAACGAACAGGAGTCTTTCCTAAATGAGGGCATAAATGTTGAAGCCAGGGATAAGCATGAAGTAGGTTCAAACAGGACAACTCAAAACAACGATTCAGAAATCAACATCTTGAACCGACTTTAGGTCTACAACTAAATGAAAATATAAATGAGACAGATTTTGAGGACGATGATATTGCAACATTGCTGAGACAGGTTAATGATAGTGATATGTCCACCATAGAGCAGCTCACGAGTACCCAGGCTAAATCTCTTGATTCTTTTACAACTTCAAGCTGTTCTAGAAGCGAATCCCAGCACCATATTGCTGAGAGAGGGATTCCAACTCCATGGAAGGTATCGCCAACGATGATTCGACCTATACCTCAAACGAGCGCGAAAGATTACTCTAGGAAGCGAAAGACACAACAGGCCGATATTATCACTGCGTCCCCATTTAAGAAAACGTAAGTACAAAAGGAGCAAGAAAAGAAAGCAAAGAAAGAAGAAAAAAATAGGAAGCAGGACGAAAAAAAAAAGAAGGCAACAAGGTAAGTTGAAATGTCAGCCCACGACCGCACGTAAACAGACACTCAAGGCTAAACAAAGTAAAGGAAGACCAAATTCAGCTAAGGAACCTTTAAAATTGACATCAGTTTCGCACGGGGCAAGATCGGTAATTTTTTCTCTTTGAATTTTGTCATTTTATTAAGAATATGAATTCAGAAATAAAGGTGTCCTTGAGTATTTATCATCCGAAATGTTTGGTCTTCATTTCTAAGCAATTTTTGTCACAAAATTAGAGCCAATTAATTCACAATTGGACAAAAATCTAAAAACTGCGCGAACTTGCCCCGAACCCCCCTAATACAATTCTACTGAACCATTATACAGGACACAACACTGATTTTACGGAAACCGATAGATCTAGCATCCTTTAATCCGGTTAAGATAATGCATTTCCAAGAACGTCATTTTATCATAAGGAACTCGATAAGGAACTTGTAATTAGACGAATCTCAATTCACAAATCAAATGTCTCTGCAAGGGGGCCAATCAACAAATTTCGTTGTTGGGACACATGCACACATTTCTCTATTTCCTTATTTACAAGTAACACCAGTGATCTATAACACCATAGCAATAGCTTTTAAGAGAGATGTAAGTGTGAAATGCAAATACCAATCCATAACGATTCAAAACAGAGAGAGTTAAAAGCCGGACTTTGGTATTCTTCATGTATCCGGATGTGAGAAATCGAAGATACCATTAAAAAAGGCACCCCTCCGCAGTTTTATAGTCGTGATCCGCTCGTGTTGTAATGGTACATGTTTCCGTTTTATTTGTTGATTTTTTTTTTTTTTTGCATTAAATGCTGCTTTAGACCGAAAGAGAAGTAATCGAAATTGTTCATCCAGAAATTTTCCCCGTACTTTATCATTGAATAGTTTATCCTCATTACATTCCAAAGAACAAACCAATTTTGTCCAAATATAAATCGCGTGTTCACTCTTTTTTTGAGAATTTTTGTTAAAAAATTAACATCCTAGTGCCAATAAAAAGTTATAAATTTAAAAAATGTTGTCATTCTTTTACAGAAACACGTTCATATACAGGATGTCCAAAAATTCTGGTAACATGGCAGATACCTCAAAGCTGCCAGGTATTCGAGATCTGTGAAGTGTGGTATATAGGTGATAGGGGAGTGGGGAATTCATTGCCGCACTCAAATTTGACCTTGACCCTAAAATTTATAGTCATCCATTTGCTAACTCGAAAACTATTAAAGATAGAGAAAATTTTCCTATTGTTATCCTGTAGACCAACACCACATTAGTCTAAAAAGAGAGTGACTCAAGGCCAGGTTGATCTGGCGAGGTTGGCTGAGGTTTCTAACACTTATGAATTGCAGTGAAGCACACTATTGGGAAGGGGAAGCACACTCTTGAGTGACTCTTTCTAGCCCATTTTCTCAAAATCTTTCAAGGGGAAGGGTGAGATTAAAAATTGTTTATAGACTAACGTGGTGTTGCTCTACAGGGTAGCAATTGGAAGTTTTTCTCTATCTTTAATAGTTTTCGAGTTAGCAAATGGATGACCTTAAATTTGGGGGTCAAAGTCAAATTTGAGTGCGGCAATGAATTCGTCTCCCTCTATTACCTAGAAATCACACTCATCAGATCTCGCCTACCTGGCAGCTTTGAGATATCTGCCATGTTACCAGATTTTTTGGACACCTTATATATTGCTTAACAGAGTGACCTTGTAGAAAATACTACAGGGCCAAGTGTTAAGTGATTGAATTTATTCTTCAAACAATGTATTTTTTTACATAACCCTAGAAGAAAAAACCTCATTTGGCGTCAAATTAGGATTACGCAGTAGCCAAGCAATGGGACCTACTCTCCCTATCCACTTTGTTGGGGAGCTGTTGTCAAGTGGAGTTAAGGCTCTAAATAGGTGCCCATCTCTAGTGCTCTAGTCCAGTCCGCACAACTGCAGCATAATGCGGCTGGGCTCCTCTTGATGGAAAATGAGATCATCCATAAACTCTATCTGCAGAAACAATATTCACTTCTCACACAAAATATAGCCAAAATGACTGGATTGTGCGCGATACCGCACCTGACTACGGACTACTACGGACGAAATCCAGTAACTCATGTGGTTGAGATATACGCGAACTAAAACTTGAGTGTTGTCTCTCCACAATTGCTCTCAAAACGTAATTTGTTTAGTGCAACAATCAATAATGTACTCGTGCTTGAAATAACGGAGAAACACCACGGCTGCGTGCTGCTTCTTCCTTCGAGTTCCTTCTGAGTTAGATATTATACTTTCTGAATTTCAAACAAGACTATTTGAAGAGAATAACAGGGATTAGAAATTGTGTTTTGTTACGTCAAATGCAGTAAATTCAATTCAGAAATTATTTCATTGAATCTCGGAAAATGCTTCTTCTGTACTTGCAAAATTATACATACAGAAACACATTGTGCTTTTTATAATGATACTGTAATTATATTTAGACTGCAGTTTAAAAAATTTGTATGAACAGAATTAGAATGCAAAATACGGAATGAAATAACTTACAAATTGCTTGAATTTTAACTTCTTCTCCCATTCAAACTTTTGATGTGATTGATATGGAGATAGTTGAATTCTTCTCGGCTTCAACGCTTTTTATCTTACTATTCCAAGTTTTAAATTCATGCAAAACATCAAGTTAAAAATACTCTCTGTTCTTGGGAATTTACTTTTTTATGTTGCCCTGCCATATTTTTATTTTTTAAATTGGATTAGGCTCAAGAACTCTTGTTTTTATTTCCTAACAAATTTACTGTGAACAAATTTTTAATTCCTTTGATCGCATACATATCTGCGGGCACTTTTAGCCTATAAAACGTACAATTAACGCTCGTTTAGCAGCAAAAGAAAAACTCTTTTGTAAAGGATCCGTTTATCTAAAAACAATCTCAGCGACAGTTTTAATTCGCATCAATTCAGTTTTTTCCCCTCTCTTTTGAATTTCGATGTTTGTTAAATCAACTTGGCGGTTCCGTTGGTCTTTTGACAATCGCAAGAATGTGTCACTCTCAGTTATCGTTGGGCTTGCCTCGGGTCCTGTCGCCGGGGTCCACGGCTGCGTGCTTCTTCCTTCGAGTTCAAAAACTCGACGGAGAGCCCATTATTTCGACCAGGAGTTCTTCGCAAAAACCGTTCGACGTGATCGATTCCATCAGGCTGCGGAGACTCTCGGCCTCTCTTCGTTTCCACCGCGGTGATCACCACAGAGCGATCGCATGACAACGGCTCGAGCTCTCTTTGCGGCACCGCCTCGTGTTCTCGATCCCTTATCGCTTCCACCATCTTCCTCTGCCAATAGTCACTTCCTTCCTTTCTTTTATGTCATAATGAATCCAGACAGAAATTTTTCGGAAAGTAAGACCGTACCTACTATATATGATAACATTTCGCTGACAAGAATTTTGGTCGAGGAGAAAAAAAAAAATTAAAAGTTGACTGAACTCGGAAATAAAGCTAATTGTGCCTAATGCATTTGATTTGATATCCGTTTAATTACATTAGCGAATAAAATGAAAACAAAAATAATATCAAAAAATAAACGCGTATCAGCAGATGTTTCACTCATACACATTTATAAACAGACGCGCGCACGTAACAAAAATAAAGGACAAAATAATATTTTGTTCTTATTTATCCAAACATCGAAATATAAAAAGGAGTATTTAGAATATATAGGCTAAATGAGAACCAGGAATGGCAGAATGTGAAAATCACTAGTTTTTCTGTTTTGGAATAGTCATTGATCAGATTGGCCAATTTTTTTAGAAAGCAGTTTTAGATAGTTTTTTTTAATTGTGGCTCTTGCAATGTTTTAAGAAGTTTATACATTTTTCTTTCAGGTTCTGGGCGTATTGACCATAATCTTTTTCTATATTCGTATTCATGTTAGTCCCATCTAAAGATCACTTAGACATGTCTGAGTCTCATAAAGGTGTCAATGAAGCACAGCAGCAAGTCTCTTCAGAGAGTTTATGGGATTGATGAAGTGAGTAGAAGAAGTTACAGGAGATGGTTTTGGGGATTCAGAAGTGGGGACTTGAGTTTCAAAGACGAGCCAAATTAAGGCGAAGTGTTGGAAGCTGTTGTCACCGAAAATCTAACATCACTTGTAGAGAACTTGTAAAGAACAAAACAATGAAAGTTACGAGGGCGTTTTGAAAAGTAATGCCTCCATGGCTGAAACTTTTTTATTTGTTAACCGATTTTCAAAATTCTTTTTGTATCTTATACTCACATTTGTCCTCTATGTAATGCACTATTCACTTTTCAACATAGTCTTCATCCCTTTCCACGCATTGCGCCAACGCGTGACTAGTTGGGTGAACCCGTCGGAGAGGAATTCCGGAGTTGTTGTCGACACCAGGATTGAATGGCAGCTTTGGACCCTCTTCTGGAGTACGATAACGTCCGCCCGCACAGTTCAAAGATGAATGACTGAAGTTCAAAGATGAAAGACTTTGCACCTTGCCACTTTCACCGCTTCCCAAAGAAGAAAGAGCCCCTTAAGGGACATGAGTTGGTTCTGACGGCGTGGTAAACGCTGCCATTCAATCCTGGTGTCGACAACAACTCCGGAATTCCTCTCCGACGGGTTCACCCAACTAGTCACGCGTTGGCGCAATGCGTGGAAAGGGATGGAGACTATGTCAAAAACTGAATAGTGCATTACATAGAGGACAAATGTGAGTATAAGATACAAAAAGAATTTTGAAAATCGGTTAACAAATAAAAAAGTTACAGCCATGGAAGCATTACTTTTCAAAACGCTCTCGTATGTTAACGAATAAAAAGTTTCTTAATCAAAAACGTTTACATTTTTAATAGAGACCTTAAAATTTGCCATTTCCTTTGCACCGACCTGATATATTAATGGTAGGCATACCAGAGACAGAGATAGAATTAACAAGAATTTAAGTTTGGTTTGACTGGTTTACTGGGGCGGAGTTAGGGTGGGTAGGAGTTAGAGGCTCCATCCCTCTATATGATCTATATGAATGGTATATAAAGGATTTAAATTTTATATGGAGATGCACATTCTCTCAGAGGAAGAATCAAGAAAAATACAATGAAATTTGGGACCACTGGGGTCTTAGTTGTGAGTGTTTGTGGTCACGTGGTCTTTTGAACTATTAGCGTTTTCAAAAGACAACATACAGCGTGTGATTATTCGATCGGGAATAATGAGAAACGAAAGAAGAGCTCTTTTACATTTTCTAAACCCTACATTCAATAAAATTAACATGGTTTAAAAAAAGTGGAGTTTAAATAATGCGGTTAAAAGGGGTAAAGAATAGATGGAGTCGAAGTTTCTGCAAATTTTCTATATTCTCCAAGAAAGGATTAATTTCATGTGAATGTTCATTAATACATATAAAAAATTAAAAAAAAACCCTGTATAATCTTTCTTACTTACCACTTAATGCACAATAAATATAAAAGTGCGTAGAACTATTTTTAATATGATAACCTGTGTTTTATGTTGTCACGATATTTACATTGAAAACTGATTGTTTTAAACTCTGCATATTCACTCAATAACGGTCTTAAACAAGATGCTATTCCCTCCGAGGAATGTATAGGAAAGTAGCGGAAGTTCTGAGTTCATCTATTGTTTACCTCTTTTATCCGCATTTTTTAATTGATTAACTCGAACGTAGTATTTAGAAACTGTAAAAGAGTACTATATTCTTTCATTTTATCGTCATTTCCAATCGAATGACATATCAGATGCCATATGTTATCATTTGAAACCGTTAATAGTTCTAAAGACCACGTGACTGCTATCCCAACAACTACGACCCCACTGGGAAAATTTGGCCCAAATTTTATAGCAACGTAGACCCTGTCTATACCGAATTTCACTCCTGTATATGTCTACATACCAGGTAAATCAGACAGTCTCGTCTGATTATCATCCCCCCCCCCCCCGAAATCCGGCCCCCTTGGGCCAATCAAACCTAACCTAACTTAACTTAACGTAACATACCCATAGCAAGCTACATTCAAAATTTCAACCTCGTCAAAAAATACAGAACTTTGAAGGGGACGACATACAGGCATTGTAAAAGCAATAAGTAGCTCCATTCCTCCTCCGTTACTTAATAGGCTGATTGCTTTAATAATTAGACTGATTGCTTAAAATATGGTGTCCAAAGTAAATATCTGAGTACGAGACTATTTAGAAAGTTAGTCAACTGAGAGCATTATTCAGAGTCTGAGTCTTTAGGAGGTTTGATGTGAATTTCTTTTTTTCGAAATTGCAAACTTTTCAGCACTGTTTCCAGCGATGCACTAGTTTCTCAAATACTTGTTGAAGACCATTTTCTGAGATCGATGTGTAAGTTTGCTTTTGATGCGTTAGAAAGGAAAAGGTTTTTTTCCCTTCCTAAGACCAGTAAGTTTAATGATGAAATTTTATATTAATATTTTTATTCTGAAGGATTTCACAGGCCCTCTTTACATTGGGACCAATATATTTCTGTCTAATTTCAATGGGTGAAAAATTGTTGCTATTAATGCTATTCAAGATTATTCAAAACGACGGACGAGATTTCATATACATGTACGTGTATTTATTTCCAACAAACTGTCAAAGATGAAAACACATTCCTCACATCACTGTATAGAGGAAGGTTCAAAATTTTAAAAGACTGCCTTGAAGTTTATTCAGTGCTACATAGTGGCACTGTTTATTGGTTACAGACAAATGGCGACGCCAAAGGGAGGACACCAATTATTTTCCGTTTGTATATGCAACCATCTTCTAAGAATATTCTATGCCTCTCATGACAGAGTAATTCACGTAGCATTTGAACAATGAATTCACACTTCGCAAGCTACAGCACATAAAACAACTTTTCCTGTGTTATTGCCATTTTCCTATAAACAATAAACGATGCTGTTGTGTGGCATTAAATGAAATCTTTCTCTTTCAAGATGATCTTCTAGGCGATCTTTTAAAATCTTGAACCTTTCTCTATCCTGTGATATGCGGAATGTTTGTGTCTTTTACAATTTGTTTCAAATAAATATTTTAAATATGCTCCATCTTTTTGAATAACCCCGCATTATTAAGTAGAGGGAGAATGAAGCTATTTATTTATTGTCCATCTGTCTGTCCGTCCCCTTTATATTTTCTACATTTTTGACGTAGAATGTTGAAAATCGGAATGCGACTTACCATAGGCAAGCCCTTCTTCACTATTTTGTTTGGTTTTGATTGGCTTACTCGGATCGGAGTTACGGGGGTGGGAGTTAGAGGAGCCTTCAGTTCTATATGGTATAAAGGGTGTAACAAAAAGGTATAGCCAAGCTTTCAGGTAACATCTCTCACATGTAGAGGAAGAAAATAGTTACATGGACACCCTCATTTTCATATGTGGACCAATGCCTTGGCCTCCACGCTATCCGGACCTAAACCCACTAGACTTTTATTTGTGGGGGCATTTGAAAGCTCTTGTGTGTGGAATCCCTGTACAAGACGAAGAGAATCTTCGTGCCCGTATTGTTGAGGGCAGCGAAACAATACGGAATTCTCCAGGAATACATGAGCGCATCCGGGATTCAATGCGACGGCGGGTTGATGCACGTATCAACGTTAACGGAGCGCTTTTTGAACATTTCATGTAAGCAAGAGTTTCATGTGGCATGTTGGTATGTTCTGTTCCTGTGTGATTCGCATGAATAACATGGAAATAAAGTTTTTCCCATGTCCATGTAACATATTTTCTTCCTCTACATGTGAGGAATGTTTCCTGAAAGTTTAGCCTACCTTGTTACACACTCTATAGGTATGTAAAGAAGTGAAATTCGGTATGCAGATTCCTCTAGATAAGACATATTACCATGAAGTTTGGGCCCAATTGTCCCGTAAGGGTCGGAGTTATGAGGGTAGCAGTCTTTAGAGCTATTAACCTTTTCAAATAGCAACATACGTCATGTGATTTGTCATTCTACTGGAAATGATGAGAAACGAAAGAAGAAATAGGTCTTCTTCATTTTCTACATAGTATATTCGAGAAAATTAATTTTTGGAGAAAATGGGGTTAAAAAGCGTGGATAAACGGGTTTCCGCTACTTTCCTATACCCTCCTTTCTTGTTTTAGTAAGCTACATTCCGAATTTCAATTTTCTATGTCAAAAAATGTAGAAAATATTAAGGGAGCAGACAGACGGATATGGTAAAACCAATAAGCATCTCCATTCTTCCGCTACAAGGTTATATTTAAATACTTACTGTAATCTTTACGTTCATGGGGGTTTGCATCTCTTTGTGCATTGATAAAAAGTCGTTTGATTGCAAAGGTGTTTTTTTTATATTGCTATAGTATGTGTAGTATAAATGTTATTAGGGGAAAAAATGTGCCAAACAAGCCTTGCATTCAGAAAGACGGTGCTTTATAGAAAAGAACATTAAAAACGATGAACCTGGCAAAAGGCAGGTTTAAGATGTGTGCAAACATTAATAATATAGCATTAATTAAATCTTCGTGTTTTAGTTGAGCTTCAATTTGAGAATAAATCAAAATTTTATAAGCAATTTTTTTATAAAAGAAGATTTGTTTTTGTTTTTTTTCAAGTTTATTCCACAGTCTCTCTGCTTCCATCGAATCTTCGTTCGCTTCTCTTTTCTCACTCGAACCTTGACATTTTTAGAGGGTAAATTAGTGTGAAAGGGCCGGCAACAACGGGGGGTGAAAAGGAGGAATCCCCCGGTTGCGTGCCAAACGCATCATCGCTGCCACCGCCGCCGCCGTCACCTCCTCCGCCCTAGCCCTCCCCCTCTCCAATGACGCTTTCTCTCTCTCTATACGGTGGCGTTTTAAACTGAGCTTTTCTGTTTCGAATGCCAAGAAAATTCAATTTCTCGAGTTGTTTGCAGCCGTATTTATTCGTTTACTTGGAAAAGTGTAAGGGTGGAAAAGTACACGTGGTTCCAATTCTATGGTGCGTCTTTCTCAATCTCGATTTCTTCTCTAGTTTGAAGGATGTCGTTTTCTTTACTCATGCCGTTTGCGCTTTTGTTATAGATTGCAAAGCGTTATCTGGAAAACTGTTAGCAATTCGCAATAAGGAGTTAGCTCGCCATCAGATTCGAGCGAGGATTTTACCACATAGGCCTTAAATAAACTTTACTTGATTGTTTGTTCATCAGTCGTATATTTAATTTTAAGTTATCTATAAGGCATGTTCAAATGAAAGTGATTCAAAGGGCACTCAGACGGATTAAATGGAAGTATTAATATTTACCTTTGTTTATATGAAAGAAGAACATCTTATAGTCACTATTATAGACGCGCTGTCCTAAAAAAATCTCCACCTGCTCCAATACAGGACTCCCACCGGGCAACCAATCGGCTAATACCGTCCGCAAAAAAGTCTGTTTTCTGCTGTTCTCTGAACCATGCCCGAACAGCGTCCTTAACCTCCTCATCATTGGCGAATCGTCGACCTTTCAGTGCCTTCTTTAAAGGAGTAAACACATGAAAATCACATAGTGAGAGGTCCGAGCTGTAATAAGGGTGTGGCAGAACTGGCCACCGCATTTTGGTTATTGTTTCCTGCACCAGTCTCGCAACATGTGGCCTAGCATTGTCCTGGAGGAAGATCATCCCATCACTGAGCTTACCAGGACGCTTGTTTTTCACAGCTTGACGCAAGTTCTGCAGTGTCTTGGTGTATGCGATAGCATTAATACGGGTTTTGGGTTCCATAAACTCCAAAAACAGAGGACCGTCAGAATCAAACAAACCCATAAGCATAACTTTCCCGGCCGAACTTTGTTACTTGAATTTTTTGGGCCGTGATGACGATGGATGCTTCCATTGCATTGTGGATACCTTCCCGGAAGGTTCCCAATAATGGCACCAGGTCTCATCTACCGCAATAATTTTCTTCAAAAACGCTTCACCCTCACGAATGTAACGTTGCAGATAATCCAAACAGCAGCCGAAACGCAATCCTTTGTGCTCTTCCGTGAGCATTCGGGGTACCCACTGACCTTGCAATAACCCAGGCTTTTCACTACAGCATATGCGGAACCAATACTGAAGTTGTGATCCTTCGCAAGTGACCGTATGCTGATCCGCCTGTCCTCACAAATTGACTTATCCTTCAATTTCAATTGATCGGTGATGACCACGTTTGCTTGGCCCGGACGTGGTTTATCAGCCGTTTCCACACGACCATCATGGAACATTTTGGCCCAACGCACCATGGTTGCTTTCGAGACACATGCTTCTCCGTAACATTCAACATCCGAGCATTAATGTCAACTGGTGGAATGTCCTCAGCTGTCAGAAACATTATCACCGCTCGTTGGTCAGTTTTGGACGGAAATTTAATAGGTGGGTCCATTATAACCCAAACGAAATACGAGCATAAGCCTAACGTAACTTCCCACAGCAGTGCTTATCACAACAAGCAGACGATACGTCAACAATCACCCGTTTGCCTCGTATCTGCGTACTCACGTGCTACAGCCCGAATCACTTTCATTTGAACATGCCTTATATGATACACTGTTCCAGGACTTAGTAACGATGAGAAATGGCTGCATCATAAGTAAGCAAAAATTAAAATTTTTCATAATGTCAGGGAGGAATTATTACTGTCGCTTTTCAATCTTCTCAACCAGTAGTTACATTTAGAATGCCTCTTAAGCTGCCTTTTCTTTTATAGATGCGTATTCCTACATTTAATAAAGGTCATTTATGCTGCTTCGGTTTATCTAGTTTTCCATTTAAGTTTTTATGTATTTGTCTCCTTTTCAGATAAAGCAAAAATAAAATGTCTTTTAAGAGTTTTTTTTTTTTTAAAAAAAACCCAAAAAACTTGTCTCTCTCACATCAACGATGAAATTCAATACCTGAACAGCAAGCATCTAAAAGGCGCGTTCATTGTATCTGCGAGACAAACTGCTTTGCACAAAGAAAAAATCCAGGAATAATATTTTAATAAGATGGATGGAAGATATTTTTCGTTGTTGTTGTGTAAGTTTTTTCTGTTTTTAAAAAATACGTGATTTATTTAGAAGCAGGGGCTGACTGGGGATTTTTCTCCTTCATTTCATGTGATGCGTTCCAAACGAGTGCATCGCAGCTTAAAAAAAAATTAAGAAAGGAAGGGAAAAAAATAGAGGAAAAGACAGAAGACGACGGAGGGTAAAAAGACGATTCGTCCTCCATTCTCTACGCTTCAGTACGGTTCGTTGAAATGTCAAAACAACGGTCGATTCGTCCAAGTACAAGAAATCAAATTAAAAGTTTTCTTCCCTGCATATTAAAAATGCTTGATCCTCTTCATCTCCAGCAAAGGAAAACGTAAATGTTCTCTTAAAAATAGATTCCGACAAGACATATTAAAATTCCCCATAACTTTATCCATGTCCAGGAAAAATTAAAAATTTTAAAAACATCCCAAAGTGGTATCCATTTCATGGATGTAATCAAATTACCTTAATCTATAATTCATCGTTTTTGATCAAAATTTGATTAAAAATATAATTAAATAAATCTTCTTATTGATATTTGGATAACATTTCATTCATTTTATTTTAAAACTTAGTTTAATGCCTGGTTATTAATTCAGTGTTTTAGATTAGCTTAGGTAGAAAGTGACAATTTGTATAAAGTCGTGTATGTATCTATGTATTTGGTTATATAGAAATTGTTTTTCTCTCCAATATAAAGTCCAATATAGGTCAACATTTTAGCCCTCAAGCTTATTTTAGATCATATCCATAAAACAACCTAAAGTGGGACAATTTCATGTTCCATTTTTTCAATCGTTTCAAAAACCATTTAGAGGAGGCGAAAAGATAGATAGTAAATCCATTAAAAGGGTTTCTCTAGCGCCCAAGATAACAAAAGGTGAAATTAAAGCGACGTTTAAACACTCTTGTCCTTTCGACACACTTCACGGAATTCAACGTTTCGTTATTAAAACTAAACATATTTCGACGAAGTGTAGAAGTGAAGCCGTTCTCTGCCATTGGATACGGGGAGCTTCTCTTACTTAATCACCTGCTATTGCAAGCTTGACTGCAATACAACACGAATATTGCATAGCAATCGACAAGTTCCTACGCACTACCAGTTTTCCATCTATTAATTGTTATCCTGATTTTTTATCTTATTATCGCAAGAAATATGGAACATCGATACATAGCGATAAAATTAGAAAAAAATTTTCATTGTCATTGAATTACATCTTAGAAGAAACACAAACTTATCTTTCCTAAATCATACATTCTATGCCCATTGAAAATAATAAGAATTTTGTGTTACGCATTACCTTATAAGTGAAGTTACCTTACTTAACCTAATTTATTACAAGTTTAAGAATCCATTGTCAACTCTGCTATTGAGAAGCTTCCCTTAAACCAAAATATTTACCCGCATTATTTCTATTCATTTTAAGGAAATGCAAGATCAACTTAAGATCAATAGATTTAATCGCAGACATATGTCTCCCGTAGATACTGCGTCAGCGGAATTAAACATTGAAGGATTCTAAAATTTTACGTGTGGCAGGACAGATTCCATTTGGTTCACTAAAGAAAGCTTTCTGGATTGACTGTCCATCTCAGATGAGCGGTTGAATTTAAACGTCAAGCCGTCTTTTTATGGTAAGCGTTCATGTGAAAGCAGCATTGCATGCAATAACGTTTCCGTATAATAATCAGAATCCCTCTTGCTCTACAGAAAAGTGTAATGTGAAACAAGAATTAGAATTAAGTATTCTTTTCCCAAGTTCTAAAGAGATTCATTACACACAGGTAACTTTATTCTTGCGTATCCTCTCTGAAGCTAAGGGTTTTCAGAGAAAACATTTCCGTGACTTGTATTCCACGACTAATATCACTGGGCAATCGAATTTCCAAAAGTTCATGCTTCCGAGATGAAAATAGTCATTTCTTAATGAGTTCAATGTGCTTAACACGAAGATGACTAAGAAAAGGTTGAATTGGCTATGGTTTCCTAGTAATGTGTACTTGAATGCAGGTCCATTCTTATCCATGGCTTTTATCAAGTTATCAGGCCGACCTTGATGTGTAAAGGAGGAATGGTGATTTTGTGTGGTTCAGCCAATGGTGGGTGCTGTACATTCGTTTCTCCAGGCTTAAAAGATGCTCTCGCATGCCAGTTTTCCTTAATGTAAGTAAAAATCGATTGCTCTGTTGTCCCAGAGACGAAAACAGCAGTGCTTTGTATATCATTTCAGCAACCCGTACTTGTATATCACGAGAGACACTACCTTCAGGTTAGCACAGATCTACCAGCCATACTTGTTGTAGTTAATACTCTCCGATAGAACTTATACAACGGACAATACGGCAATATCTCTGCAACGAGAGACAATCAACTTTTTTCAATATAATATTCGTGTTCAGCAAATTAAATTCACTCAAGAATGGGTATGTCCACCTAAGAAGCAATTTCCTCGTTGCCCAGGGTGTGTGGCCGCTGTCCTCGCACAAATTTTTATGGCGAGGCGGCTGGTTTAGAATTCACGTTGGCATTTGAAAAATGAAGTCGCAGTTCATAAACGACTTCTCCTCTGGAGTCGCCATTTTCTTATAAACAAAAAACAACGTTGTTATATTGTTGAATGGAACTTCTAGGCGAGCTTTAGGGAGTGTCTAAAAAGTCCGACCGGTCGCCAACAGGTTACGTGGTACGATCGGCGGCCATTTGCTTTCGTTTGCGAGTTCATGGATAGCGCGGTCGAGAGCATTTTGCTTCAAAATGGCGTCGCAGCTAGGTTCCTCATCATATTTCGCCATCTCCTTTTTCCAAAATATATTTATTACGTATCGGGCACTCGAACACTTGAATTTTCTACTTTCGTTCACCATTTTGATTCTACTCATCGTGACCGGTCGTTATCTTATCTTGTACAGAGGGTAGATTACCGCAGAACGATAATCTGCTGCACTTACTCCTTCGAGGGAGTTTTGCGCCATCCCAGTAACTAACGACTGCTACGAGATGACAGTAGCAGTCGGGACCGACGGCTTAACGTGCCCTCGGAAGCACGGGGGGTTCATGATGGAAGAGCTGCTGGTGGACGTTCACAAGCTGCTGGACATCCAGCACTGGTCACTCAGCAAATGGGTCAGACTAAAGTCCCCCAACAGCTGTGCTCCAAATAGCTGACCCACCCAGCAGTGGTACTCAAGCCACTGGCTGTCACCCAGCCAGCAGCTGGCCGCGCCTGAAGTTGCTTAACTCCATCGATCGGCGAGCCAACCGACGAGACAACCAGGCCACGGCCACCCCCGCGACCGGTCGTTACTTTATGAATCGAGGGTCGTCCGAATCGGGAGAAAATTTAAAATGAATAAAGCCAGTTACGTATGCCTGCATCGTTCACGCGTCGATCGGACATTGTCAAAATTTCGAGTCAGTCACTGGTGTCTCCAAAACGAGCTTTGCGACGGGCTTTTTAGACACACTCTTATTCAGTAAAGTGTAGAATTTATTTCTGCTTTTTACAGGTTGTTCGAAATAGATTTTTGAAAAAAAATTTTTTTTTTTTGAACAACCCTGTAGATAGTAGAAATGATAGAAGTTTGCATTTAATCAAATTCATTTTACGAAAATGAATATACAGGGTGTATCTTCTATACATTTGTAACAAACAAACACATTTGTGACTTCTGGGATCAAAACAAGAAAGAATGATAAATGTCCTAAAAAGCGTTGTTACTGAGTTACATGCGATAGCGTTAAAGGATGTACATTGGCCACATCACAGGAGATGTTCAAAGTATTGGTAATGATAAACAATGCATTGGAATCGTCTTTCAAACATATCTATTTAATTGTTCCAAACTAGTTTCAGCATATTTCAATAGAAGAACGATAAATTGAAGACTATATTTACAACGATAAATTGAAGTTTGAAAAATTGTCATGGGAACGCCTATTACTCCAAAATAAACGTTTAATGCGTTTTGTTCTGGATAATTTATTTAGTTTCTGGACAATATTTAGAAACACAGTGGTTCTCTTTGTCCTAAGACTATTGTTGGAATATTTAACTTCTTTCTTTATTTAACAAGAGTCTTTCCTTCACCTTCCTCGTGCGAGGAGATAAAATAGAAAGCGGGGATCGGTAGGTGAATCTACTCATAAACAAAACCGAGAAGGTTCCTGGCACAACTTCTCAACCGCTTAATTTCGTCCTATTTCCCTTCTTTCCTTCTCTTTTCAAGCAAGTCATTAAAGTGAATTAATGACACTATTTAAATTTGCTGAGACTTCTTTTTTTTTTCTTCCCTCCATTTTATGTCACAATTCATGATCCGCAATTACATCTTGTCAAAAAATCTGTGTGCTCGAAGAATCATGTTGACTGCGCCATAAAAGTAAATTACCCTCAATTAAAAACAAACAAAAAAACAAAACCTTCATTAGAAGACAACTTATAAAACTTCCATCAGAATATTCAATAATGCTCTTTTGATTTATTTCTTTATTCGCTTCTTTCCAACAAAAACGTTCATTAAATAAAATTACGAGTATATATAAATTTTCAGTATTTTATGGTATTTTTTTTTTAGATCTGAAATTTTCCGAATTTCTTTTAGATTTCTCTAATTGCAAATAATAAAACCATGTTTCATTTGTGTACAAAGGATCGATAAGTGTTGCTTTAATAAAGATATTACAGAGTTCATATACACAAAGAGGTGATAAGCTGTTTCAATAGGAATATCTTCAAAAGCTATTATAATAGTCTGGCTTCTGGAGGTGAAATAAAAAAAAATGGAAAAGTAAATGTTTAACACCAACTTGCACATGAAGATAGCAAATGTGTTTATACATTAAAGAAAATAAGTAGTATGTACAAAGATGAAAACAATATTTAGTTTTTGCAAATTATAATGATGCCGTCACACTTGGGTTATTAACAAAACCTATATTAATAAGGCATGGGGCCAGTCCGGACTTTCACATGCTTTCAATGAGGTGATCAACCATCGCAGATGCTAGCAACAGCCATTCCTCCTTTAGGGCAGTTTCCAGTTCAGAAACGTGCAGAAACAGCACGCTCGAGGGCATCCGAAAGATTTTCAATGGGATTAAGGTCACGGGAATACACCGACCAGTCCATACGAGAAATGCTCTCACTCTCCAGGTACTCGTCAACGATGGGCTTGATGTGGACGGGCATTATCATCCATAAGAAGGAAATCGGGACCAACTGCTGGTGGTGGGATATCCCATTGAAATCCACACCATGACGGTGCCACCGCTGAATGCGTGATGTTCGATGACGTTCTTGATCTGATTGCGTGTGCCTCATTCTCTCCAGAGCCTTACAAGCTTATCATCGGACTCCAGGGCAAATCCGAACTCGTCCGTTGCCCCAATCTGAGACAGTCTAATTGACATGCTAGTTTAATCTTGTCCCTCTGGATTGGACGGTTAATGGAACACAAGCACGTGGTACTCGGGCGTACAGTCCCTTCATGTGGAGCTTTCGGCGGACAGTACTGGCAGATACTCTCCTACCAAGTGACGCTGCAACCATGGATGTAACAGTTGTGAAGGTTGCTGGCCGATTCCTCTTGGCTACTATAGCAATATACCAATTATCAGAGGGTGTGGTAACCCATAGTCGACCGGGCACAGATCTCGCGACAACTATTTGACTTGTTTTGAATTGTTTCCATAATCGAGAAATTACCAAATGATTAATGTCAAAGAATAGAGCGGCATCTTTAATTGACTGTCCTGATTCAATACATCCGACAGCACACCAGTGCTCACTATCTGCCAGTCGTCTTCTTTTACCCATAGACACGCGAGTATCATCAAAAAATATCCTGTGAAAAGTTATAATCAGCATTTAAATGCACCTCCTCAAACCCTTCAGAATGCTGGAGTCTTCAACGACCACCTAATTAGCATATCTCCGAAAAGTCGATTGTAATACTTTATAATTTGAAGTCCTTCGTGGCTATATCAAAATCATTTTTGAAATGAAGGATTTGAATAGATAGTAGCTTCATATTTAATGCCCACTTTTTATGGCGATTTGCTCATTGAGATCATGTTCTATATGTCATAATTTAGAGCATTAATATAAAATCAAGATAAATAATATAGATATACATTCACTTTCAATTCATTTCCTTGTTTCGAAAAATATATGCCTTCTGTCAATCCTTCGGATTTTTACATATTCCAACTTAACTTTCTGTAACCTTTATTTAAGCAGCAATGCAATATTTTTAAGAGTCAACCTTGATATAAATATTTTCCCTTTAATTAAAATGTTCTGTTAATTAAAATGAAGTGAACTAAAAAGCATCATCCTGGAAGTATAGTGCCCAATTTCTTTCACTAATGTTGAATCAAACTTCTGTCTACTCTAAAGACGTTCTCATTTCTGTGGTCAGATAGGTTCTATGCAATTGTTTGGATTTAGCCTTTAGGTGAGTATATAATCATTGCCATTATACTGCATTACAACAATTTCTCTCGTTTTTCTCGCGATATTATGGACGGTCTTGTTACGCCTGTCAACTCGTGCAAGGAGTTGTATATGATGCTTGCGGGTGGTCGCAATGCCGCCAACAACCCCCGCTCCAGCTCACATTTCATCCCCCCTTCCTTAATAAGGAGACCCAATCTGTCTCTCTCGCTCGCGGTCTCAACATCAGCGGCAATTTTACTTTATGTTCCCTTGGAGAGATTTACTGAGGTAGATCGAAGTGAGATTCTGACTACCTCCTCTCAGCGCATTCATATGCGATAACAAAATCGTTTTAAAACTATAAGCTTAGTAGGTGTATAATTCTTTCTCTCTTATAAATTTTCATAGTTAGTCTACATCTGCATATATTAAAATGGTTGTGATATGTTTTAAACTTATGGTATTGTAATAACTTTTTTTTAAAAATGCCCAGAGAGTGTTCAAAAATTAGGGATACCTTAATTAAATTAAAACAAAAAAATATGCGCTAGCATACGCTACTTAAGCCAATTGCCACTTGCGTGAAAAATAGAATCTGATGGTACTTTTATTCTGGAAATTATTAATCAGTTATCAAATCATACAAATTATTGATTTGAAAATGTAATAAATTTACGACGTCTCTATAAAGAAGGTTACGCTTTTGCATGTCGCCTACTTAAAATTCAAAATTTCATTATTATACAGTTATACCTATCAAGGAAAATTTGAAAGTAGGAAAGTTAAATAAGCATTATTACCATGACAAAAAGGAAGCTAATGGAGATCTGATTCCTCATTATTGTACTTTTGTACTTTTTAGAGTAAGACGAAAAGTCTGCAGCAAACTCTACCCCCTATTAAAATTTTACAACCTACAGAATGAAAAATATTACATACAGTAATTGTAAACGCTTTAGGAGTCTATGTTTCCTGAAGTAACAGGGAAAGCAGCGAGGGAGACATCGTCAGAGGAGGATGGAGAGAGAAATATTAAGTGTTGTTGGAGGATAGACAAACATCGATTCCTTTTCACCAGTATCATCGCTTTCGCCACGGACGCTGCCGCTGATTGGCTGGGCCGGGGTGACGAAGCGCATCCCCGATTCAGAGCAACATCGTTAAACTCCGCCGAAAAACAACCGCACGGTCCCGGCAATTTATCGCCGCTGTTCCGTCTCCTTCCTCGGCCCTATTCATCACCGTTTCCGGCACGAGATTCGATACTCCTCAGCCAACGTCCGCCCTGTCTCCATCAATATCCGGAAAAAATAGCGTTCAGCCAAGCGATCTACAAAAACCCCCTGGTTCCCCGTTGCCACACTCAACCACTTCTTTTCCTTTCTTCTTCTTCTTTCATTTATTTTCTTCTTCCTCTTTCCCAACTTTCATCCCCTCTTCCTTGGTCCCGTCTTTATCTGTTCGCTTATCTTGTTCCTATTTGTTAAACGCTTTCTTCCAAACTTTTTTTTTCTCCCTTACCCAGTCCTTCTCCCTTTACTTAACTTTCCAGATGAGTTCTATCTCGCCTATCTTCTCAAACGAACGTTGCTGGAGTAGAGAACAGCTAAAAACAAAACTTAAAAGCAGCTATATAAAGATCAGTGAAGCAACTGAAAATAAACTATAATTGCAGGCGTAAACAATGATCTTCAGTTTTGTGAAAATAACTTTGTATGATATAATAACTTACGAAAACAAATAAAAATCTTATACTCTAATTAATCAAGGAAAACGTGTTGTTTCTACTTTTCCCAGTTGCCACCATTTAACGTAGGATCAATTTGATAACCGCTAAGTAATTTTCAAACTCTTTAAAATTTTATACTATGTGCTAATGGTCCCTTAACTGTATGATTTTTTCGTGAACAGGCTTTCTCTCTAGGTGGTGTTGGTTTAACTCGCACTGCGTGATGCATTGTTGCATTTTATGGTATTTAAAACCTTTGTTTTTTACTCCGTAAAATTCGACACCAGCAGGCCATATAGTAGCATTTTTACAGAGAGTTGCCTTTCTTGGCAAAAGGCCACGAAAATTTTGGAGACAAATGATCTAAACCTGTAAGACAAGAGTTGTCAGCTAGGAGCGGTATAAACGTGTGTCTATGGAACAGAGGCTTAATTCTTTCAACAATGAAACACACATTACAATTCAATAATTTGAATTTGCCCACTACCGACAACGTTGGTCATTTCCTTCCAAAGAAAGACTCATATTTGCTAAAACGCCTGAGGTAGTAGCGATAGTAAAGTATCTCGGGAAAAAAATGCAAAAACCGCATAGATCAAATAAGAGTCTCTGATTCAACAGGGCACCACATTATGGCTAAAAATCTCCAAATTCCCACTTTGTATAGACAGCACGTAACCCAAGTACGATTTCTTCGGGACGTCACACGAATGATCGCTTAGAAAAATAATTGGAGTTGTAAAATCCGACGCTTGGTTGATGGATTTCTGCGGCTTCGGGCTGTTAAAACGGACCCTTGGAAGTCGGCAACTACGTATTCGAACGGTCTGTGGAAAGCTGGTGCCGTGTGACGTATCGGTAATCCCCTACAATGGAAATTGCGACGCTGGGTGATTGTTCGCAACCATAGTCATCAAAAAGAACTCGTCGATGATGCAGAGTTTTCATGCTGTTTCCATGGCTTCGAATTCAGCCTCTATATCCACAGAATCGAGAAATAAAATTCCTGCCCTCCAATTCTTTCATATGGGTGGGGGGGGGGGGCCACAAGAAGCAGCTTTGGGAAGTTTACGTGAGAAAATTTAATTCATCTTTTAAATAAAATCCAACGTTTGTTTGAAGCTTAACAATTTTACAAAAATTTCATGGGTTTTTTTTTTTTCACTTTTCCCCTTTCGTTAGAAGTTTAATGGTAATGTGGTAAATTTCGCTATAAGATGCTTATAATAAATTTTCAATTTAAAATGCAAGCACGGGACGTTAAGTGCATGAGAAATTCCGTCCTTTCAAAAAACATTATTCGTTGTTGACACTCATAATTTGGAAAAAAGAAGAAATTTTTCTTTGCACCTTATCTGTCTATAATTCAAAAATATTATAATAGCTATATCTTGAGCTATTATTATGTGAATTAATAATAACATGACTATTACTATCTGAGATAATAATTATATGACGTATTCTAAATATTTTATTTGATTTTAATAAATATTTATTATTAAAAATTAGCTGTTTGCTTTAACCGACCGAACAAATCACAAACTTGAAAACTACTGAAGAACAATAATGCATCCAATGGTTGCAAAAATCTAATAATTTTTCCACTATCATCCAAAGCATGCTAACAGTAAATATAAAAAAGCTTATAGTTTTAAATCTATACAACAAGAAATTTATGACTATTATTTTTGCAATAATCGATAATTTCCTTTCTATTCTCTCCGAAGATAATAAACGACGACGACTCGACTCGAGTTCATCATCGATCGTCATAAAAGCTCTCCTACCAATACCTATCGTACCATCATTACACGTGGATTAGGTTCTCTCTTCTCTATCTCTTTTTTTAAGAGAAGAAAGAGGTGGGGGGGGGGGGGAGAATAAAAAGAGCTGACGATGAGACGGGATCGGCACATTTGTCGGTCGAACCTTCCATTCGCACACGCCATCTGTCGCGGAGGGTGGCTCCATTCGTTCCGCCTGCAAAAGCAACCAATGACGGCAGACGATTCCGCCCCCGCCAGTCAGGGAAGAAAAATTTACGAGCACATCTACGAACGAGAAATGCCAATATTTTGCCAATAATGACAACCATCTCCTTCCTCCTCCGTCATTTACAACCCCCTCACTGCTCCATTGGTGCTACTGCTGCTACTTCTATTCGCACCAACTTCCCCTTTAGTGCTCTTCCTTCCACCCCCGCTGCGATCTTCTTCCCTTCGTCAATGGTACAAAACGCCTAAAAAATTATTCCGCCTTTTAATGGCGTCATTAGTTATGATCAGATATCGACTTAGCCTTCGAAATTGCTCTCCTTTGAATTGAAAAATCCTAAGTTCTGTGATTCAAGTAAAAATTCTGCTGTTAGAACAAAATTTTCAAAAGGGGCAACTAAGTGTTATTTTCTATAAGCAAATTTTTTTCAGTAAATACACTAAATGGCTACAGCATAACGAAGTGCACTATGCTAATTTGGTAATCTTTATGTAAGTTTTGTCTTCAACTTTCCTGCAGAACGTGAGAATTCGCAGGGAAATCCTTCCATGACAATTGGCATTTTCAGTATCTTAGACAAGTGGAGTTATTATACCTTTCTAGACGCCTGGACATCTTAAATGGTCTTAAATAATTTATAACCAAATTACCTTTTAATTAAAATATCTGACTCTTCGTTATGAAATTAAGAAGGATAAATTGGATTAATAATTTACTTAAATCGAACCAATTTAATTTTCAAATGTAAAAACACAGGATATATTTTTATATTCTTAAAAAATTAAATAGAAATTAGCTCTTCTCTTTTTAATCACTTAAGAGCGTACCATATTTTCATTTGCGGGGGAGGGGGAAATAATGAGTTCAGTTTTGTTTTGTAATTTCCTAATGATTATGAACCAGTTTGCTAAAACATAAATTACACATGGAGTACGATATGCGATATAAATATGTACATTTTTTTTCTAAACAATAAAGTAGTTTTGAATCTGAATATCATAATACCACATCCATGTTTAATCAGATACAAAATAAAAGGAGGGAGAGCCATTATATATTTGACTGAAATATAAAAGCAGTTTTCTTTATCAGAACATAAATTAGAGCTTACCTTCTTATACCCCTATTAATCTAATAGTGTTGTGCTTTTTGAAATTTGTGTACACTGATTTTCTTACATTGAACGGTACATCATCGACGGCAAACGTAGAGCCTCGGGATCTCTTCAATTTATTCTTCTGTTTTAACAGTACATACTTAAAAATATTATATTGTTCAAATTTATAATTCCTTAATATCTGATTTGTACTTTTTAAAATAGATTTCTCATCGATGAGTACTTAGAACGTCTTGATCCATGAAGCGCTGACTTCTGAACATTAGCTTAAAAGATTACGTAACAATGAAAATCTTCTGCTTGAAAGTGCGTCGTTAAATAAAAATTAATTATTCGATGAAGCATGATATCGTCCGTGATGAACTTCAAGTATTTTCACCCTGGTCGTTATTAAACCAAAAAATTGTTTTAATTTTTTTTTTTAATTTCGTTTTGTCATTAATTTAAAACTTCTACCACCGCTTCCTTACAGAATTGATGAAATGTGCTAATCCGATATTAAAGAATTCTGCTAATAAAATTAATGTGCGTTTATTTCAAACACAGACCTACAGTATCATCAACTTTTATTCTTTGTAAGGACCCTTTTCGCTGTGTTATCTGAGGAACTATCAGGGCAACATCTAATTCAATTTCTTTAGCTTCCCCCTAGTTAATAAGCTTTTATTTCAATTACTGAAAAACTTAATTTCTTCAACAATTAAATATAACAAGTAAGAATTTTATTAAAAAAAACATGAACGTATTAAATTTAAAACGAACGTATGGTCAGAGTTTAAAAAATTAATAATAAATTAATTAAACTTGATCAGTGTATTTTCTTTAACAATTTTTAAATATTTGAAAATCTCATTGCCCAAGAACGCTTTCAATTTTTACAAAAGTCTAAAATGTTTTACAAACGACAGTGAGCTGAACTATTCATTGATCTCTCTCTCTCAAAATGCCGACGATATAGGAAGAGTATTTCAGAAGTTATTCTCGGTTCAGACCGAAGTATGAAACCGTGTATTGTGACTACCAGTTCACCTACTTTCCACGTATTGCTAGTATCCATAAATTAGTCTTTGTACTACTTGAGTCTTTGTCAACCATTACTCAATTGTATGGAGGCTTTGTAAGCAATCTTTATTCCCAGTTCATTTAAGTTTGGTTTGGTTTGTTTGGTATTAACGTCCTTTTCAACTGCTATGGTCATCTCAGGACGGCGTTATAGGGGCCGCAAATTTTTGCCTCGCAAGGGTTCTTTAACGTGCAGCCCCAGTTCATTTAATCGTAATATTGCGAAATATTTATGAAATTCATTTTCTTTTGTAATTATCCGATATGTTCTACATTATTCAAATTTGCACCAATGTATCCAATGTTTCTGGAAATGGAAACAAATTTTGTAAAAATTTACCCCTATCATAATTTCAAAAAATTTGTTCTTTCAACAAAAAAATGAAGTTCAGCAATAATCTTCGATTTGCAGATAATTAAAAAAAATGTTAAATTCTGTTTTAAAATTCTTTAAAATATTATCGATGAGATAAATATTGATTATTAGGAGTAATTTAATGTTTTATTTATTAATGCAATGATAATAAATTCCTTGTAATGAAGAGCAAAGTCTTAAAAACGTTTGTTAATTTATGTTAATTGCGAACAAGCCATCAATATCCCAACTTTGGTAAATGTATATTTTATTTATTTATTTATTTATTATTAAAGAATTATTTACAAGGAGTCTATCATCATTGCATTAATAATGTTGATGAGATTTTAATTTTCTCCCCCTTATTATACGCTTAGTTTTAATTTCCATTGTATGAAAGTATTTTTCTATTTTATTTTATTTAAATATTTAAAAAAAAAATCTTATTGCACATCTTTAAAATTTAAGGATATGAATTTATGGCTTAATTTAATCTACTTTATTAATCGAAACAAAGAATAATTAATATTTCACTTTGAATTAGAAATATATTCAACATATTAAAATTCAAAAAAACTCTTCACACTTTAGAAAACAAAAAATAAAAATTAAAAATTTAATGATATATTCAATACTTTTTTATTTTCTTTGAATTACATTGTGAATTTTAAAATAAAAAAATAACGAGAACAATAATAAAAAAATTAATAATAATACTAATAAAATATTCAGCAAGGATTACATGGCAGTGAAATGGTTCAGATATTTCAATGTGGAAATAAAATGAAGCCTGGTTGTTATGTTTTAATACAAATTTTTCTGCAAATTAAAATTGAAGGTGCACATTATTAGAGCCAAAAATATTTATTATCATTAAAAAGGTATATAAATTTTTATTAAATCACTGTAAGAAAAAAAATCCTCGTTCTAACTAAATGACGAGGTACACCTAAAAGAAATCAGTTTATATGCATCACATAATGAAAACAAAATTAATTTCATTTAAAAATATGTTATAAATTAATCCATTTAATTTAAAAAATTTGATTTTTTTTTCATTATAAAAGTACGAAGAGTCACAGTTATTATTAGCTTTTGCTAAACATAAAATTCCGAGGGTCCAACATTTCTTGCTTTTAGATCTTATGTATATACAATGAATGCCGTTGACTCCATCGTTGACAATTGCTTTGTTATATCTGATCATTGCATCTACACCACCAACCACTGAAAACATTTAAATTAAACAGACAGATTAAAAATGTAAAGTGACAATCAAAATATATTTACAAAGTGAATTTGATGGGATATGTTATTTTTATATACTGTAAAATATAAGAAACTTATCGATAACAAATCTGACTAAGAGCGTGGAATTTTTTGAGGTATAATAGTCTTAAAAAGAACCTTTCTTTAATTTAATAAAAATTACGTGTTTTTTTTTTTATTTTCTTTCGAAAGCACTTGTATCCTTTGCAGACGACAGAGAAATTTTGTTTATGAACGAGTAAGTTCTTGGTGAGGACAAAAAATGTACAGGCGATTAAAAGGTGGGAATCTGTTGTCATCATTGACATCACAATTGGAGACAGCAAATACATTATAGACCGAAAGGAAAGGGTTAAAGCACAAGTTCATTTCATTTAATCATCGAAATTATTAAGATTTATCAAATGTTGGTAAGGCCTCAATAAAAGGGGGAAAAAACGCAGCATCAGCAGCAACAACGTATACTTGAAAGTTTCTTCGCCGTCGTCGAAGTTTTCTTTAAAGAGAGACCTGGGGTGATTGAAGGAGGGAGTAGGGGATTAGGAATTTGTCAGTTTGTCGGTCGATCTGTCGGCTATGATGGACGGATGATGAGTTGAGTTAATGTACCCCTTCCTCCTCTCCTTCTCCTCCTCCGGCAACAGATATTAAACAAGAAAACAAAACGAGGCACTTTCATGGTGAATCCACTCTCTCATCAATGAAGGTAAAGAAAGCAAAATTGATCGATTTAAAAAATAAACGTCAAGAATTTTCATCGTTTCAGTCTTAACTTCGTTTTCTTTGAGGAATTCGTTAAATTTGTTTCCGTTTCTACGAAGACGATGGCGTCGTTCCAATAACTGGCGACTGAATTAGGCGAAGGAATTCGTCCAACCGGATGACGACGATTTCGATCACATGAGACCGAGGGTCACCGAATGCTCGCGTGACTTTTGGCGCAGTTTGGCCAGCGAAGCGTTAGTGTCAAACTCTTTGCACATGGTAGAATTGCCTAATAAAAATAAAAAAAATTAAAAAATAATTAAAAACAAATCTGACTTTCGCAATTTCTATATCTAATATTTTTGAATTCATAATTTATAATTTAAATCCAATATGAAGTTTCATGTGCTATTCTATGCCAGTATCTGAAAAATTCCCTTCAAATTAAAAAAAAACAACAACTTAATATCATTCCTTGGAAGCATTGTTTTTCCGATGAATAATTTATATCCGGTTAACAAGGAAGAAGACTTTTGATTATTTTTAAAAAAGGCGACCTTTTATGCAGAAATATTAATTAAAATATCTATGGATCTCATTTGGTCGTAATATGAAGATGGGGGAGAAACGTAGGGGGGATAAATTTAATAAACCTATCCAGTTACCCTAGATTTCTTAGTCATAATAAAGAAGAGGGAACGAAGGCCTTTCAAATAAAGGACTTCAATAAGGAAATGAAATTTGTCTGAGATACTGGCATGGAATTCGTTGAAGAAAGGAAAAGGTATCTCGTAAAAAAGAAAAAAAAAAGTAATCAAGCAGCTCGACTCGTATCCCTATCATTTTATTTCTTTCCTCCGTGGATAAAAACATTTAAATATCTAAAATTAATTTATTGTTATTAACAATTTTAAATATATTTTTCTTCTTTGAAAAATTGAAGGATTGCTTTTATTGAAAATATAATTTAAAACCTTACACAAGTGATCTCGACTTACGCAAGACGAATTTATAATGTGTGTATGTTAAAAAAATAATCATCAAAAAAAAAAAATTATTAGAATCAAATCTTCAATAAGCAAGTGGTATAAAGAGCATGTTTCAAGCTTCTCTAGAATATATCTAGGCCATCTTTATTTTATATACTCCCTACCAACCAAAAGATATGAAATTTACAAGGTTTAGATCAGAACTCAAATACAAGACGAGAACTAGTTTTTTTTTCCAAATTTCTGATTTATGACAAAAACCTTTCTAAATTTCAGATTGCTATGGAATGCAGTCTATTTCAGCTTCTTATTAATATCCATTCTTTAAGCTTTTTATTTAGGACACGAATATATTCATGAGCGAACATAAAAGAAAACTTTTTGGTTCAGCAATATCTCATGTGAAGAATTTTTTCGCCTTTACTGAATCCAAATTTTTTTAAACATATGAATTGCTTATTAAAATTACAAAATTTTATTTGTCGATGTCTTTAAAATTTAAAATAAGAATAGAGAAAACTGGATAGTGACAATTAAAATGAACAGAACTTAACAGGTTGTTCATTGAAAAACGGACTTCTTTATAAACAGTTTAACTTATACGTTCCTATCCTACTGAATAATGATAGCCTTGCTATGGAAACATATACTTTTAGAATATCATTTATATTTGAATGTTATGTTAATTAGAACTAAATTGTAATTTTTTTTTTTGTTTTATTTTATAAAAGAGTCTCATTGCGGCTTTTTAATCTTTAAAATTTAGTTAACAGAGGTTAAAAAATAATTAACAATTAATTGCTAATGAATGAATAAAGAACAATACTTACTTACCTGCGGCGAACTGTCCGGTGTAGTAGAAAGAAGGCTTGAGTTCGACGCTGGCGTGGGAGTAGCTCATGTTGTTAAAGGAAGCGGCGGCTGCTGCGCTCGACGCGAACGGATCGCTGACGGAAGTGCCGAGGACGCTGCCGAAGGCCTCGGAGGAGCCGCCGGGCAGGGTGGCATGACCCCAGCTGTTGACGGTGGCGTCACGGGCCACGGGTACTCGGGGATGCAAGGCCGCCGCCGCCGCTGCAGCCGCTGCTGCTGCCGCCGAACTGTTCCAGGCTTCGTCGGCTGCCGTCTGCGATAGTTGGGCGTGAGTGTATTCCACGGAGGGAGGTGCCGCCGCCGAACTAGTCATCGTTCCCGTCGAATTGAGCATATTCAACACCTGTGAAGAAACAAAATTAAATATAGAAAAACACTTGTTAAAATAGAAATGTTTGATTTAGTCTTTATCTGTTATTCAAACGTTTACACAAAGAGATAAGGATTGAATCATAAGAGTTTACAGTTCTGCTGCTATTTGGCTCCAATGAATGAACACAGCTTTGTACAAAGCCAAATTACGCTTGCTTTATTTTGATTACAGCAGTTGAATATCTAATAGCAATCGTGCAACACGATTGTTTGTCCGAGTACAAACTTTTACGCCATTATTCAGTCCCAGAACAAAGGACAAAGCCATCTAAAATACTTGTCTTTATCTATAATTGTGTGGTTATATAAAATATTGAAAGTGTTTGCTTCTTTTTTAACCCTGTATATTCTATAATGCTTACAATTAGAGAGTATTACTGAGAAAACGGTTCTCTACAGTGTTTTAATAACATTTGAAATGCTTATAATGCCATCAACAGAAATTGAAAAAAAGTCTAATAGAGTTAAAAATTAGTAATGTTAAGTTAATAAGTTAAAGACAAGAAGAACAAAGACGCAGATAAGTAAAAATTGGAAGGGCAAACTGAAGTAGGCTTACTGAAGTTGCTTTAAGCCCAAAATAGGAAATTTGCAATGAGTAAGCTGAAATAGTACATTTAACTCGAGTTAATTATGTAGATATTTTTAAAGTGCAGATGTTATTTAAGAAAAGAATAGTCTGTAAATTTCTACGAGGTAAGAAATAATTTGGTGGGGACGTCCAGTTCACTTTTTTTTAAAAAACCTGTGCTTAACATCTAACATTGTAAGCATTGCAATATCATTTTGAGCTTAAAATTTACAAATTCATCAATGGCTCAAAATCGTAGGCGGAAAATGATTAAGCAGTTTAAAATGACGAGGGAAAAAATTCACCATCACAATCCCGTTTTGAAGATCCCTTTTATCAAAGTTGGTCTATTTTTTTTTCCCTGCATGTCGGCGGAAATTTCATTTAAAACGGGACGAACGAAACGAGTTCATCCACAGCGAGTAAATGAAAAAAAAGTTCTACATGGACATACATGAAACATAAAAGCGGAGAAATACACGCAACAGTGTCGGAATTTTTTTTCCTTCTTCCATCCGAATCCACTGTTATTATATTACGTATGGTGTAATTTAACGTTAAACGGATCTGTGGCCCCCTTTGCTCGGGAATATCGCACGTAAACAGCGAAGGCTCCACCAACCGCCGCCGCCCTGTAATTTCCACCCGCTTCTTTTGGGTCCGAGAAATTCTCTTTCACCCTCCCTTAATATGAACTATTTCATTTCATTCCGTTTACTTGGGGTACACTTTGACTAAACGTGGGGCATAACAGAAATAAATAGAGAAAGGGAGGGGGGGGGAGCAAATTTAATTTTTTTTAAAAAAGTAGCCATGAGAACTGTTTTGATATGTAAAAATAACTGGGAAGAATATATTTAAAATTAGGTAAAGCGATCTCCGAGCTTCATAAAATACAAGTGAGAAAATATGAGTTACATCAAAATATGTTCGTATTTGATGGCATGCCGGCCACTAGGAAAAAAAATCCTAAATGAATATAATGGAAGAGATTGTGTTAGCTAAGTACAAAACTGAACTGAGCACGAATGTGGATGGAAACCGAGAGCTCTAAGCATTGTTAAGTCTTCTCTAAGCATTGAAAAATATCCTCTCAGACACAATTGGCGGAGCCTGGGAGCTATGTGGGAAAGCCCTGTGGTACAGTTCCCCTTTCTGGTTGATCGTGGGAATTCGATCATCGGGGAGCAGCGGGGACAAGACAAGAGATTTGTTGACGGGCTTTTGTGTACCTCTATAGACGACGAATGATGAGCCTCCCCTCGGGGGCCACCGAGAGTCTACCGATGACGACGACGACGACGACACCGGGAAGCCTATCGTCTCGCTATGCATGTTACACATTACACACGTAAAATTACGATCATTTTAAGCACGATTAAAAAACCTAAACCAAAACTTATTATCTTTCTAATTGTTCTTTAATTTACCGTAAGCAAAGAATTGCTTTGGCGCATCCTGAGGAAACATTGTTTTAATATTTTTGACGAAATATTTATTGTAATATCATACGATCAAAGAATGAATGAAAAATGAATTATTTTTTGTGTTAATTGTAATGAAAGATGCTGATGTATACCAAAGTTAGATTTAATATGAAATATTATAATTTCAGTTAATAAAGCGCTAATTAAAGCATCTAATTCCTCATCAATCAGTGAATTTGATGAAATTTACAACACTAAACTGATATATCCGCATTTTAAGATTCAAAATCAAAAAATTGCATTTTTGGTTTAAGTTACAGCTTATATTGTAAAAAAAAAATACAGAAATAGTTTTTGTATTATTACCTGTGACTGAAGTGCAGAATTGCTCATGTAGGCGGCGGAATCTCCAATGTTGGGATAAGACAAGTTGCTCCTCGAGTCGGTCGATGTCATTCCCTGGTGGTGAAGGGGAACGTTGGCCGTGCTCTGGCTGTGGTGCAACGAAGAGGCATCTACACAAAAGCGAAATGGAATCATTTAAAAAAAATGATTTTAAAACTGAATATCAAATTTAAAAAATAATAATAGAACTAATTTTGACACTAAAAAGGAATAAATAAATCTATAAAATGGGGACCGTTCCATGCACTGACTGAAGAATATTATTGTTAGCATTATAATATATAAAGCATTATAAACTGTAAAAGCAAACAAGGACGACAATAATTTATGACAACATTAAAAGTAATATCGTTAATTTAACTTCAATTCCTTTTCCAAGAAAATGGCCAATTTTTTAGAGAAGTGTTTAAAATTTGTTTTTTTTTTTGGCAAAAGGTCCCCTTTTTTGGCATGGCAATAGAATAAAAAAAAGACTTTAAATTTACTAAATTTAATTTTATTTTAATTTTATCAAATTTATATGCAATGTATTTTATTAAAATTAATCGATGTTGTTAGAATTAGTATTTCAGCTTGAGTATTTCAAAATGTTTAATAGAGTCCTATAAAAAATCAGTCTTGCGGGTTATTTATTTTCCTACATCCTAAACATCGGGTAGCAAGAGCAGCGGCTCTTAAAACCTTGTTTTCTACAACATTTCTTGAATAAGGAACCGTTTCTTTGAAACGGCAGGTTCTGAATACGATCGGAAAAAGCGTCTTATCGGGAGGGAGGCGGGGGGATTGGACGTTGTTCAGCTTTTAATCCTTTCTGTCGTTAGCAATGAGCGTCATTCTTTTTTTGGTCAATTTGGTTCGTTCCTTGGCTCTCTTCATCCGTCTCATTGGGTTGTTGTCGGTGGTGCGCAGGCGCTAACAAAGCGACCCACGGCCTGATTCCTTGACAAATACGTGGCCGCTCTCCTTTGTAAGAAGCCGACCCGCTTTTCAACGGTTGCCCATAGAAACCTGACTATGTGGGAGGCATGGCCACGCAATGCACGTTGGGATCAAGTTATGAGTGATGTCGAGAGTCTCGTGGATCTTCATAGTGGACTGCACGTCGCCAAGGTGTACGGACGGAGGGAGGAAGGCGAGAGGGAGTGAGGAAGGAGGAGGGGGAGCCACCGACGAGAGGGGGAATCTGGGTGGGCTGCAGTAAATGCTTAGAAACAGCGAGGGTGAGTGGACAAGAAGGGCCCCCATTATGAGACAGGAGAAACCACAATGTCGGAGGCGGGTGTGCGAGCCAACGGGGATGGTCCGTAAGCGCGCAGTTAACACGGATTTTACAGGCCGCGAACAGCGCTCGGCCCTCGTCTCCTGACGCTGATGGATGACCCTCCGACGTCCTCGCATTCTTACCATCGTCTCTTCCTTCCTTCCTCACTCAATTTGTATCCTTCCCTATTTGAAAAGCAGACGTGAACAGCAAGGAAAAAAGAAGTATTCTTCCTTCTTACATCAGTACACTCTTCTCACGAGTAGTGGTTTTCCTTGTATAACATCCCTTGTTAAACAACGACGACGATTAACAACTAATTAGTATATGGCAAATGAAGATGTAATGATAGAAAGCAAAAGATTATATCTCCATCTTTAGCTGTGTATGAAGAATAACTATTCTTATTCAGTTTCTTTATGCGATTAAAATAATAGATTAGGGGCTTAATTAATATAACAATCATTAATCTAAAGAAAAAATTATTGCCGATTTTCCGGCTGTAGTGCATCTCGTTTCTAATGACGGATGAGAGAGTGTCTTGTATGAAACTGTTATATTATGGTCAAACTCAGTTTGATAAAATAAAATCGAGTCAACAAATGAAGCGTTTGCTATAGAATACAAATTTTATGCTAAGATATGCCACTGATTATGTAAGTTGTGGATCAGCATAAAAAGAAAAGTTAATAAGAATGTAAAAACAAAGCAAATCAGCTTTACTAGTTTTAACAACGCTAGATGTTAAATGTTTAATTTGTTACAAGATGTTACAGAAGGAATTCAAAATGCTATCATATCTGTATGTAACGTTATACTCTTCTCAGCAGCGTACAGCAAATTCATTTCTGATACGTTTCTGATTTGCTGAAAGCTATCTTCAGTCGAATGCTGGAAATACTTCAGTTTGTGACAATGATAGGAATACAGGGGGCTAGATGTCAGAATTGCGCGATTTGAATATGTAAGCATTGGGAATTGATCGATGCTATAAAAATAGCCCATTTATATTACGGCGAGAGGTTTTGCATCGAGTATATCACCAAAAAGTGATTTCTAGCTTGGAATTGCTTTATAAAACCGTTTCCGACGCAAAGTATTCTTATACACCCATAATAAAGATGTGTAAAAAGCAAAAAGGTTAAACAGGAAAGCAGGAATCGGCAATGCGCTCAATAAAAATAGGAAGACCGGCAATGTTGGGCAAACAAGACCCTACCGGAGGAAGACCCACGCCTGCATAAACGCCTGAATTAATAGAGAAAGTGAAGCGTCTCATCTGGGAGAAAATCTCCAAAACGCAAAAGGTCAGCTGCTAAACAGAGCACAAGATTAACGCTAAAATTTCTCAAATGCACATCACGTAACCTAGATATGGGTTCATCAGGACAACAGCTCGAAATCGGTCACTTACGAAAAACAATGGCACAAAAAATGGTCATACCACGATTTCATTTTAAGATTTCCCTATAAAATCACATGACGCATCGTGGATGTATTTCTTAAAACGTTTCCTCGGAAGTAGGCGACCATATATATTGGACGATCCGCGGAAAGCTTGTCGAGGAGTGGAAGAGATTGATACGAATGCCTTGCGACGTAATCTCCTGGAAAGGAAATTGCGATACAGGGCGACTGTTCGCAACAATGATCACCAGATAAAACACTCGTATAGGACGTCGAGAGTTTTCGTAGTAGTTTGAGAGTTCGAAATTGTTCGAAATTCTTTGTTTAAAACTGCCTTGTACAACATATTTTTCTGCGGAAGATAAATACTAGGTAATATTAACTGATTTTTTGCATGGGTTATTCAACTATGATTTGGATTTCGGTCATTCCTCTATCATGTACAGTTTCTTCAGAATTTCAATTTTAATCTTTATTATAGAGATAAATTAACGTTCATATGTAATAAGCAAAAAAACTCCAGAATAGTAGAATCTCTTTTTGCTTCCTTCATACATAATTTTAAAGGCAGTGTCCTTCACACTGGTAATAGATACTCCTCAGTTCCAATGGAATACTCAAGTCACAAGAAAGAGACTTATGACACTAAGAATTTTGGTTAGTTATTTAAACTATGCTTAAAATGAACTTCTGCTATTTCTATGCGAGTGGAATAAGAAAGAACATTATGTTCGTAAAGAGGGAACTAAGTGAAACACTACATTACAGGTAAATAGTGTAGTGAGTGTCATGTGAGCCATAAGTAAATCTTCAAGATGTATATCTTCAACCCCTGTATATTAAAACGGGGTTAATAAAGGTATTTGTGAAATCACTGGTCAGAGAAACTTAGGTCATGTTATGCTTTTGCAAAATTCCCCAAAATTAGTGAGGCTAAGTTAAAAAAGGAGTCTTTATTGGGCTCAAATGCGAGAAATTATGCAGGACCCAGATGCGAGAAATTATGCAGGACACAGATTTTTTCAACTCGATAAATGATACTGAAAAAAAAAGACATAGAATGCCTTCAAGTCAGTGTGTACAAATTTTCTTGGAAACCGCAGAGCTGATGATTATACGTACAAAGTGAGGCATTTATCTTGAGACAACTGAATATCTCAGAAACTAAGCATTGTACGAAAAAATGTCCAAAATCAAAAGTGAATTATTTCGCGGGTGAAATTCATTAGTTAAAAAATTACCCCCCCCCCTTTGTGAGGGGGACTGGAGGGAGGGGGTAACTTTGAAATCTTAAATAGGAACCCCTATTTTTAATGGTATATTCATATTGTATACAATATTCGCGAAATGTTTTATTCTTGGTGTATTTTCAATTGATCCAACCGTTTAAGAGATAGAGGCCCTGAAAGTGTGGAACTTTTAAAGTTTTGAACCCAATTTTATCGATGAAGACAAAGAGATAGAGAATGAGTCTTACAGACATTCCTATTCTACTTTTTAATGGTCTTTAAGAATCCGCAGTCAGAATTTCAAAAACTCAAAATTTTTTAATGCACAAGTAAACTTTTGGGGACAGCAGTCCTATGGAGACAGAGTCTATGCATGTGTATTGAAAAATATTGGATTTTTGAAATTCTGACCTCGGATTCTTAAAGACCATTAAAAAGTAAATGGGAATGTCTGTAAGACCCACTCTCTATCTTTATTATCATCGATAAAATTGGGTTCAAAACTTTAAAAGTTCCACACTTTCAGGGCCTCTATCTCCTAAACGGTTGGATCAATTGAAAATACACCAAGAATAAAACATTTCTCGAATATTGTGTACAATCTGAATATACCATTAAAAATAGGGGTTCCTATTTAAGATTTCAAAGTTACCCCCTCCCACCAGCCCCCCTCACAAGGGGGGGGGGGTAATTTTTTAACTAATGAATTTCCCCCGCGAAATAATTCACTTTTAATTTTGGACATCTTTTCGTACAATGCTTAGTTTCCGAGATATTCAGTTGTCTCAAGATAAATGCCTCACCCTGTATAAACAGGGTGGATACTAAAATGAGACCTCCCCTTTTATTTTCGTAACCGAAGCAGATATGTCAATTTCGATGAATCCAATTAATAAGAAGTTGTGGGTGACCTATTCCATGGTGAACTTTTCATGATCCCAAATATGCACCAAATATACAAATTAGGACACATTCAAATCCTATCTTAAAAACCGTAACAGGCACACGAAAAATTTCAATTGAAAACTTGTTGTTCAGCATGGAATTCCGATCAAAACAAAAAAAAAATCCAAAATCCGATGAACGGACACCAACAATCACATATTGAATTTATTAGTTGACAAAGACATTTGAATGTTCAACATGCAAATCAAGAAATTACCAAAAATTACCATAATAACATTCACTTTCATGAGGGAAAAGCAAATAAAAGGCATGTGTCAGCATACAGAACAATTCCAGGATGGCAAGCTACACTATTCCTGAAATGGTCAACATGATCTTCAGCTTTGGATTGTTAGTGATCCGTTCATCGGAGTTTGGAAATTTTTTCTTTTTTTTGTTCGGAATTCCATGCTGAACAAGTCTTCAATTGGAATTTTTCGTGTATCTGTTACGTTTTTTAAGATAGGATTTGAATGTGTCCTAATTTGCATATTTGGGACGATGAAAAGCGCACCATGGGATAGGTCACCCATAACTTCCTATTCATTGGATTCATCAAAATTGACATATCTGCTTCGGTTACGAAAATAAAGGGGGGGGGGGCTCATTTTAGGAATGATATGTGGGAGATAAATTATATTTTCACATCTTTATTCTCCAAATCCATGACGGCCAAAATCACAGATGCCAGAAGAAAACTTTAAATTAAAAACAACTTTAAATTTGTTGTACAGTGTTAGAGATTCTCATTTTGTGTATGAATTGCATTTTCTAACGGTTTCTTCTGCTTACATCACACAATGCAAGTTTTATTAGCATTTTAAATTTCCAAAAAAGGTTAGAAATTCCACTTTAATGCAAACGAAACACTTATATTATCCACTTATTTAAATACATTAAATTTATAAATAAGTTTAAAATTAATGTAGGCCACAGAAGAGCGTTTTAAATTTTTTCTTCTAAAAATACAGAAAAAAAATAGAGCCCTGTTTTTTCACGCATATTCTTTACTAACATTAGGTGTTAAAAAGGAAATCATAATTTCTCTTATAATGAGCTTCTTGATAATAATAACAATGATAAGTTTGCCAGATTATAAACTAAATTTGTCATAAAATTCAAACGACGCAGCAATAAATGAAAGTGAAAATTGGCAAAAAAGAAAAAAAAAACTTTCAAAGGGGCGGAGTTATCTATTCCATTCCGATGGGGGAGAAAAATCGTATGATTAGCTGAAGACATTTTAATTCTCCTTTTTCCCCTTCCCCCTCTTAAAACTTTTTCTCCATTTTCAGGAGAGACGTTTCTATTTAGACGAGTCCCAATGGGGCTTCCAGCGTCGTTCAAATTAAATACATTTTGCTGCAAAGTATTATTTAAAATAATTGCCTCGAGTTAATACTATAGTATTAAACCCAGTAATTTAAAGTGTAATTTAACTCATACGATAACCCATTAAATAAAAGCGTGTGCTAACTTTATAATGTGTGATAATGAGACGGATGCTATTAAAAAAAACACAAAGCATTAAGGACTTCAAAATAAATGCATTTATGACGGTGTAGATCGCCTGGGCGCAGTTTAGGATTTGTTAAAAAAGATTTTTAATAAAAATTTTCAGTAAACAGACCACTCCTAAATGTAACAGCTTGCATATGCGTGAATTCTGTATGTGTTCGGTATTTCATTTCAGATATCTTGCAACCACTAGTAACTAGAACCTCTACTTTAGTGTTGAAATTGTGTCCAATTAAGTCCCTTAAGATATTAAATTTGTCGTGAGATTCAATCTTGCCACTTCGTTCTTCGCCCACTAGACAGATGGTTTGCGTCTAATAACCCATTTGAGCAGAACAAGATGATTTTCCCGTTTCTAAGCTGGAAGGAAAACACGGCGAAAAAGGAGGGGAACAAATCTATTCGTGAAAGTTCCCCGAAACACCATCGAATTATCGTTTTCTAATGCCACATGTCATTAAACAACGTCGATCTCTCACCACTGTTTCTTTGCATCGTATAAATTCATTATGTGCATTTTTCGCCCTGTCCTCGCCCAACCTTGACTCCTTAGCTTTTCCTCCCTATAGAATGAGGCGTCAAGCTTTAAGTCACTGATTTATAGAGAAGATTTGAGACGTTTAGGACTTTTTTCTTTTACATTTGCAAGGCGAAATTACATTTCTTTTGCGCTTTAGCCTTTTGTACAGATGGCGACAGGAAGGATCATTCTGAACAGTAAAAAAAAAGCCCATCATATTTATGACACTGGATAGTATTAGAGTAAGGAGGGAGATGCGATAAAAAAATAATAATGTTGAAGGGGAGGAGTGAAAAAAAGGACTGAAGGTGTCATGTCTGCGAGCATCACATTTTGGCTGGCTCATTTTGATGCAAGACACTCAGTCGGGGAAAGCAGGAATTATGGCCCGTGCTCAATAATCCCGTTCGCTGAGAGTGGAAGGGAGGTTGGTTTTATGTATATACATTTTTTTTTCTTCAGAATTTTTCCTTACCTTGCGGCGTCGTGGCATACGTTGGCTCCGGCAGTAAGTAGGGGGTGGTGGTGGGATAGCCCATGGAAAGCCCCAAAGGGTTAAAGCTGTTCACCTGACTGCTGCCCATCTGCTTCCTCCAACGAGCACGCCGGTTGCTGAACCACACCTAGGAGTTAAAGGGTTAAGGAATCATTAGGAGAAAAATACGTATAAGAAAATAGTCCGGAGGGGGCTAGGGGAAGGAAAAGGTAAGGGATGTATAGGGAAAAATGGCAATCACCGCCATCGAGGGAGCGGTTCGAGCCCGCCTTGTTCTCGCCCGTTGTCTATAGCAATGAGCGGCATCGGAGCATCTGAGCATTCATTAACAACCCATCTGCGTCAAGCAATGCTTATGTAATGAGCGCCATATAAAATAATATTACTGTTATTACTTCGCGGAGGACCGGGGTGCTTCGCAAAGGGCCATCCCTCGGTCTCTCCACCCACTCCTATCAGCACTTTTGCAACGCCCCAAGGCCCATCGGGGAAAACATCGAACGTGTGAAAGATGGCGTAAAATGCGAAGGAAAAGGTGAATAAAAAAGGAGAACAAAAAAAACGATCGGTTTTCCTATATTTTATGTATAATGACAAATTTTTTTGCTTAAAGAAAATTCCAAAACCAAAGAGCAACTTGCCTGAAAACAGCGATCTATTTAATTAACATTTAGTTGTAAGTTGGTTTTTTTTTTCTAAGAAAGAAGGGGACAACTAGATCTTTAGTTCTAAATTCCACAACACGAAGTCTAATTTTTATATAAACTTAAAATTTAGCTTTTGATTAAGGATTTAAAAAACTTGAAACCATTAAATTTGCAAATTCAAACTTGAAAAATTTTTTGAGTTTAAGTTTTCTTAAAACACACACAAGAAAAACAAACTTAATACGAAAAAATAATCTCAACTTGTAAGGGCAAAAAGTAATTTAATGCCATGCAACACATAACATCCAATGGACATCCAAGCGAAATAAGCTTGTAATCACATAATACTCAAGTCCAAAATGCAATATTCAGTGGATATGTCCAGGATTATAAGACTGTCCACTAGAAGTCAACTCATGAATGTTCATTGGATTAAGAGAAATGGGATCTGCAAAAGGCATCTGAATATCCAAGGGAGATCTATACACATCTTTGGGCATTTTTTAAATAAATTATTAATAAAATACAATAAACAGTTCTTTAAGTTTATAATTTGGAACGAGCATTGCTTACTATAGAACTGTTTATTATATTTTATCGACTTATTATATAAAGTGTCCACATGAAACCTCCCTGATTTCAAATGTTAATTGTATGGAAACTATTAGTCTTAGAGATTTGCGGTTTGCGGTGTCATAAAGAGAAACTCAAAAAAGTCTAGTATTCTTTTATTCTTTGTTAAATAATTAGCAAAGACGACGATAGCACAACAGAGAGCTCAGTGTGTACGCTGAAACGAAATCACCGAAATGACTAAAAGAATTTCAGACGAATGTACGAACGGTAGCCACCAGAAATAAAGACATGTTTGATAAATTTTTAACCTTTGGATCGGATGCGATGGACCTACTTCTTGGCCTTTGCGATCTCCAGACATAATGCCTCTGGATTTCTTCCTATGGGGGCTACACCTGTACGTAATCTTCATGAAAATTGTGGAAGCCATCAACTCAATCACACCGCTCATGCTACACAACACATGGATTATGACTGAATCTTGACTGGACATTCTGAGAGTTACTAACGGGGCACACAATAGAAACTTTTTGAGTTGTTTTTCATGATACCGAAAGCCACAATCTCTACGTTTAACAGTTTCCTTACAATTAACATTTGAAATCGGGTATGTTTCATGTGGACACCCTGTACAATAGAAATCTTTAGCAATATCGACTTCATATCATGCAATATCTATGCATATCATGATTTTTATAATGTTTATTTCTTGTATATTCGATATCTATGGATAATCCCTGAAGATAACTGTGTTGCGTGGGTATTGCAAATGTATCTAATGATGACAGAAGAATTTTGTAAAACAATATTTCTTAGCAATAGCAATATAAAACGGTTAAGCAATTAAGAGGAGGGGAGGGGATAGTTGGTGATCAATACATCTCATATTAATGATCTAATTAAAGCAACATTATACTACACTGAAATTTGTAGTGTGTAAAATTAAAAAGATATTTACATTGCAAACAGAATAAGATCATAAAGGGAAAAAAGATTTTTATAGTCGCTCTCAATCGATACCGGAGGTCAGATACTTTCACAAATAATTTAAAAAATGTTTCTTTTTTTATATCCAGACAGTAATTATTTTCCTATAACTGTCGTTGAATGACTCTCTAATTCAAATTAACATATATAAGTTAAAAATAATAAATATAATTTATATTTAAAAGACATAGGGAGCTTAAATATCAACAAGACAATGAAACGGATCAAAAAAAAGTTTTATTATCATGAGGGCGAATTCTTAAAAGTCAATAAACTTTTCTGAACAACCCTGAAATTCCTAAGAAGATTCCAGTGAATATCTGAGTCCTTCTGATACATGTCACATGAATAAACACCTTTATGATTAATTTTGAATTATCAGCAAAAAATAAAAAATAAAAAATAAAAAAAAAATTCAACTTTGAAGATTAAGTTGCCATTAAATCCACAGTTGCAATTCAACGAGCAAAGTATGGCATATATAACTACAATGAAAACTAGGATTAATCTTTGAATGTACTATTAATTATTGCAGCAGTTATTAACGAATCAAATTTCAACTTAACCTTTATAATGCACCTTTAGAAAAAGAATACAGTTGTTGTAAATGCCCGAATTATGCTTGTTGAATTCATCTACAGCCAACAGCAAAGCAAACCTTGCTCAACCCGATTAAAAAAAAATACCCTTTAATAGCGTTCGAGTTGACTTTTAAAATTTCTCGCGTTCTGTTTTCATAAATTTCTTCACCGCCACCCATAAGTTCACGATGTGGTCGTTTCATGAGACCTCCGGTACTTTTAAAGCAAGACGGGGGAGAGAACGAGTATTCCCTCGGCACCAGGGTCTTTTGGAAAGATGTGCGGCCTTTGCCCTTCGCCTGTCTCCGCCTTTGCCTTGCAGGCCGCAAAAGGCATGTAATTGAAAACACAGCGAGCCAAACAACGTAATAAAGAAACGAACTGTATTCGTATAGGAATCTCCTCGTTTGTAATCACCGAGCATACCTGAACTCTGGCTTCAGTCAATTTGGTTCGTTGGGCTAACTCTTCTCGTGTATAAATATCCGGATACTGTGTTCGTTCGAAAGCCTTCTCCAGTTCATCCAATTGTGCCGCCGTGAACGTTGTTCGACTGCGACGTTGCTTCCGCTTCAATGCGATGCCCGGTTCGGACTCACAGTCGGAATTGTCTGAATCTTTGCCTAAAGAATAATAAAAATAAAAAATAAATAAATAAATGCCACAAAAGGAAAAGCTTAACTGCAAAACATGAACTAACTCTTATGGAATTCTAGTTTAATAAACAAAGCAATGAAAAAAATGAATGAATACATGAATGGAAGAGAATCTTAACAGTGGCGGCTGTTGTTTAAAAGAAAATTTTTGCGGAAAAAAACATGCAAGTATCACGAGCTCTTTATATACTAGCTTGGAATTTTTTTTAATAAGAACATTAAAAAGAAATTTTCTAAGAACATTAAAAGGAAATTTTCTAAGAACATTAAAAGGAAATTAAATTAGACTAAAAAATAACAAGGCACTGTTACTGGTTGAAACGCTTAGTTTAAAAAATTAATAAATAAAAATGCTTTAAGCTTTCAATGACTGTAGCTGAACATCTTCATTTTCCCGAAATGCGTGTTGAATAAAAACATAATTCCTTTCCTTATACAGTAGAACCTCGATAAAACGAATCTCAAGGGAAGAGCAAAAGCTTCGATTTATAGAGGTCTTTGACTTATCGAGGTTAAGTAAAATAAAATTCGAATTATGGAGGTTCAAACAATAAACAATAAACTTTTCATTTATTTTTGTCTGTTAGTGCGAATGATTATTCAGTTTATAGTGCAAGTTAAATGGTAGGACGATTATTTAGCCAACTGGAATCGAGTACGCTTGTAAAATCAATCAGAACTGTTTAGGAATGAAAACTAATCAGAACCGTTTATGAAAACTTAATAGGGAAGAGATAAATTGACATCTATTCGATTTATAGAGATCCGGATTGATAAAATTCATTTGTGGTCGAATTGATTTGCGTTAACTTCGATTTATAGAGACTAATTCGATCCAAAAAATTTCGATTTATGGAAGTTCTATTACTTTGAAATAGAGGGGCCTTAGTCCCGGAATGGAAGGGAATAGACTGAAACTTCGAATTAGGGAGGAATTCAATTTATCGAGGTTCTGTTATATCATCAATCTAACATTTATTTTAAAATATCATCACAGTTAAATGTAACTTTATGAGTATGCCATAGGTTTCATTGCCATATTCTATTAAGTAACATGATTTTCTATGAGAAGAGGGAATACACTGTGGATAAAGACATGACGCAAGAAAACAAACCTCTTGTCCACAAAAGTTTATGCATAAGAGGTTTGTTTTCTTGCATCATGATTTTCTATGCTAAATACTGTGCTGAAGTGGAAGAGGTTTATTTTCCAATAAACAACACTAAGGCAGAAAATGCAAGAAAAGGCACTAAAATACAGGACAATTTTTTTAGTTCTTGTTTTCAATTTTATTCGGCTCAAATAAAAAACTATTGTATAGCACCACATGCTGTTAAATATTAAAAAATAACAAATTATTCTAAAGGGAAAATAGGAAAACAAAATGAAATTTTCAAACATTTTTTAAATAGTAGAGACTTCTTAAATAAAAGAAAATCGTGAATATTTCAAATTACTTTCAAAAGCATTATTTTCTCTTTATTTCTAATACGTTTTATAAAGGCAACTTCATAATAAATATGCTATTAATAAACATACTTCTAAACACTAATGAACTGGGCTAGGTAGCAGGCGTCATTTTCTAATGTCATTTTTAATTCACGAGTAAGTAAAAATTAAAAGGGAAAAAAGTAAAAATTCAAATTCTTGATCCTATAATGATCTCTCAGTTAAGACTCGTTAAAAATGAGAACCGAAAAGCGGAACATCACGAGTGACGATAAACGGTTGTTGCCATCGCTTCCAATCAGAGTTTGATTCATCGGAGGTCGGCGTTAATTCGACGCTCGGCGGCGGTCGTGGTTCACGGTGTGCTTCTTCCATTCAGGAGTTTTTCCTACGAAAAACGCCACCAAAATGCATCATGACTAATAACACCGGCGAACGGAACATGAGATGAATTTAGATGAAGTGCTCAGATGGTTGGGGTTCCTCTACCACTGCCATCACCCTTCCCTTCCCTTCTCTCATCTCCATTTTAACGGTTTCGTTTTTCATCCATGCGAAATTTACACTTCCGAGTAAACGATTAAATTCACATAAAAGAAACAAGGTGAAGAATCGCTCTTTTTTTCAATCGCAAAACAATATAGCCATGAAGATATGCACTGTTTTGAGGGATTTAAACCATGTAATTTTTATTTAAATTGCTACAGCGAAGGAAAGAACAGTTTGTCACCATTTTAATGGCCCAATGTCTTACAATAACAAGCATCTAAGAAATTAACTCAAATAATGTGATCCTAATATTTTTAAAATGCTTCAATATTTCAATTTACAAATAAAATAAACCAAAACCAAAAAAAAAAACCCATTCTAACCAGTTATTAATGTTCAAAAACTCTTAATTAAATTATTTTTTATCAACGCATCATAAATCCTGTGAATAGAAAATGTATACATTACACAGCCCTGTATCTCAAACTCAATAGATGATGAATAATTAATCCGTGTCGGGCTCAATTCAATTCCATTCTTTTGTGAAATAAAATTATTTTCGATATTTTAAGAATCATCTAAATGGTTGTTTTAACTGTAAAATTATTATAACATTTTTAAAGACAAAAAAATGGGTTGAAGGGTATCCCTACTGCTCAACCCGAGAGTTGAGGTCAAGAAATTTACCATTGTTTCTCTATGTCTAACACGTCATTTTAACTATCTAATTGCGTGACACAATCTGTCACTTGATACGAAGTCTATAACAGCATATCTAAGCAATTTTAGTCCCAAACGGCAAAAAGTAAATAAACCAAATCTACTTTACTTTATTCTGTGCTTATTTAAAAATATGAATTTATTCTCTTTTACAGGTTTGAAAGCTCTTCGAGATGAAAAAAAAAGTATTTAACTTATATAATCGTATTCTTGATGACGTTATATCCGAGAAAAAAGTATATATAGAGAAATTTCACGTGCATTACCAATACCGTATCTCGTTTCATATTTCATGAAAATTAAGATAACAGATAAAGCCACTTTCCATAGTTAAAAGCAGAATTAAACCAGTTGCTAGAAGTTGAAAGTTGTAAAAACGGATAGTTAAAACCTGTGTTTGACAGCCAGGATGTATCGAAAGAGGCATTACCTGGACCTATCAAATTGCTATTTTATTTCAATTACATGACAAGAAACAGCATGATGAAAACTTAAACCTGAAAGCTTACGCTATTCGGAGACTGGAGTCGACAATATGTTAAGAAGCCAAAAGGAGTAAGGTTTATTGTGAAAAACCATTAGAAAAAGGTGATAAATGTGAATTATATTTGGATAATTTTAAACTATAGGCTTTCTTCTCAGTTTTTTTTAAATTCAAAAATGATATAATACTCTTAATATCTGGAGAAAATGGACAAAAACCAACGTGATATACATCGATAGAAGTCTTAGTTAACAGAATCGCATAATGTCTACAGATATAGTATAAAATTTATAATTCTCTATTTACAAAATTTTATTATAAAAAAAATGGAGTTTGTGGACAAAACTTTTCACTCGCACACATTATTCATCTCTTACGCTCATTTCACTTATCTTCATTAATTTTCTTGTCTTGACGAAGATATATATGAAAATTGTCTGCGGAAAATGAAAAACACAATCAACACAATCTAATCATATTGCTTTTCAACACTTTATAACGTTACCCAAGCCTTTTAAGTTCGTCTCCGAAAAACATTTACGGTTGGATCAAAACTATATGCTCCATCTTCTTACCATTATCAATAAATTTCTCTCATGCAAAACAAATTTCGATGGTCCAACAGGTGATGAACTGACAGAGAAAGCTGCTGGTGGACGATGCATATCGTGGAGCAAAATAACTCGTGGATTGCTGTATAACCAATTTCTGCGTTGAAATTTCTGTTGTTAACGTCTTCTAATAAAAAAAATTCATTCAAAAAGTATGGCTGTCATGTTTAAAAGTTTCTTAAAGGCCTTGAAGCAACAATGTCTATTATACATGAAGTACAGTACATCTAGAGAATAATTCAGTTTGTTTTTTTCATTCTCTCTCGTATATTCTATTACAGCATAAGATTAGAAGAATGTTCTCACGTGAGTCAGCTATTTGTAATGGAAAGCAATTAAGGCATTATTGAACACTTTTTTTTCCTCGTACTTTTAACAAATCCGATAAAACAGTAAACTCTCTAGATGCGCAAATCTCAAATAAGTCTTTAACATCTTATTTTCCGGAATATTAATAAAATTTGATAGTTACATCAGCGTACCCAATTACATAAAAATTTTTTTAGTTAGTTGGATTAGTCTGACTGTTATCAAGTTGAATGCATCTTTCGTGATAGTTTTAAGAGTCAACAAGCATGGTATGCTCATTAGTTTGACTCAGCACTATCTTTCAATTGGTTTGGTTTGGTTTATTTGGTATTAACGTCCTTTTCAACTATCTTTCAATTAGCTTACGATGCAAACTCATTCGTATTTCTTGAGAATAGAGAAAATAATGTTATTATAATTGCCTATCTGATTATAAGCATATTTATTGTATAAAATTGTACAATAAAAAATTTAAATATATGATACACGTCCATATTTGCTGGTAGCCTTTATTTAATGCCTTATATCAATAACCTTCCATTAAAAAAACTTCCTACTTACATTCTAAAAAATTAATTCTTTCGAAAAATAAAATTCTAGAATACTTAAAAGATTAAGCAAAAGTTGTCGTTTATTTCTTATTTCCGTTCTTTATACAAGTATGTATAAAGTAGGTTTTACAAGCAGAATACTTTGCCTTATATCGAGGTGCAGAAACAAAAGTTTTTGGCGTCAGCGGTGAGGAACCGAGGCTTCTACCTAACGGAGCCCGGGCGAGATGATGCATGGGACGACGGAGCTTTTCACGCGATCAAGGCATTCCTCGCCGAAGGCCATCTTGCCAATATCAGTGGTACATCAACCGAGAATAGTCACTTGACCACCTATGGCGAACGAAGGACTCGAGGCAAATCGATCGGCCAGAAAGAACATGAAGAAGATGAAAACAGAATGCGAGAGAGAAGAAGGGAAGGAGAAAGAAATCGAAAAAGACTCTATTGTAAGGAAAAAAAATTAAGAGACTAATGATAACATTAAGGAGAAAATAAAGTATGGAAAGCAATAACATGAGCAATTTATTTGACATAAAAGGGGCTATAATTAAATTAAAGCAAATAATAATTTTAAAAAATTATAGCAGACCTTTGCGGGTCTACGTTTTAATTAATGAGGAAAATTTGAATTTCAATTCATAAAAAACTTAACGAGCTTTTGGATTTCAATTCATAAAAAATCTTAACGATTCATAGGGAATAATATCAGTGTTCATGATATTTATTTAAGAGTTTCTATTATATAGGTCTTAAAATATTTATTAAACTCTCGATTAAAGTAAATACAGAATCTAAATTGAGTTCTAAAAATTGTTATCCGAATAGTCTCTCCAAATACGAAATCAAGTTGAATATAAAGAGACAACTTCTTATATAGTTCCACATTTTTAAGCATTTGCTAATTTTATATATAATTACTTCAGGAGGGCTCTTACTATCAGATTACTGTTGCGTATTCTGTTAAGAACTATGAACATTGAATTACTAAGAAATGTTTTAAGTTTAAATTATTTCTATACTTGAACATCGAAAAGTTATCTGATTTATGACAGTGGATGTATATTGGAATAAATCATCGCATACAATAAAGTAATTTTTTTCTAGTTAATCCGATCAACAATGCTGGCTTCAGAAATAAGCCCGTTTATCCTGCTTAAAAACCGATTTTCTGTTGTAATTGAAATAAATGCTCGACCTCATGCGAAGTTTATGAATTGCGATCGTTGTCATCATATTATATAATTTTCGGATGCATTAACGATGGAAAGTCGAGTGCTGGATTGGATTATTTTTCAACGGGGTCTGAAGCTATGGCCCGAGTGGGTTGGGATGAAAGCGATCGCGGGCGCCTCTCCTCGACCACCGGCGGAGGAGGTAGGGGGTCTGAGCGGCGACTGATCCTAATAAATTGGCCAGGGTCGACGGGTCGGTGCAAATGAAAATTAATACGGTTGGCGGCGCTGCCAGCAAAAACACCTGTTCTCTCCTCGGACGATGAAACGGAGCCGCTGCGACTGGGCGACAACGATGACGCTGCAAAAACGTCTCTCCGCTTGTGCACAGGGGTCCCTCCGTTCTCCTCGCTCGGCCAATGGGTAATCCGGCAGGAGAGAGAGAAAGAGAGAGAGAGGCAATTTTCCCTTTCTTTATCTCCCACTCTGTCTCTGATTTTATATTTTTTTCTCTTTTCTCTTCCTCCCACCCCCTTACCTTAACATCCCTTTTCTTGACTTCCATGAAAATTAACGACAGGAAAAAAAACAACAAAAAAAAAACAAGAAAAAGAATATAAAAAGGAATAACCAAGAGAGAAGGCGAGAAAGAGAGAGAAAGCGAAGAAGACGTTCAAGAATTAAATTTATAAAAAAAATTTGTGGATGCTCAAAAAAGAAAAGATAGAGAGACCTATAGCTTCGAACATTCTCTAACAAAAGACTTTTAACTCTTTCTCCCAAGTCATTTTCCTTCAAATGGAAAAATTTCACACTTCGATTTTCTGAAACTTTGCCTTTTTTTCCAACCTTGTCTCCCTCATCCTGGAGGTAAAAACGCGAGCGACCTTTTCCTTTGACTTCGGTGGTAACTTCGATTTCGCATCCAGACTAATCTCAAGAATTAAGGAGAAAATTACTTACAAGAGCGAAAAAAATTTAGTTTTTAAATTCGTTATCGAATAAAAAAAGCGCAATTCTGAACAAAAACTTAAACTTAGAGAGAGCAAGAGAGAGAGAGAGAGAGAGGCGAGAAATAATGTTGTTAAAAATCTCTCTCTCTCTCTCTCTCTCTCTCTCTCTCTCTCTCTCAGTTTAAGTTTTTTTTTACAATAGATTAACTTTTAATTGATTAGAGCATACTTCGTACGACTTCAATAAACTTTAACCTATCTAATATCCACGGTTTTAATGAACTGCAGCAAGAATCACATTAAATTGGTTTATTAGTACTTCCAATATACGAAATCATGTATTCAATAATTTACTTGAAGTAGTTTTGTCATTACACTGAAGTTGAATATTACAGTTATTTGAATAAATAAAAAACAGCAACAATCTCTTTTTAAAATAAGGTACAAAGAATACCTAAATTCACACAAGTATGTTAACAAAAACTCAATGTTCTCCAACCACATCCTTACATCTGGTCACCCATTTCATATTATAGAAAATACCATGGACATCTTAAAAATTTCAGATGACCACCAGAATTAGAAATTTTTAAATAAAAAAAAATACGTAAATTTAATATGATAAACATACATTAACTTTTATATAGCATGTACCATATCCCTCCGGGATTTCAAAGTCTGGCCATGCAGTAACAAAGCCACAAAAAATAACAGCATATCAATGGGTCGGGAAAAGTTTAATTTTTCATAGATACCTTCAACCCAACAAAAAATAACATTTTAAAAACTTTTTAAACGTTAAGAGCTGATTCTTATGCTGTTTTTTTGTGCTGAATCCGTATATGACCTCTGTTTTTTTTTCTATCACTCCCATATTTCTGTTTTTTCAATGAAACACTTTTAAATTATTAAGAGTTTGGGACCTGATAAATTTTCTTGTGGTCCAAAAATATGGATACTTTAACACTGCAGCCTCTTCTCTTCACATCCATTACTTTAACATTGCAGTCTGTATGTGCATAACTTGGAAACGTGAAAAGAAAAAATCTAAAAGCAGATTCGAATTCAGCGCACTGAAAACCACAAGAATAAGGCAAATTCATACAAAATGTTTTTCCATCGTTTCCCTATGTAATCAAGCCACATCCCACGCCGACTTATTATTCAGAACTTCAAAATTCATACTTTAATTTGTTATATTATTACTATTGTTATAAAATTAATCAATTGTTGCAAACGCATTATTGCATCACTGTTAAAATTATATTGTTAAATTTCAAACATTTGTAATCTCTTGACTTAGAAAATGGCAAAATAGCCAAAACGATCGTCAGTCGTTATATTAAACATTGCAAGAAAGATCCAACCATTTATTTATTTCCATTTATTTATATATAAGATCCCATATTCCAAACAAATCTCTTTTCTATTCCTCTTTTACCTTTTCAGTGTCGAGAATGTTAAATAACCATTGGATCTACTCGTATTTGAAATTTAACCTAGCAGAGTATCAGCCAACTGAGGCTTTTTTTGGTCTTCAAAGCATGTTATAAAGGGACGGACACATACATCGATGCTAAATAAAGTAAATTAATAATTCGCTGTTTCTAAGCACTCTCAATTAAATTAAATTTATTTGAATTAAAATTTTTCTATAAAAAAATCGTCTCATTTTACTTTCAAATGTCGATATCAGAAGGAATCAGCAAAAACGAAAGCAGGTGCAATTGATGGCCTATGTTATTATAGAATACTATTCTTAAGAGAGGTTTTATTTATTAAGTTGAATTTTCAGCGCTATATTGAAGCGAAATATGTATTTGTAATCTAATAATAATTATAGGTTGGAACATGGAACTTGGAATGCAGCAATTACCAAGTTTATTGATACAAAAAGTTGTCGCTTCTCCAATGTTATAAAAGCATTTTATAAAAGAAAAAAGAAAGAAAATTAACCGGATGAAAATACTTAATGCAATTTTTTATTACTATTTTTTCATTCCCTCTCTCTCTCTCTCCTCTTTAAGAGAAAATAAGAGCTGCATTGAATTAAAAAAAAAATTGAGGGCCATATTAAATCAGAAGCTCGAGAGCCACGTGGCACGAGCCCTCGGATCATTAAGAAATGTCTCGAGCCTGATTCATCTGTTCTGTCTGTCTGTCTCGCTTCCATTTGAGCTCATTTCTCCGGTTATATTACGAAGAAAAATTCCTGTTCTTGAACCTAGGCAGAAGCGAGAGGCCCGTCCGTCCATCCTTCCTTCTTTGACGGCCGAGTGAGGACCGGGGCGGGGCGGCGAAGAGGGAGAGGAGAGCCACGTGTCTCGGCGCTGAATTGCAATTGACACCATAATTTGCGCATAATTCGCCATGTCCACAGACGCTGGCTCACTTAGAAACTCTCTCGTAGGCCCAACCGTTTTTGGAAGAGAAAATTTTCCATCAAGGAAATGAGCAAAGAGGAACGAGCGTTGCGATGCGATCAGTCATTGGAAGAGAACCCATTGGCCTTTGACCCCTTTCCCTCCTCCCATTTTGGTGTTTCCGTCCGTACGAGAACATAAGAGTCGAAACGGATATAATATTTAAGTAATAATAATTAAGTGATTGGAGATATCCCTTCTTTTTAGAGTATGTATCGTTTTTGAAGACGCTTTTAATTAGTAAAAGAAAGGGGGAAAAAAGAAAACAAAATAGGCGTCTTCAACAAATGGTCGAGCATATTGTACTAGACATAGCAACTGAATTTGAAACATCACAAGCCTAAAAAAAGTCATCTGAGGAATCAAAATTGATAAAAAAAAAACAAATGTATATCTCAATAAACATGTTTCTCTTCTACGATCAAGTAATTTAACTAGGTTATTTCTTCAAAATTAAAGATAAGCATGTTTATTGAATTCCAAATAAGACTAATTTTAACAGCTGTTGGAGACCAGAATTAAACGGATTTAAGAAAACCAATTTATAAGACTCCAGTGAACAAAGTTGAAAGGTGAGCCGTGGAGTAAATTGAGGTCCTTAGTTCCGTTTACTATTTAACAAAAGAACATTCATTATTTTAAACACTGACACGAAGGACGCTTGCGCTCTTGAATTATTAATAATCTTTAATAGTTTCGAAGTCAGGCGAGTGTAACCGAAGGAAGAAAGGGCGACGGGAGAAGGAGAATGAAAATGAAATACGTTCCAATGTTTCCGTTTCGATTACATTAAATAATAATTCACAACAATTATTTTTATCGGGATTACTTAAAAAACGAAATGGGGGTCCATTCGGTTGACTTTGTCCACCCCTTTAATCTCGATCTCCCTCGTGGGCTCGCTAATTAAAATGACCGAAGAGAGACAGATCCACCAATTAGAGATGGCATCCACATGAATCGGAGCGGTTGTCGCTGTTCCTTGGGCAACAATTAAGTGGCAGCGCCCCCTCGCGTGACTCACTCGCCCCATAAAGCATCCAACATTCGTGACAAATAAAAAAGTAAGAAAGAAAGAAGAAGCAGCAGCAAAGGAAAACGATTGCCGCCATCTCGTTTCCCCCTGCTGGCTACCAAGTCAAACAGAAAAGATTTTTCTAAATAAAAAGAAAGGAGAGGCGATCTCACTCCCGATCAGTCGGATAAATTACAGCTATCTTTGCAACCAACAATTATCGATGAGACAAAATAACAATAATAACAAAGACGTAAAAAAGAAATATAGAGTTGTGTGATTTATTTTAATTATAGTTTTTTTTTTTCCTAACCTAAGTTGGTTTTCACGATGATATGATCTGGGGTCGAATCGATCTCTACAAATTGTTTAATTGAATTGTGCGTGGAAATAATTATACACTTCTCTTTTACAAAAATTAAAAGCGATGGTCGCCCACAGGTGAGAAGACTGCATTAAAAACATTATGAAGAAGAGAAAAAAAACCCCACAAAAAACAAACAGAAAAACCCCAAGGTTCCAATGACAAGGTTCCAAAAACAATAAAACTTGATTAATTGCCGCATCCAAATTATCGAATAAAAATTCAGTCTTTAATGCTGAAGAGATTATCTGAATTTGACTAAATAAGAATCTCGTCGTCTTCAAGGAGCATTTTAATATTTACTCCTCTCTTCAGTTATTTATTTCCGTTGTATATTTAAATCGTCATGATCTTTTCTTTTTGTTAATGTAAAGTGAACAAATTGCTTCAGTGTTTTAGCTCACTTTTCCTGAGGGTGGTCGTGAATTGCGGGAAAGACCAACCTCTTCCAAAGTTGCCTTTGGTTGGTTAGGTTTTAGCTAAGTTGCCAAGTTGCTCTTACTCTTTATTAAGGACTTACGGACATTAAGAATCCATTGAAGTTACATGTTTTTATAAATGTAAATTTAATAAACACATACAGATGAAATGTAAGAATCGAAAAATTTTATTCGTTTTGTAAGAATCGTTCAACAAAAAGGAGAAAAAAAATTCATACTGTAACGTTTTGCTATGAAAATAAATTCCACAATTCATGCTTAGTAAAGGTTTTTCATTTTCGGCAACAAAGGAAGAAACTCTTAAACTTTTTTCCAAATGCTGACTCAGACGCACGAGTGGTTTCACGAATTCATGTTAATTGTTCCACTAGAAATTTCGAATATTATTACTGCTGGGACAACTTCCTATAGGAAATCATTCATTAACTTAAGAATTTTAAGGAAATGAACGTCATCGTTGGATTAAAGAAAATTACGTAGAAGTTGCGATTCTTAATTTGTCAATCAAAATGTAGCTTCATTCTCAGTATTCAGTAATTTCTTCAAAGATAACAAAACTTGTCTTGAAGAAACTCCAGGCTTCATGTCCTATTAACGCTTCTATTAAAGAAAAATTTCCACATAAGTATTCCAAGTTGTTTATGTGAATCCGAGATCGTAATTATCAAATAGTTTCATCTAAAAACTAATTGAGAATGCGTAGTACCATTAACGATATTACTTGAAAGCATCGTTACTGTATTCGCGAAGTTAACCGTTATCGTGTTCGCCAATTTTTGTTCGAAGTTTTTGATTTTAACTTCAGATTCGGATAGAGCATCAAAAATTGAGTGAAAGTTGTAATAGGCACACATGTTCTATCTATTCGGGGACATGGCCAAAATAATGGTTAAAGGTAAACATTATGGTTCTGTGATCCGGCTCCAATACTGAGCGATGAACCGCCATTCTTCTACTTTCTTTGAAAAATTTTTATTTATTATTAAATGCTATTTTCATAATGAAATCATTCCTGGTATTTGAATTGCGTTTTAAATAATGGTATTCTTCGTTAAAGAAAAAAGTCTTTTTTTTAATTAATTTGAAACGTGCATTTACATCTATTTAAAAGGCATAAAATTCTACTCAGCGAAATTCGTGCTCTGAAAACTCATAATGCAAAATTTATGAGTCGGAATCAAAGTTCCCTTGTAAATCTTTTGTAAACTCCTCTAGCTGATGCAAAGGGTTAATTAGTTCTTACTTTTTAAAGCTAATTCCGTTTAATGAATTCAAAGACAAGGTATTTATTCAATAACTTTTGCTTTTCGTTCAAGGCGTGTAATAATAAAATTTAAGTTTTAAGCTCAAAGTTTCTCAGAAGTAAAATGTTACGTTATTTGTTGCATTTGTTTTACCCTTTAAATTTGGGCATGCTCCTCTCTTAATTTAATGCAATTGGGAAATAAGCTTTTCGGGAAGAAATCAACTCCCTCCCTAAAAAAACTAAAATTAAAAATAAAAAAAAATAAAAAAGTCTTTAAATTTTTCCCGTAAATTTCGATTCAACGAGGCTTTACTGCACATGACACTAATTTTAGGATAATTATCCTTTCCATCATTGATTTGGGTAAGAGCGGCGATTGATTTAAAGCGTATTTAAAAAAAAAAGTGAAGAAATTGTCGCCTAAGCAGAGGAGGTTTCTATCTGACGGTGTTGCAAATATTCTCGCGTTGAGGGAATTCTCCGGACGCATTGAGGTGGTGGCACCTGGCGGGCAGCGGGGTCGTGCGTGCGCATTCCAAGGTGGGCCTCGCGCCCTCCCACGGCCGCCGTCGAAGGCGTGAAGCTGACAGGGCCCCGCGGAAAAGAGCGCCGCGTGCTCCGCTTTGAACTCGCCGCCACCGCCCGAGGGCCTCGTGCTCAGGTGCTGCTGCCGCAATGCACAAGCGCGCCGTGTCCGCCCGCCGCCCTTCGTTTCTCACGCTGCCTGTTCATCAAATGCACTCGACAGGAACCAGACGAACCACCGATCAGACCAATCACTGGCCACAAAAGGAATCGACTCGCGCACCAAAGCTTCTTCACAAAACCCAAAAAGAAATTCAAAACGAGGAGAAAAAGGAAGAAGGCGGCGGGTGGGGAGGACGGGGAAATGACGACGATGATGAAAAAGTCAATCGTAAAAAGTGATACTTATCCGTGTAAAGTAAAAAAATAAATAAATAAATTGGTTATCCTGTTCTATTGCGGGGGGAAAATAAAAAGTAAATTAAAAGCTGTTTCCCACCTTCTTTCTTGCCTCTCACCCCCTCTTTTTCTTCTTCTCTCTGTACAAATGTAATTGTAATTACAAAAACAGGGAAATGTCTCGCTGCTTAGTTTTATGCTACCATACAGTTTGCAGTTTACATAACTTGAAGCGTTACAAAAATACCCTGCACTCAAAAAGCTAGAATATAATGTCAAAGCTCTTGAAATAAAGTTTCTATGTGATCATCATAGTAGAAACTGCAATGGTTAGCAGTTTTTTTCCACGAACAAAATTTAGAGTAGCATTAAAAATTCAAGATGTTCTTGATATTCAAATGTACTTTGGGGCGCACAACTCATATGGACATCATTTGATTCTTTATAGATTTTTATCACGCAGCGAGTTTTAATAACGCCAGAAAATAAGAGACGTTTACACTGTTCAGCAATTTTAGAGAAAAATTTTCGTAGCAGTATCTAATCTAATTATATTTTAAGATTTAAGAGTACTTTGTGTACAAATTTTTAGGAGTGGTAGAAAATTTATTTTGAATATATTTTGCCAATAAACTGGGGGTCGCAAATGAATCCTTGATACACAAAAAATTGCCAAATATCGTACATACAACGGGTGTCTGAGACTTTCTCATAATATTGTCTCTTTCGTTAATGTATTTCCAGTAAACGGAGAAATGAAAAACTTGATAGTGATGGTTACAACGTTTTTGTTTTTAATAACCAAATACTACAGGTCTGTAAAGTTACAAAAGGTGCTCAAACTTGGACCATGAACAGCAATGCATGCCCTACAACATCTTGTCATTGACACGACCAAAAAACTCTGCAGTGTCTCTGTCATTGACACGGCCAAACATCCCTACATCTTGAAATTTTTGTTTGTTTATCAAAGGTTTGCGACCCCCAGTTTAATTTCAAAGCCTCGCTTGTGATACAGATAATGGTAATTTATGTTCACGAATTTAAATATTAAATAATGGTTATTTCATTCGAGACAAAAGGTGAATTAGTTGTTTGATAGTTTTTTTTTATGTATGAAGGATTCATTTGCGACCCCCAGTTTATTGGCAAAATATATTAAAAAATAAAGTCCTCTACCACCCCTGAAAGCTTGTACACAGAGTTCGTAACCACCCTATAAATTGCTAAGAATGTTATGGAAAATCTGTAATCCTCCCTTACAACAGTGATAATTTACAATCTTTTACCTTTTATAAATAAGATTGAATCTAATAACTAATAGTTAAATTATAGACCCTCTGTCCGAAAATATAGTATACATTACAAAATTATTTTCGTATTTTGAACGTAAACCTTATATACTAGTGGGAATACTTAAATGTTTGAAGATAAACCACAAATTTTAAAAAATTCACTCTATGAAGTAAAATAAAGTTTTTCTAGATTACCTTATTAGATTTTTCTCCGGAAACCAGTGCCAGTTTTCACTTCTTTTTTAACGAAGAACTTAATTTTTGCCTGTCCTTTAAAATGGTTGAATGGGCTGTTTTTTGTTTCCCTATACTTATTTATAAATTTCGATATTACTTCAAAAAAATAAAACTACTTCAAAAAATAATACTACTAGCACTCTGCGAAAAATATTGCACACGGAAAATATCCGTCGTGGAATGCACTTTTTTTTTGTCAGCATCTTTCCAACATAACATCACTTAATAGGAATTCGCTGTAGACTAGTATTTAGGTTTGAAACAATAATTCTCTTTTAATCTAACCTTAGGGATTATTTAGAGCCTAGTCCTCACACCTATATATAGTAAAAAAACCCTGAAGCTAAAAAAAACCATTTAAAACCACAAAAACGAACAATAAATGCTCTATTATATCGACGTAAGAGTGAACAAAAATCGGAGAGACAAACTTCAGAACAAGTCACGACAAAGTTTATGCAAAGAAAATTGCTTTCTTCTTTAATCCCTTCACCAAATGCAGATAAAAAGACCGACATTGAGAGGGGGGGGGGCTATTTAATAACGTCTTTTGTTATTGCGGTTTTTGTTAAATTTGATTTTTTTTTTCTTGAAATCATACATTGGAAATTTGTAATCAAGTTTGTTTCTTTTTTGCCTTCTATATTGAATTGCAAACTCATAAACTGAATTTTTAATATAATCGTGCACTAAATGAAACCTTAACAATATCCAAATTACAAAGAAAACTGATGCATTTCTTATATGATAGAGTGGCCCAATTCGTAAATAATAAATTCCGTATCGAGGACAATATCTTATGCGTGAAGAGTTATATCAAATTAGGACTACCAATACATTTTTATTATAATAATGTCTGAAGATAAAGCACAAGATTCTGGGTGCAAGAGAATGTTTTAACTAAGACATCGTCAAATTAAGTTAAAAAATTTGTTTTAAGTATTCCATAATTGATACTTATCTGAAGCAATATGTAGAAAATTTTTTCTGCTTTGTTATAATAAGCAATTAGAATAAGGTACATAGATGCATACTTAAGTAAATTTCTAATCTCTTTTACCGACTAAGCTGTTATTCTATATTTTATACATGTATAATATATTGAAAGCTAATATGGAATCCCAGTCAGGAAAATTTAAAGAATATTTTTCGAGTAAAAAAAATGTCAGCTTATGCGACTCACAAGTCAGCAATGATTTCCCAAAAGTTTCTTCATTTTAAAAAATAAAGAACAGCTATATATAAATTTTGTGTCTAATTTATGATTTAAAGTCTCCAAATTGCATTAAAAATGAAAATTAAATTAAGTCCAATAAATCTTTAGATTCCTTTTTGCTTTCCTTTTTTTTTTTTAATCTTATTTCTTTAACTCACTCAGAAATGTCGTTTTCCTTTCCCTCCGAAAGAGGCCAATAAGGCGCTGGCATCGCTCTTTCTGCTCCGGGGGGGCTTATCTGTCTCTCTCTTTCTCTCGCTGTCCGTCACGAAGTGATGAATATCTGTAGCGATAACCTCGGCCGTACAGAGCCAGATACATCAGCCGATAAAGTGCCGCCTGCTGCAGATAACAGCAGTAAATAAGCGGCCATTTTTTAATTCGTGCCCGTCAACTGAGCTCCCCAATCTCCAGGGTGGCCCGTCCCAAGTCTTTTTACCTTCTTTCTCCCTTCCATTCCCCTCTTCCCCACCAACCTCCTCTACCCTTTCGCCGTCGCTCCACTGGAGCAATTCTTTCTTTCCCGGCGACTTTTTCAAGCTACTTGAGCTCTTCATAATCACTCGACTTGTAGGTTTCTTAAATTAAAGGTTTCCTCTCCTCTGCTTTTGCCGCTTTTTCCCCCCTCACCTATTTTTTTTTTATAGCAGTTGCATAACACCTCAGTTTTGACGATGTAGAAGATAAATTTTTTTAGATATTATAAAGTTATTATTAATACAGTTCCATAAAGAATTTTAAATAGTATTTATCTTTTTATTTTATTTCATTTTAATGGATTCCTTTCAAATAAATTTTGTAATAAAAGAGCTTATTAAATTCTGGAAATTACAGGCTAAAGCAATTTCTTTATAATAACAACAACAACCGTATATGAAAAAATAATAAGCGAGTCCTTGAATATCAAAGAATTTTATTGATTCTGAGGAAAAAGAATTTACATAACGCATTTCGCTTCAAAAATTTCAATTTAGTTTCAATTTAGTTTTCCAGATGTCCTTCATCAACACCTCTAAAAATAATATTAATTCTATGCAACATGAAAGAAGTTAAGGAAAAAATTATTGATGGGCAAAGAATGCTTTCAGTATAAACTACAAAAAACAGTGACTTTGCTAAAAGTTGAAAAATAGTAGTCAATGGTAATCAGATTCTTGTTAATGTTATTATTATATTAATTCTGTTACAATAAAACTGTGTATAAAAATTAAATTTTAATAAGTGCTCAAAATACTGTGTCTTAAAATATTATTATAAAATTTATTTCACTGTAATAGAAAAACTGATTAACATCTTATAAAAGAAGGTTTATAATTCTCTTTCGAATTACAATTCAAGCACCTCAGTCCAAGTGCAAGAAATGGCCTAATCCTTTACACCATCTGAAGTTCACAACAATGCTAAAATCAACGTTTTATCTGGCCGTTTGGTGCACTAAAATAAAGTATCGTCCAAAGTATTTCAGGGTGTGCTTACCGTTCAGACCATTTCTAGCACATATTATGATCTTAAAATAGAGATGTTGCTTTTCTGTAACAGGTTTATTAATATGAATGTACATTTCAACTGCAAGGCTGTCTTCTTTCAGCATGATCAAGAAAGATAACAACTATGTTAAATCTACTTATTTATATTTAAAAAAAAAAACTCTTAAGAAACTACTATCCCGAAATTGCCTGAAGGATGATAAACCGTTTGGTCATTTTGAAGAAAAGCGATTATTATACTGAAGTGGAGAAACTGTTACAAGAAGATGTTCCATATAGAACTTAAGAACGATTCTTTACTTGTTCAAAATACCAAAGAGTGTCTCTCGAGTTGCAAAAATATGAATAAATGCAATCTGATAATCAGCAACCCATTAAACCCTCGTTTGTTCTGTCTCCCTGAGACACACACACCGTGAAACCATTTTAGACCTACTATAGACAACATTGGCTGACGTACCAGCTGCTAAGTTTCTTCTTGAATTTTTACGTAAACTTGTTCTACCTGGTAAAGAATTTTCTATTAGGTCCTGCTGAAAGGAGGATGCTTAGCAGTTGAAATGTACATTCATGCCTAATAAACTTCTTCGTGGAAAAGCAGCCCCTCTGTTTCTGTTCTTGAAGTCAAGCATCCACAGACAAAGGTAATTAATTTCTCCCTTTTTGTTTACATACTGCGACCTTCAATGTCGGTAAAATAGCCAGTATGATAAGAGCTGTTTCGATGATCAAATTTGTAAAAAAAAAAAAAAAACCCGGAAAATTCTATAAGAATGTAAAAAAAAAATAAATTCTATCTGTTTGCAATGAATTTAGGTGAAACCCCCTATCGAGATAAGATGAGCACACACATGTGAAGCTTGAGGAAATAAAATGTGAAGACTTCCCGAGTTTTCTTTTTTATATTTAAAAGTCAATAATATTCCATCCCCGTAATTTTAGAATGCACATTTTCAGCATATAAAAATATAATACACGCATGTGGCTTTACTTTGATACAATCAGGAGAAAAAAAGCTCAAAAGTAACACTAGGCACGCAAAAGGGAATTATACCTGCATGCGTTAGTTTACAGTTTTCCGCATCGCTCCAATTCACCATAAGGAATAAAACCTTTCTCTTCGGATTTTTGTTTTGTAAAAAAACAACCAAGAAATCACTATTTGAATGCTATTTAAATGTAACTTGTTATATTTGTAACATATTCTGATTCATTTTGAAAATATAATTCGTTGATATTGTTATTTCGATTATTTCGCAACTGAATCCTAAATTGCAGAGGAAGATATACAGCTTGGCCAAAAATATGAGGCACCCTAATATTTTTACGTCAATTCAAAAACTATTTCTTATTATTATTTGTCATTATGTTGCCGACAACAAAAAACAAAAATTAAGCAATTAATGCTTTCATGCAAAGGCAATGAAACATCTGGTCGACACAAGAAGCACGTTCAGGTGTTAGGCTGGCCAGCCTAATCTCCAGATCTAAATTCTATCGAGCAACTTTGGAGCAAACCAAAGCGCAAGATAAGGAGCATTAATGTAACTTCAAAAAAATAATCTAAAAAAATTTTACAGGAAAAGTGGAACAAAATTTCTCCTGAAGTCTAGCCTGTGATTTTATGGAGTGTTTCATACTTTTGGTCACGGCTTTTTGACAGCAACGCCATCCGTTGATGAGGTATGCAATATAAATAAACAATATACTGTTGTAAAATATACAATATTGTAGTGCATTTTTCTATTAGTGGGAGTTTTCAAATACAAGCAACCAAGCAGATGCCTTAGAATAGATTCAGTTTCTTTTTCAACGCGAATTGATACCAGCTTAAGCATGCGTGTTTCGATTTTAGTTTATAGATCGTGGAACTGGACTATAGAACATACAGAATTAAAACAGTTGGACAATAACAAAGTACGAGTAAACAAAACCAAAACAATAAAATAACTCGTTTGCAGCTTCTATTGTGATGTTCTAATAGACAAAATTAGATAGTAATGCATCTCTTATGCCAGATTATACAAGGTTTACAAAGCAATGTAAGGAATTTTTGCTTTCCGATTTACATTGTTTATTTTTGCTTTGTAAACGAATGTAAACAGCAATTAAATATTGGGTGCCTAGCTCCTAAGATCGCTCTCTTTAGCGCCTTAATTTCTACTCCATTCTTGGACCTACTAGTAATGGTAACTAAGCATCAATAGTCTTCAAGAAGCAAAGAGTGAGCTCCGTGCATGTGTTTCCATGGTTATTCTGACATTCTGGCGTCACCATAGCATGATCTGTAAACTCAACTCTATGGTCTTAAATTGATACGAGAAATACTTTTTATTGGTCTTGATCAATAATGATTAAACTCTACACAAAAAACCTAATCGTTTGGTGGATAAGCTGGTTATTATCCTTTACTTGGAAAGGAAAATTTAATCTTAATAGCGCAACGCACATATTAAAACAATTCCATTTTGAACTGAGTAGTCCAAAAAGTAATTTCATCCTTCATTTTGCACTCAGTATACTATGAAGATAATCTGAAAGGAATTCAAATTATGCTTCTGCATTGTTCCTACGGAGTATTAATGTAATCATGGTTTATTTGTTAAAACATTAAAACTTATTATATTATATAATGAATAATAAATTTAAAGTGAGGCTCATTGAAATTATCTAAGTGACCACTGATCATTATGAAATAAGATAAACAGTACAACAGTTTGATTTTTAATTCATTTATATTTTCTATTATGCATAATACCAATGCATTAATTCATATTTCTGTTTACAAAATAATTTTCAAATTTTCACTTTGGTTACTTTTGTTTGTTGTTCTTTTCTACCACATCCGCATTTAGGAGAAATGGCACAGGTAGAAAAAAAGATTAACAAACTTTATGTATAAGATCGGAGCTACACGCTCCCACAGAGCACCTAAGATGAAAGGGGAAAAGTTTAAAAAAATGAGGTTTATGGTTTTATTTTTTAAACTAAAATGAGGGTGAATATTTGAAGAGGAAGCTTCGACGAAAGAATCGAAAACCGAGATGCGGAAACGATAAGAATGCTTACCTCCGTTCGTAAGATTTAATTATTTTTTTTCTCTTACACCTCTAGCCACCTAATAGGTGTGTAACTTTCCTTTATTGGTTCTTTATTAGTGTCCTTTTTTTGACCAATTTTCCTTGGGCTGCTCGCCGGGGAGCGATGAGTGCGGCGTTGAATGGCTCCTGATCACAGGTTAGGGGCGCCGAGGGGCCGCCTCCTCCGCCATTAGGCCGAGCGAAAACCTCGAAACGAAGGTGAGTGAGCCGCTCCGCCACTTTGCCCACTTCTTCGCTCGCCACAGTGAATGCGATGCCGTTCCAAAATTAAATGAGCAGAAATTATCAGTTTGACAGCGACAATAAAGTAAAGAACAACTTAATTTTCACTTTGTGGGGTCTGGAGGTGCGTGAGATGCTTGATGGGGAAAACCGATGAATCGAGAAGGAAACAAACGAACCTCTTTTCGAAATCCTACAATTTGTAAACAAATTAAATCCCGGAATAAATATTAGGGGCCGATTTCCATCGTCGCTATGACTTCATTCTTGATTCCAACCCAAAAGAGTTATTCCGATAACGATCTCCCGTCGCTACCCTTATTTCACGAAATTCTTTTCGTCTTAGTCAGGTTCATTATTATTTAGTTTTTTTTATTTTTATTCAAATGCTTGAAACTTAATTCAGGTAACCATATTAAACAAATTTGTGTGAAAATGATTTATCCATTGCAGTTACATTATCACACTGAAATTGCTTTCAAAAGCATTTTCTAAACCTAGCAAGCTAATTTTAATACCCATTTATATTTTTATTAAGAAAATTTCTATTTTGCTTTGTTTCAGTTAGAGATGATTCGATAACACTGTTCTATAGATAAAAAGTTCTGGGCATGTGAACAGCTGATCTTACATAATTTTGAGGTGCTAAAAACGAAAATGACATTTAAAAATGCCGATTGGTTCTAGTTTCCTTGATTTAAGCAATCACCGATAAAAAGTATAAAAAATAAAAAATACAAGAGAAAAGCCAAGAGAAGCCAAAGTGCCACAAACTGAAGACAAACATTGTGAGAAGTTTAAACTTTTAAACGTTTTAAACTTAGTTTACTAATTTAGTTCTGCTTGATTAACTTATACAATAACATATACAATATATTGTTCCATGTATACACTATTGCCAACATCATTTAGCTTTATTGTCTACACTATATTTAAGTATTAAATTTTGGCGCATAGTTGAAAAACGTAAACTTTCCATTTGCATAAAAATTAGAGCCAATTGACAAATTTCATTGTTATATTTGAATTCAGCATATGAAATTCATTAAGGAATGGCACATTTCATTTCCGAAACTGAAAAAAGCTGAATATTTATATTATTTTCCGATAATATTCTAAAATTTTTATCTTATTATTTCTGTGATAATGAACGTTTTGATAAAAGAGTGCATCAGGATACATAACAAGAAACTATTGTTACAAAGAAACACATGAGATATTTTTCTTATGACAAAGTCTTCACATAACGAGACAACGCAACTCCACTTTTCTTGTAATCCATAAAGATTTGTAATCCCTAAAGAAAACTTATTAAAATTCATTGAATATCATAACAAAAATCGCTAAAGAGTTATTCCTATATCATCTCTGTTGGTAGGTGCACTCAACTTATTTGAATGTATTATGACTACATTATTTAATTTTACTTGCGAAGCCAAACAAGCGATATATTATTTCAAATTATTTCAGAATCAGACTACACCCAGCACAAATCATCCAAAACAACAGATGTGCACTTCTGGCAAAAATTTTGGGTGTAAAATCTTAATTACATCACGAGCCTCCTTTCACCCTTCCCTGTTCCCTTGTCTCTATCCATCTCGTTGCAATTAAACTCTATAACTTAGGCAAAACCCCGGTGTAACTTGACGAGTGCTTTGGAAGTTCAGTTACCGTCGACTCTCTTGGCGGCTGATAATCAAGCGTGAAATTAGGTCTAAGGCCACCATGTAATTTCTTAAGTCTCGCCTCATTTCGTTCGCCAGTGGTGAACATGAAGTCCGTGCAAGATCCTTTAAACCGTTCCCCTTCCATTTCCCCTCCTTTTTTTCATGCAATTCCACACAATTTTACAAGGTTCCCTCTTTCTCTTCTTTTACGCGCTTTTCCTCTTCTACTTACCTGCACCTGCACCGCAACATCAGCGTTGCTGTAACGGTCCCTCAAATTTAAGTCCACATTACGGTCAGCACCACAAAAATTTCGATTACATGGACATATTTTAATGTAAATATTCCGTTATCTTGTATAAAGCTCATTTTTACTTCAATGAGTTAATCCTGCTACACAGTAGAGCTTTCCTTTTTCCAATTTGTAATTCTTGAGAATTGCTAGAGCCTATGTCTAACTTTTGAATCAGAATGATAACTTACTTTTTATAAATTTGTTTTAAACATTTTTTATTATAATGTTTACTAATAGAAAACTTTGTAATTCGAATTGAAACTTATGCATGTCTACAAAAGGTCATCGGTTAAAGTCCCTCTAAGTAATGAATTGCAGTTGTTGTTGTTCTTCTATTCTTGCCACTCTTCATAAATCATTCTTCCATCATTCCAGCAGCTCAAGTAAGACGTTAAGCAAAAGCCAAAGACCGTTTTTAGAAATCACATCTTATTTACCTTCAATTTTTTCCATAAATAATGCTTTATTATCTCAGAAAATAAGAGAAATCTCTTTCTCCATCTCCCTCTTTTTTTTTTTATTTTAACCGAAGAAGGCCTGACAAAGTGGAGAAAGCCACACGTATGAAAGCCTTCTTTTAAGTCTCCATCTTTTGTACAAATGGTTCTTGTCTCAGCCTGTTTTTTTCTCTCCCTCCGTTTCTCCTCCTCCTCCTTTCTCTTTAGCCGGCAGCCAAAAAAGTTCGTTGTGAAGCGAGACTAACGGTAAGTGTGTGAGCACACGTGGCTCGTTGATGGAACCGTAAAATGCCGAGGATGGACCCATTACGAGGCGGCAGTCTGTGCGCCTTCCTTGTCCTTTGACAGTGTTCGATTCTTCGCGAGCAAGGCTTGGAACAGATCCCGATCCCCTTTTCCTAAAACCTCCTCCCTGTTTTGTGTTTTTTTAGATCACAAAAGAACGATTCCTTGTGAAGATGGTAAAACATTTGAAGAATGTCTTGATGTATTGGCTTAAAATATGGAAATGGGTAATGCTCGAGTATTGAGAATGTACTAGAGGCATTTAGCAAAAAATGACAACGTTGCATTCAGCAAAAAGAAGAAATTCACTTTAACTTTTCACTTTTTCATCCAGCTGCTGTCATAAAATAATATTATGAATGTACGAGAATGTACCAGAAAGTTGTTGCACCTTCTAAAGGGGTTGGAGAAAGATAATTTCGGTGAAAGATAATCTTACTTGAATGAATTATCGTCGTTTACCAAAATGAATTTATGACCTTTTAATCTTTAATTGAATTATTATTATCGCTGACGGAAGCTTATGACGTTTTGTTGGATGCAGTAAAAACTAGTTCACTATAAAGCTCATTCATTATAAAACTCATAAATAATTAAAAAGGCGTGAACACTCCATTATTGCCCATTTTATTACTGTGATTGCAGGCATTATTTCATACGAGTAATAATTAAATTGCTCCCAAGATGAATACCACAACCATATATTACTGACAATCTAAAGAGAAGCAATTAATTAAATCTACTTAAACAAAATGAAATTTTTACAATGTTCTCGTGCAGAAATCTTACTCGTAAAACATAATGATTAAGTTTAGAATCCTAAGAGAATTAGACTTTGTGATTCATATCAGGAAAGATTGTAATTTGTTAAACAAAATTAAAAGCAAGAGTGTAACAAACTTAAAGGTTGTAGATTGGGATGCAAGAATATAAAATATTAAATAACCACTTTTTTTGTTAGTAATAATCGTCAAAATCGCTAGAATAATTTAAGATACAAGAAGAGTTTGAAACTCAAATCGAGATTTAGGTGACCATAAAACTATTTTGGTAAACTAAAAGCCAAATAATCAATGTTCACAATATTTTATAATACTATTTTCTAGCAGTTCTATTTTCTTCTTAAACTCTACATAGCGTTTGTCAAGGATGAACTAGTGCATAAAGTAACACACAATATCAATCTTTGTTCTTCTTCATTCGTATCTACGATTTGAGTGTAGTACACCGCTACGTAATCACTAACGAATTTGCTTCCTGGAATTGCGAAAGGTTGTTCATGTCCTTTTTCTATAGGCCAAAAGACGTTAGACCAAGGATAAATACTCCTACAATCATGTTTTCACCGACAAATCTCCACAGGAACATGTCGAATCATTCAAGGCAAGAAAGTTTGAAGTTAATTAAGCTACAAACGCTCCCAGACAGAATCGGCGATCAGTGATCTAAAAGGTCTCGAATGAAACAATATGTTCGTATAGTTAAAATCTCAAATATAAGAATCTTTTATTTAGGTGATAACAACAAATTCAATAAATTTTAACGCAAATTATATAAAATTTTAAAAAAGTGGATTTCCACTTTTTTTTTTTTTACTTCATAGCTCGTTTTTACATACCATTAAGTGTAAGTTATTTTTTTCTGCCCTACTAAACCATAAAAGACGATTTTAAAATTCCACGTAGAAAGTTTAAAAAAAAAACAGCCTCTTTACCTCATCTTAAAATTTTTCCCACCAAAAACTCAAGGAAGCAAATTAAAAAAAATAAAAAAAATAAAAAGTTTTTGAACTAAAGTTGAATGCTCTATTTACTTATTTTTTAATAATTTTAGCTTCATATAGCTGAACTTGATTTCTCCTCATAATTGGTGCCGAAAGTGATTTTTAATGGTTTCAATAGATTTTAAGCGTTGAATTTCGCTGTTTATCGATTTGGAGACATCTCCGCTTGTTCTGATGAAAAGACTGATCGTAAAAATAGAATGGACGTAATAGATCAAGTTTCATATCTCTTTTTTTTAATATGATTTCTATGTAAACTTGTAAAAATAATGCTTACAACTGTTTATATTTCATGTTTAAAACGATTTACAATGTGAAGAACATTCAAAATGTAAAGAAAATCCAAAATCGCAAATTTTTGATTAGTTAAATGAAAAGAAAACTATACCAGAATTTTAATGACTAAATTTTGATATAATTATTCCGTCATAAGTTTAGTAAAATTTTCTAGTCGGTTGAAAGTGAAATAACTTAAAAAGTAAAACAGTACAGGCGAAGGAAGTATGGAGTATTACACTTTCTTCTTACTGCAATGGATAGGTTTTCTTTAAACTCGCGAGGCAACTTCATTAGTTTCTAATTTAGAAAAAAAAAGCAGTATACGCCCTCAGAATTTACTTCAAATGAATTGAAATGGGTTTTCGATAATGACTTCAGAGAAGAATAGCTTTTAAAAATCGCTCACCCCACCCTTCAAAGTATAGCCTACCGTTTTTTTATGATATCGAGGGAAAAAAAAAAAAAAAAAAAAAAAAAAGTTTAATCAAATAAGGGAATTTTTGAAAACTGAAATTGACTAGTAATTGAAAAATATCGAAAGGTTCAATTTGATGGTTGTAGGTGTGGATAAGGATATCCACGAGGGGGCTCGTTATCGACCCTATTGTTGGAGGGTGGCACATTTATGGAGGCGCTACGATTGAGCTGTAAGGCCGCCATGTTTATGGGCCATGATTACAGGGTCGCCTGATGCCCCGACCGGCTCCTTGTCTTAATTCTCGGCCACATGCATCATTAGGGTTAGGCCCATGACCTTAATGACTCGGAACACGCAAGCCTGTGAGCGAGACGCACCGAGATTTATGAGAGCGAAGCGGACGGACCCAACCAAACATGCGGCGAGTTCTCGCACCTTTCACCGCGGGTGATCGCCAGCGTCCGGGGAGGGGAACGGGTGGGGGGTAGGTAGGAACGGCCCACCAACTTCCATCACACTCCGTTTTTAGAAGAGGTATTCAGTTTGCAAGATCGGCTTTTGTTGTGTTCTGTCCACCAGGGCAACCGAGCAAAGAATATTACGACTCTTCTACGTGCTAAATCCTTTCTTCTAAAAGCAAATCCTATCGAACAGGTGCTGGATGGGATTAAAATAGAATAGATAAGGAAAAATGAATACTAGCAAAAAATCTCGGGATGTTAATTAACTTTACACGGATTCAAATAGTCCACCAATTTCGCTTTCATCTTGCTTTCTTCTGATCTAAAGTTTCGGATGGTAGTCATAGCAATTCGATGTTTTCCAAGTGTAATTCTTTTATACTGTATCTTCTAATAAGGTAACATTTCTTTAAACAAAGACTTAAAGTTAATTTTAATATTTTTCTTTTTTACTTTGTTTCTTTAGATTAAGGAATAATGTAGCATATGACAATAAGAGATTCTATTTATGGCCCAATTTTACATTCTTTGAACTATTTAATCAACATTCTGTTAACAAAGTTGAGTTGCTAATTCCCGAGTCAATCAATAAGAATGAGATTTCCTAACCGAATATGTAGGATTGGGAATTCTACTTAAAATCTGCCGAGTTTGGGTACTATACATCTTTTGAAGTAAACTTTCTTGGAATGTGGAGAGAGAGAAATAACGATAATAAAAACAGTTTACTTTCCTAGCTCTATGATTCTAAAGGAACTTTTAAGAAATGTGTTTCTTTATGCTATACGTTCTTAAGTCTCAAGCATAACAATACTTTTTTTTTATAGCAGCATGCTCAAAATAATGACCAAGACTTCTCATTTAAAAACAAATCTGTTTCTAAGATTCTAAGAGACTGCTTCTAGTCTTGTTATCGCGTAAAGCCACTGATTGTTAAGCCAGAGAGGTAAGTAAAGAGAAAATTTATTTAATGGCTTTATACATACAATCTCAAAAAAATATCACTGTCATCAATTTCCTACAAACTAAAATTCACGTCCGAAAGGATCTTTTAAAAGAGTCCATCTCAGGTATTTCATGCGCTAATGATGATGAGTGAAGACGGTGATACTGATGATGATTGAACTCCATTGATGGTCCGTGTTTTTATGGAGCGACAGTCGTGAATAGAGATGGGGCCATATACATGTCAACGCGAGACCATAAATGAATTAGCAGTGGACCTAATGACTGCCAAGTAATGATCCCCTCCAACCTTTTTCGCCTCTTCTTTTTTTTTTATTTCACCCTCTCGTTCTTTTCCTCCACTCTTTTCCTTTGTAGAGGACAATCTCTTTTTTTCAAGGTGTGTCATGTTAAGTCGACTGAGTATGACGGTCATTTAAATTAAAGACTCGAAGATGTTTTCTACCGAATAAAAATTTCGTGGCAACCGTGTAATAACTTTATAAGACACTAAGGCAAAAAAAAAAACAAAAAAACACAGCATTCAGTATATTAATATATAGTTTCGTTTTCATGTGTAATCACCATAAACAATGGATGTAGATATTGCGTGTGTAATTTTATATTTTAAAAAATTCAATTACAGTTTTCCTTTGATTTTTTTAACTGGTAACAAGCAGCCATTCCCTTGGGTTCATTAGGTGGTTGAAGAATGTTGCACCGAGGAGTAGATTCCACATGCAAACTCACACTCTTTTTCTCCCTTACCACTCATCCTTTCTCTTTCTCCCATTCTTAATTAGCTGATGTTAATCAAAGTGTAAATGGAGAAAGGAAAAAAAAAAAAAAGAAGAAAGAAATGAAGAAGAAAAAATACAACATCACGAGTTAAGATGTTTTTATTGCCAACTGTTTACGAGATTCTTTTTCCATTTTTTTTTTTAAGACCTGAATCGTAATTTTTCGTTACAGTAATTTATAAATGCTTGCTTTATTATGTAAGCGAATCGTGTAAACTTAATCTCTATTATTATTCATACCATTTAGTTGATTATGTGCTGATTATGCATGCTAAGAATATTAACATTTCTTTTTTTTTCTTAATGCATAATGATTTTCATGACTCTTGAGTTGTAGATAAAAGGCACATCCGTGTAAATAAAATATGCACCACAGAGCTTTATTAGGCATTAAGCTAATTTTTTTCATTTTATATATCGGCAACTGTTAAAAATAAAGCATTATTTACAAAAATACTATGAAGAAATCCTGAAAAACGTTTAAATGATATTTCTTCCCTCACCTGTCTCAATGAATTTTCAAACTCTATTCTTCAACAAGGTGGTCCAGAGTTTACGACTCCCATTTTGTGAGACTAAAGCTTTTAAATAAATTAACTAAGCTGCAATTAAGCTAATGCTGTATTCTTCTGTTTTCATTCTTAGAACATAATAGAGGAAGAACGTTTGTCCTTAGTAAAAAGCGTCCAATGTGTAATGCTATTTTCATTAAATAACAACATCACAGAGGCGTGTCGATGAATGTTAAAATTTGGACCACCACCACCACCACCATCAAGAAAGCTGGTAGTACGAATGAGTTTGTTTTTAACGGGAATATAAGTATCGTAGATCCGCCGAGACCCCCGCATTCTCCAGACTTTTTTCTGTGGGATCGAACCAAATATATCAGCACCCTATTGCGGATATTAACTCAAGGACATCATTCTGCAGGAATATAACGTTATTCCGATGGGTTTGTGTCCAAAATGTGAACATGCCTCCCTACGTCTACAGGCTTGCATCAAAGACATCGTAAGAAATCGATTGGATTATCAATTGCAGCTTAGTTTATTTATATGCTGTAGCTTCATAAAATGTAAGTTGTATACTCTAGACCACTATCTATTAAACGTTTGGTTGAAGTTTACCAAAAAACGTTTGAAACAATGAATACTTGTGAAGTGAAGCCAATTATTTTGTAAAAAAAAAATTAACATTAAATTGAAAATCATTGAGAGCTTGTTTGAGGCCATTAAACAAAAATAATTTATATTTCATTAAAGTCAGTCCATTCATAAAGTCTGAATTATACACAACCAAATTTTGGGTCTTTTTCCCCCGACACCACTTTTACTGGGTCAAAATATGACCATTGATCAAACGTCTTTCTACAGGCTGGCCATACGCTTGCTTAAAATATACATTATCTATCAATAATTGTCCGAACACCATGCCAATAAACATATATAGCGAACACACTTATTCTAATATCTGATATGTCCGCCTTTGGCAATGGACAACCATCTGCACTCTTTTTGGAAGGTTCTCCATTAATTTTTGATGGACATTAGCTGAAATTTGTCTCTATTCCTCTATCAAAACAGTGCCGAGATCAGCAAGTGATGTCGGACAAGTTGGTTTTGACCTAAACCATCGTTTCAGTTCGTCCCGCAGGTGTTCTATGAGGTTCAGGCCAGGGAGTCATTGAGTATCCATTTCCTCATGACAGCTACAGGCAAGGGGCGTTGCTCATCCTGATAACGACAATTTCCCATTCCATAGAACTGCGAGAGTGGGAAGCATTTGATTATTCAAAATGTTTAGATTTGATCGGCGTTCAAATTTACATGAACAGCAACCAGTGGTCTACTTCCAAACTGGCTGAACGCACCCAACAGGAACACTTCACCGCCACCAAATTTGGACATTGCAGGAACAACGCATTCTGTAATAGGAGTTCTCCAAGTTGCCTCCATCGTCAGACTAGAAGCAAGTGAAGTTCGATTCATCGCTCCATTGCACCTGCTACCACTGGTTCAGTGTCCAGTGAACACGCTCTTTGTACCAATTCCAGACGACATGTATTGTTTGATCTTGTGATGTTTGAACTGTGTACTGCAGCTCTTCCATGAAAAGCCGTGGAGATCTTTTTGTAAGGTATTAATGCTCACAGTAGTATTAGTGGTACGTTGGAACCCTTCACGGATAGTCTGCGCTGATTTCAGCCTGTTTGCTCTGTCATTTTCAGAGGCCGGTCTAGGTGCTTTATTTCATTGGTGATACTGGAGCGTTGCCATTTCCATATTACATCACTAGCTATTGATTTAGGATGGTCTAGCTGAGTCAGCAGTGGCTCTAATGACATATCGGCTATATGACAACCCAGAATGACACCTCTCTCAAAGATACTGAAGTCCCGTCGTGTTATCACCCTGCCTCTATTCGACTTCTACGACCATCTGATTTCTTTTAAGTGACAATTTACTCGACTATGCGCTGCAGAAAGCGTGGGCCAAATGCTGAAATCATGTGAAGTATAAAACTACTGCCATTTATTGCATTCTGTTCAGTAGTGGAGGGACTTTTCGAAATGCTCTGATGTGTGTGGATTGCCAAAACTTCAGATAACAATTTTCCGCAGAAGGAAAAAAAAAACAATGTTAAAATCAACTTGGGTCCGAATTTTAAAATTATAATGGGAGGCCTTACTACAATACACATCTGAACTTGCAAATATTCAAGAATTCCCTCTTAATCGCATGACCTCGCCCCAAGCGATTACCACCTTTTCGGGACACACAAGGAAGGCATTGCGGAGGAGGGCAAAAGAGGATGTGAAACGCGTGATAAAAGTGCCTCTTCAATCAACCATAGACATTTATCTAGAATGGCATCCACTCATTGGTAAACTGCTGGTGCAAGTGCGTTTAGAAAGGTAGTAATTACGTGCAGAAATAATACCCGCATCTTTAACTGGGACGCTTTCACTGTGAGTTACTTGGAAATGATTGCTTTCATTTGAATCCTTTTCTTCGAAAGGATTTCTAAATACAATATTCGAAGAAAATTCTCAGACATTGAGACATGGGTCGATAAGAAATTTGTATTCAACTTCTTTTTGGATAAATATTTAACCAATTGCGTAGACTTGATTTCTGTGGCTGTATACATGACTGTCACGTCGAAGTGCGTCCGCCTTTAATTCAATTGAATTTGTATTGATTTCAATAGTTCTTTTGTTACGTTTACTGTCTTCTAAGCAATACTAATCCCATGTCCAATATAAAATTATAGTGTAGAATTCCTAATGGGTAGACTTTTATATTATTAAACAATTAATTTTTAACATTTTAACAATTAATCGTCTTAAGATTGCTTAATAACAGTGTGTATTCTTTCTTCGTTTTTCAAACTCTAAGCCCTCGAGCGTTGCATCTTCTATTAAAGGTCGTTTGTAACTTTACGTAGTACTATACAATTAAATTCTAAAGCCGATGCTTCACTGTCATCATCCGTCTCGTGTAATGTCGGCATTCCGACACGCGACTAACACTGGGATGGGTTCTCCTCACCCACCACTCCCTCTAAAGCCTTTTTCTTATTTTTTTTTAATAATCTTTTTTTTAATTCACTCATTCCATCAATGTTCTGAGATGGTTCGCTTGGAATCATCATCCCCCTCATTAACAGAAGCAAGCGTTTTTCCAGTCGATTATGTGGGGGGTCCCGAAGAACCTGCCCCCTGCCCCCTTTTGCGCCCGTTGCCGTCACTCAAGGTGGGCGATGCGAGCAAAAAATAAATGAAAAAGAATGAAAGGATTGAAGAAGAGAATCAAATATAGCTACAAACGGAATCAGGAGAGGAAAGGGAAGGAAAAAAAGAAGGAAGAAAAAAAAAGGAGTTAAGCGGGCGTACAAACAATGCGAAGAAAAATACCAAAGCGTAAGGAGTGATTCAGATTTTGATGAATTCGTAAATAAAAATAGCATTGTGTCAGTAAGGTAAAGATCAACAGTGACACACACGTCAACTCCTTTAGGTTTGAATTCCAATTAAGTAGTCTTTTTCGTTTCATATAATCGGATTTCGTCGGATTCACGGCCGTTTAACTCGAACGTTATTGTCGATGAGGTTACAAGCTTAATTTTCGAACTAATGACAATACATGCTAACATATAATTACAAATCCTCATAGATTAATCAAATAATTATTACTACAATCTTTTAATTTCTTGTTAGTGCTCTGGTCATTACTATGTTCTTTGAATAAATTCTGGTTCTCTAAAAATATTATTTGCCTACCATTTCTATCTCACAAGAAAGATAAATAAGCCCTGAAACACAGTGTTATACTTTATGCACTCATCGTCAAAAAATTGCATCCACAGAAAATCTATGGGAATACTCCACCGCTGATAAAAGATCTGCAAGAGCTACAAGCCAAAGTTCAGTATGCATGGGATGAGCTGAGTCAAGACTACGTTAAGAACTCGTACTACTCCATGCTACGACATGTGGCAGAATGCATTAGAATTGAGAGTTGTAATGATTTTGGCATTTTGACCAATAAATTTTGTCATGCCCACGCTAATTGTTTAATCATTTGTTGTTGGTGATTAGTACTAATTACCTTTCAAATATCCTTTCAATGTGACGATTTCTTATGGCTGCAACTTTTCTTTTTTGACGATGAGTATAAAAAGATTACAAATACCATAAAAATTGTTAAAATATTAAATGCAGGTGTTTCAGTGAATTCCGTGAATTACTATGCTGTTAAAATTTATTATAACATACGTCCATTCCTTTTTTAAATATCTTTTACCATATTATTCTACCCAGGTCTGAGATTTATTCCAAATTATAGTTGCTTCTACAGACATACACGAGATGACCCAGAAAAGGTTTGGTCTGTTATGCCTGTCAACGCAAGGGATTTGCGAACCTTTCTTCTTTGAGGAGTGAGTGGAAACCGAAATAAATCTTCATTCCCGAACTCAAAAGGAATAGCTGACAGTCAGTGGTTCCTGTAAGACGGACCTAGATCTCTACTCTTGAAGTCCGAAACTTCTGTATTCAAAATTCCGAGACAGTATTCTGTCAAATCGTTTCCTAGCCTGTGGCTTTTCTTATACTTCGACAGAGTTCAGATCCGAATCGCTGCGTGGAGTTTCTTAAGGGCAAGGTGTTCTACTATCGCTACACGAATTGCCAGAGAGCATCGTACGCACGTGAATCAAGAAATGTTACAGCGCGATATCGCAAACATATCAATGACAAATTTTAATTAGAAAAAAAACCGAACTTTATAAAATAATGTACAGAGTGTTGCAGATAACTTCAGGGCAGTATAACGGGAAGCCTACCCGCTCGATTGCAGGGGCCGGCTCAGCATCAAATGACAATTGGGTAATTATATCAAAAACATGACAGTTTTGACGTTCACCCCCTCCCCTCCCCGACTGTGGAAACTGCTGGCTGCTCAGGCCACCTTCATCTCCCTCCATTTTGCCAATCGACCGAGCCGGCCCCTGCAATCGAGCGGGTAGGCTTCCCGTTATACTGCCCTGTACTCATCTGCAACACCCTGTTTATTCATGCGTTGTTTTAAAGAAACTAAATTTTAATAGTACAGCAATTGATTGAAATAATGAATGATTTAAATATTTACGAGGGAGGATCGAAAGTAACGCATAGCCTAACAATTTTTTATGAAATACTATTTGATGCAGGTGTTGAAATTTGGCAAATTGATAGTTTGAACCTTTCGCTACAAACAGCAATGACTTTATCAAGTGTCGCCCTAGAGGAAGGACCAATAATGACTGAGTAAAAATGGCGCGTTTGTTAGCATCGTCAACTTGTGAAGAACAGGAGGTATTGTCTGTTTTTTCTGAGCTAAACGAAAAAATGCGAGTGAAATCCACGGAGAAATGTTGGAGGTGTATGGTGCAGAAAGGTCAGCTGCAAATGTCAGACTTCTTCACAACAATGCTCGTCCCCATGTCGCTGGTTCTGTTCGTGAAAAAAAAATCGAGGAATTTAGCTGGGAGGAGCTCAAACATCTACCCTACAGTCCAGATCTCGCACCATCTGACTATCACCTCTTCGATCCTTGAAGAAATTCCTTGGAGGCCAACGGTTTGATTCAAAGGAGTTTAATGAACAAGGTGTATTGAATCTGGTGCCACGATGGGAGAAATGTGTCGGAGTTGGTGCAAATCTAAAAATAAGTAAAATCTGCAGCTTTCTTGTGCATTGTTTCATTTTTGCTTATTGTTAAACATAATTTTAAAATTTCTGTGCATCAGAAGTTAAATGAAGAAAAGTGCTTTCAGTTTCATCTTGTGCATTTATATCTTTAATAGATTACCCATTTGAAAGATTATTATCTAAATAAAAACTCTAATTTACTCACGTTTCTATTTACTACTGACTATAAAACAAGTTTTATAAAAGTACTCTTTTAGCATTAATCTGTCCTACCATAAGATTTTTTAAACTCTTTAAACCCTCATATTTCATTTTAAAATTAGCATCGTTAAATCTCAAAAATAAGCTCACGATATCCCTGCGTTGTAAAATTAAGGAGAACGGGTAATGGAAAAGAACTAAAAGCGGAGTTTGTGTGAGAAGGAGGGAGAGAAGGAGGAGAAAGAAATAAAGAGTTAAAAAGAGAAAAAAAAAATAAGAAAAGAAGGGAGAGAGAGAGAGAGAGAAAGAGAGAAAAAACGAAAATAAAACTAAGTTGAAGAGAGTGAGAATGCGAATGCCACAAAATTTCCTCACGCCATCGAAAGAGACAGCGGAGTCATTGTGCAATCCGCCCACACACAACCGCACCTGCTCGCAACCAACGCCGTCATTGGGGGGCTGCGAAAGGAGGGATCCGTTCAGGTGGATGACTGCTAGTGCATCGCACACACACCATTCACACAACATAAAAAAAGATGATTCTTTTTTCTCTTCTTTTTTCCCTCTCTTCTATTCCAGATGTTCAGAAAAGCGATGCTGTCCCCTCTGAACTGCCGACATTCCTAGGCGAACAATGTGGAGCAATCATCACGCTGCGTCCACAGCGTCTCTATCCACCAACAGCCGCGCTTCTCAAGATTTTATAAATCAAAGGCATAGGGGAGGGGAGAAAGGATTTTTATTAGTGCAGTAGTAGAGACATCTATTTAAATCTAATATTTCAGTTCTCTTATTGGTGTTAATTTAAAACTAAAGCCTCCAAACAAATAAGTTTGTTTACTCCCCAAGCGTATTCACACAAAAAAGATTTTGGATGTCGATCAAGTCACTTGGGATCTTTGATCTAATATAAACACAGAATCCGAAGGAAAAGGCCTTCATCTAAGAAAATATGTACAAGCATTATATCTTAGAATTTATAAAGATTACAAGAGTCAATTTTTATCCCTAGCTTGTTTTGAAATATATTCATACAGATTTATATGAATCTATAGGCGCTCTGGCTAACCGTTCAAACCAACTGCTACTCATATACCAGTTCAACTTTTTCATTACAACTTAATATGTCGTATACCTTAAGAAATTAATACTGTATGAATTTTATGCCGATACTCTTTCGGTTGTGAATTTTAGAATCTTGTTCAATCATGTTGCCTTGCAATGATATACAGGCTGTTTCAAAAATACTTTTACAAACTTTGGGGACATGTTCCTTACACCAAAACAAGAAAAAAGTTCATACAAACATGTGTCCGAAAATCCTTCGTTTTCGAGTTATTAATGAAAGTTTACAACATAGGTGATTGGAGCTCATCCACATATAAGCTCATAATAAATGCTCGAAATGTCCTCCTCTTGCTTCTAAACACGCATGCGCTCGTCGAATCATGGACTGTCGCACCCTTTCAAATACTCCTTGACGGTTTCGAATGGTTTTGCGGGCTATCATGACACGTCGATGAAGAGTTTCTGCATCCGGGTGGTCTGCTGTATAGACCAATTGTTTAAGAGATAATATCCAAAAGATTGACGTCGGGGGAACGTGCAGGAATTGGTCTTCCTCTATCTATCTATCTGTCATGGTAGATACCATCCAGTGCATCTCAAACACAGAGACTGAAATGTCTGGAGCTCCATCAAGGATAAACCACATGTTTCTTCTTATTTGCAGGGGCACATCTTCTAGTAGGTCTTGGAGGGTGTTCTGAATAAAGTCCCTATAGACAGCACCTGTAAGACGTGCTGAGAGAATGGATGCAAACAAGTCTTCCTGGCAACACAACGCCATCTGGGATACAGTGAGTCAAACGAACATTAATAACTCGAAAACGAAGGATTTTCGGAAATATGTTTATATGAACTTTTTTCTTGTTTTGGTGTAAGGAACCTGTCCTCAAAGTTTGTAAAAGTATTTCTGAAACACCATGTAGGGTGTCCCAAAAATTCCGTTTTATTGGGTGATTTATATAGAATTAACACATTTCTAAAAACCTGTGGCCGCCGAGATTTCCGGATTAACAACACCAGACTTCTTCCTACGGGGCTACTTAAAGGACAGAGTAGACACCACACCCCTCGACATTGGACGATTTGAAGCATAAGAGCTCAATGAAGCATGTAACAACGTGTTCAGTTGTGCCTAGAGCAGGAGGGAGGACATTTTCAGCATTTACTATAGAAGCGCGTAATCTCCTAAATATACTCTACATTTGAAATATTGCGAATTGTAATTAGCACCATTCTTGAGGTTTTAAAAAAATAAGTAAATGTGTGAGGTTTCCTATGAATCACCCTGAAAAACCAAGCTTTCTATCAATACAATACCTGCAAGGCTCAAGAGAGGCATCAATTTGTTGCCGTAGTGCCTTTTCTATCTGAAACATTCAACATTCCCTAAGAGACCGGACTTTTGGGACATTCTGTATGTGCCATTTTTGAGTGGATACTCTGAAGTGCTCTTTTAAAGAATAAATAAAGAGAATAAGTACTTATCTTCTTTCTATCAAAATATGCCTATGCATGCATAATGCAAGATATCTGAAAATTTCAAACATTATGAATAAAGTATTTTCTTGTATTCAGGTATTGTGGAAGGATGTTATGCCTAGAGATTGCTCTGTGAGGAAACATTGTTCGAATATCTCCCACATTCGAAATGCTACTTTTTTCTTGACGTATTTTCCAAACGGGTAATACTGAACTGATGATTCAGTATAGTAAATCCAGTAAAAGACGTATGATGGCTTAAAACGAAGTATTTAAAAACTGTATTCCTTTAAGTATACTAAAATAAGTATAACACGAATTCCTTATTTTACTATACATAAAGTTGGAAAAATTTCTTCCAAATAGAATTCAATGAACAAAACAGACCAGATATGCATTAAAATCAGTTGGAACTGAGAGAGCTAGTGATTTGTAAGAGGGTCAAATTGTGGAGGATTGCATTCGAACATATTCTTATCCAGATAGAGTAACTTTAAGTGATTCGGCTAGTGGCATTTTTCTGTGCTGAAAACGAGCCTTTTTTATTTCCTTTTCTCGTCACTTCTCTATCTCCCGCAGAGTGATAAGGCTTAATTGTGTCTTCGGCGATGGCCGCGAGATGGCACAGGTGTGAAGTAATCCACCCTCGTGTGCTCCTGATGACGATCGACTGACAACCTCCTCTGGCGGTGGCCCTTTGAAAAGCGCCTCGCCTCTCTCCCTCTGCCCTCCCGCCTTTCCTCCTCTATCGTTCTCTCTTTCTTCTTTCTTTCTATCCTCATCAGCTTGCTTCTGTTCTCTCTCTCAAAGGGAAAGGACGAGGAAGAAGCTCCGTTCGCCCTGTGGCATCGGATCAGAGAAATAAGGGGGGAACTTCTCCTTCCGATTCCCCGCACACTAAAATATCTCTCGAGTCAGAGGTCAAGTCTGAACGGCGAAGAGGGCGCTGAAAACATCTAGGACCTCCTCCCTCGGTCGAGAACACGGCGACTATGACTGAAAGACCCGCTCGAGTGATCAATTGTCCGTAAAAATGAAGCTTGTCTTTGGTTTGTCCGCAAGAGGAACAACATGTGGAGTCGACATTCCAGGGGACTGGTGTCGCACCGACTTGCTTCACTTGACAAACAACAGCCTCTGTTGTCGACAATATCCCCCCTCGTCCTTTTCTTCCCCACTCATGCGTCTTTTTTTTTTTCATTTAAGTCATTTTTATCTCCCCCCCCCCTCCCTCTTACCCCGCACTCGCCCTGTTGGACGTTTAATCATGGCCATGTGATTGGTTCGACAATGATGAATCATTTGTTATTTCACTTGTTCAACGCGCTTTTGTTGGAAAATGATAATAAGGATTCCTTAAATATTTTAATGATTAATGAGAAATCGCTTTGCCAATCAGTCGGCACTTGTCTAATTTTAAATGAATAAAACGGCGAGGTTGATGAGTAACAGCTTTCCATCTTACTATAGGCTAGGAGCCAAATCGTTTCCTTTGCGAAGTTATGACTAAAAAGTGAATAGTCACTTTTCCAGCAAGTTACGGATTAAGATTTTCTTTTATAATAAAACCTTTCACTGATTCAAAAATTTATTAGGTAAAACGTGCGATACAGACATCATGAAATTTAGACATTGTTTCTAGGGATAGACATGACATTTCATTAGAAAATTTGCCTCAACTCAAAGTTCTTTTTAACTTGAGAACGTTTAAGTGATACTGGATTTTCTTGCCGTATGTTCTCCAGTATCTCTTCAGTCATCCCTTGCCTTGCCTACTTGTGACATTAATATATCGTTCTTGGTCATATTTCCATCCATAGATTTGGGAAGTTTGCATTCAAAAACTGGAAGGTACCCAATATTCCCGTTACAGTTGGTACATTATCTTGTTGGAAAGTTATCCGTGGCTGTAGTTTTTCTAATTGAGGTGAAATGTAAAGCTCCAACACATGACTAGGTAAATATTTGCTAAAATGGAGGCCTAAATAAAAAACGTCCAATAACCTTGTGCTTTAGACCGCATCAAACTTTAAGGCAGGCAATCTCCAAGAATCTCCATGAACAACTTTCTATGAAGATAGCTTTTAAGAAACGAGTTTTCTTCATCAGGGAAAGTCTTTATGTTCATCCTCTATTTTAATATTATCCTAATTTAGATTCATATTTATGAAAGAAATCTTCTTTGACATTTTTACATTCTCTTTTGTGTATGCTCTATTGCTGTTTATTATCGAATCTTCATAAATAAGTTAACGACTTGTCAGCGACAGCAATTTAAACTTATTTTCCAACCCTGCTTTATCAACTAAATTTTGATCCGCAAGATCTCATGAAAATCAAATGCAAGTTAGTTTGAACTTTCCACGTGTATAGACATCTAATTAACACATTTCTCAGGACATTTCGAGACTTATATAGTAAAAGGTTCTGCGAAAAGAAACGTTACTATTATCTTTCACCATTCTTTTTTACTCACCAGCGCTTGCTGTTGTTGTTGTACGTTCAAATGCACTTTAGTCAGAGACCATTTTCACCATACACGACATTGGTTCCTTTTACTCCAAACCATATCTCGGGCTATAAGATCTTGCAAATGTATTCATTTGGGTCCGAACAATGAAATTAAAGAGGAATGCACACTCTTGAAATAGTTCATTATAATATTCATCGGCCAATTGAGATATACATTTATGATATCGTTTGGACATTGGCGGTTTGGACATTCGCGAAATGCATATTGAGTATTGATTGAAGGGCGGATGACCAGTGTATATCATTACTTCAAGAATCTCCAGACTGTGATTCAAAGCCTGCTATCTAAATGGAAGTGAAGAACTTTCAGAATTGATATTAGGCTAAATGATATTCTTTAGGAGTGATAAGGTAAACATTACCAATGTGATTGATAACGTGTTAAAAAAGTAAACTGTCTTACAAACTGAGTTTGTAGAAAATCTGGGTTCTACTCTAAAGACTGATACTAATGTGATGTTCTTTGTCCTCTATTTGAGTTTTTGGGCAGAATAAAATCGCAAAGTTTATTTTGCTCGACGCACGCAAAATACGATCAACTACCAGCTCTCAATCGACTAAGGATTTAATGAACAAAATACAGCTATGGATAAAGGCAAATTCTTAATAAAAGGAAAAAAAAAAAACCTATGTTCCACAAGAACTATTGAAAGGCTTATTACATAAAAATTAAATTATTTCGAACCGCCGAAACATGACGAAAGCTATTGGCCCGATCTACGATTGCGTTCTACCTGGTGACCATGGTTGATATCAATTACCCTGCATCACATTTTCCATTTCAGGAGACTATGTCGCAAAGTATTCATGTCGATGTTCTCCCTCTTCTCTAAACAAGCTTTCCAAAAGCAGTCCAATACATGTGGTCGTCTATTTCCAAGGGTCAGTTTTAAGAGTGCAGAGTCGCAGAAATCCATCCGTCCAACGGAATTCCCATAGGGTAGTTACCTGTATCAGTGTTCTTTCGTAAGCGCATTCGAGTTGTGGCTTGAAGCTTTGTCCTGTGAACCCATACCCAAATTACATGTTGTCCATACAGAGTGGGAATTGGGAGATTTTAGCGATAATGTCTAGGAGATTCCTACATGTCTAGCAACTGATCTTTGCGCTTTTCGATATTCTCCTAGACAGGACCTTACACTTTCGTACATGTGTAGAGTTTTCTCTGGAAGGGTTGGATCATCCAATATTGCCGTTATTGGGATCTTTCTATTTTTAATGAGTATATTGCTAATCCATGCTTTCAACCCTTTGTTTTAGATATTTTTATAATGACAGAATACGAATAATTGGTGTCGGAAAGGTCTATTATATAGCCCTCCCAAAATCTGTCAATTTTTGATGGCAGATTCGACACAAAACCTTTCAATGTCTGGCCATAATAGCACTGGGCTACATTTAGTAATATAGCAATAATTTCGTGAACCGCGGCTACAGTTCACGCAGGAGAGATAGTTTCACCTTTATTTAACATTGTGACATTGTTCGACCTGAGAGAAGTGATTTCTGACAGGACAAGGAACAAAATGCATATTGAGCCCACAACAGAGGATTTATAAGACAAAAGCGAATTTGTTCTTTTTTCTTGCCAGAAATCACTCCCGAAGTTTGTCCCCACAAGGGGCGTACAAATGATTACAATTGTTTAATGAGCTTCTTGTAGACGTAGTAGTAGCACTATGGTGATTAGTATTAAAAAAAGCAGTAAATTTTATTTGAATTGCCCGCTATCTCAAAATTCAAAATGTATGGTCTCGTTCTTTGAGGAAGAAACTGTGACAGAGTCCACCTGACTGGATATGAAAACTTGCTCAAACCACAGCCACAAACCTACAGTGCGGACTCTATCTTTCAACAGGCTGAAGCTTCACCACATTTCCACCGCCAAGTTCGTGACTCCTTGAGAAAACCATCCTTCCAAACCCACTGCAGTTTTGTCAAACTGCTGCAATCATTAGTAAATACCCTCAATTACAAAAATGAATGATGCTTATAAAAACAACCTAACATTGGTTTATTTCTACCAAAATAAAATCCAATTTTTCCATAAATGAAAAATTTATTCACTTTTAAATTTACAAATGGGGATAAAAAGTTGTGCTAAAATTAGAGTTGAAGTAAAAGACTCGCTTTTTTTTTAATTATATTTTTACTTTTAACATTCCACGAATAGTTTTGGATGCATATTATTATTAATTAATTTTTTAATGCAAGAAAAAAGAGAGAGGACGATGAAAATAGTAAGAGAGGTGGGGTGCAGAGGCTAACGAGAAAGAGAGAGCAAGAGAGAGAGAGAGAGGAATTCAAGCGAAGTGGAGAAGACCAATTGATTCGGCCTTTTGAGTTGATCGGTGCCTCTGACCCTGGCCACCCCGCTCTTCCCAATTGGTCAATTTGTTCCACGGTCAAAAAAAAGAAAGTGGACGGAGAAATGTCATTTAATAATTGCTCACTCAGAATGAAACGCAGCTGACATTAAACAGCCCGAACAATCATGGTGCACGCGTCCGAACACATAAGATCCGTTTGGCATTTCGCTGTACCGAGGTCCAACTGTCTCGTGATCGCTGGAGACCCCAATTGGCTGAAGCTCATCAACCGATGTCAAGGGAATTAGCGAGATTGTAAGCAGTGCCGAAAAAACTTTTTTTCTCTCTCAACCTCTCTCCCCTTCCTCTAGATTAAGTAACTTATTGAATACGACTAAGATACAATGACGGCTAATGGGAACGTAATGAAAGGCTCCATTACACGTTCGCAAGCGAAATATATGAAAGCCAATTTTTGGATCTAGATATAATGATGTCGCTGCTTGAAGAAGGAAGGAGAGAAGCGCGTTCGAAGATTTGATTAAGTTAGCACGGTAGAAAAGAAAATAAGGATTTCCATTTAATAAGTACTCAAAATCTTCTTAATGTTTTCCCATTTCAATTATTATCCTGAACCGATCTTACTTTCTTAATAATGAAGCCATCTAAAATTCGATAATATTTTTTTTTTAATTTAATGTATATTGGATCATTAAAAAAAAGCTACCAGAATAACGACACAGTAAAAAATTTAATAATAAACCAATTAAAACTTAAATGGGAAGAAAACCGAGCTTTTTTTTTCGAAAGAAAAACCGGACACGCCAAATTAAGTTTGTGTGTGTGGGTGCTATGAAATGCAAAACCATGGTTGTAACCTCCCTTTGATTATCTTTTTCTCTCATAATATCGGTAATGATGATACAGGGTCAAGCCTCGTATATAATTTTTAAATCAAGTTTTATAGGTAGGAATGAAATTTTTTTTCGCGAGACGCAGCTATTTCTTTGCTATCACGCCTCTGCACTAATTAATGAGCGCTTCCGACAATTAGAGTTAGTGGCTGTGGAATTTCGTTATTGACGTTACTCATACGACATTTATAGTTGCTGCTTTTATCTCTGGTCGACTTTTTTTTTACAACTGTCTGGTTCAAATCTTTATTTTTTTCACTTTGCGCGTATAGTATGTATGTGTGGGTGAGTGTTTGTGTGTGCGCGCAAACAATCTTTTTTTTTTTTTCAAATAAACTGAAATCATAAGACGGAGGGAATCGTCAGACAACAACAGTGCAATGTCAATGCCTGCTCTTTGGTTATCAACCATCATTAAAGGAAAAGTTCTCAAACTGAATCTCAACGAGACTAATAATAATTAGATGTAATTAAAATTTAACGTCTGCATAACTGAAGAATAAGACGTTTGTAAATTAGCATTCTTTTAATTCTAAGAGTCTTCTGAACGTTTTCTATGTTCAATGGGAGTCGAATCCGCGAAGGACTTAACAGAAAATTACGTCTTAACTGTCCCAAATATTATAAATTTTCGCAAATGATTTATCAGAATTTTCTTTACTCTAATATCTCGCAACCTACAATAAGGAAATGCTCAAATATTGCAATGGTTCTTCAAAGAAAATTTATTTACGACGAATATTTAATCTAAAATTCCATTATAAAATTATTAAACTTTAAAGACGACAAAGGAAACTCGCAAATCATAAACATTACCAACTTGGACTTTCCAAGTTTCTTAACATTATTTCTTAGCATATGCAGAAAACATGAGAGTTCATCGTCATAATTCGGTACACCTCAACAAGACCTCTGCCGAATGCGTGGTACAAGTCCACAGCTGTCGACCAACATGTGTGAAGAGATGAATTGAAATACTGTTCCGATCTTTATGATTCTTTATGCGGGCGTTATGCATAAAGTGTCAAGACCGTATTTCTTCTAATCAACTATGCGCTAGAACAAATACTTTGATATGCTCCAGAACTTTCTCATCCTACAATTGGTAGACGATGGAATTAACGGGGTCATTCCGACAACTAATGTGACCGAGGGGGTCCCATTTCATGCCCATCAAACCATCCGATCTCATTCCTCCTTGTTTTTTCCGTGTGGAACTTCTTCAAAAGTGTGTACACTCAACGTCCGACCGATCTTCAAGAAGTTGGCCGATGCTGACCAATACGTGGCATGAACCGTTCTTTCGATACGAACTGTCTCCATAGCCATGGAGAGATGTAACGAAATTTGGATAGAACTCATATTCTTTCTGCATATCTAGCATTTCTTGCCCACAAACTCGAGTGAGTAGTTCGTAATTTATGGCTTTTGAACATTTTCGAATGAAACGCCCTGCATTTTCAGAGTGCTTCCCATTCTGCGAACCAGGTGCCTGCCCTGTCATCGGGCTTCCCCTTTGACTGCTTAGCAGTATTTAGGACACTTGGAGAAAGCTTTCCATTCTGCGAACCAGTGTGTGCAAACCAGCTAGAGACTCGTGGTCCCTGGTTAGAATTCAGGTCGCGGAATTTGTCCTTTCCTTTTTCCTCTATTTTTAATTATATAATTTGAAGCTTAGCTTCAGCATTTCCATCATCAGCTATAGTGAATTTTTAGAGTAACAAGAGTAACCAAATGCTGCTCGCCATAAGCCAAACTCATATCAACTAACATCTGCAATGTTAATAGAGTTCATCTAGATGAATCTTCACGGATGAAACAATTTAGTAAGATATTACACGTGCTTGTTAGATGATGATTTAAGACCAATTAAGTTAAATTACAGTGGTCGTATCCATACAAAATATATTTCCAATGTAGAGAAATAGAATGGAAGTTGAATATGTAAAAGAAAGACCGTAGTAAAGATAAGATTCAGATTTTCATATTTCTTGAATACTGTTTATGTTTGCCAATTCTTAAATTTATTCTTAAATCTACGGGTTAAAATTTGTGAAAATCAATCGTTCTTATTTAGAAAGTCTTGTAAAATGAAATTAAGATTTAAAGTTTAATTATATCTGTATTGAAGAGGTCCAACATAAACAATTTTTAGTAGTTATTCTTATAACTGAAAAATGGGTCTAGGAGGATTTTTTCAAGCCATACCTTGGTAATATCAATTAAATAGAGAAAAAAAGTAATGAAAATATCGCGGCCTCGGCTCGAACCGGGGATCTCCGAGTTACCATCCCGACGACATAAGTTATTTTTCTTATACATGTATTATACATGCATTTAGCTGAAAAAATACTATTCCATTGCAGAAATTTTAATACTAATGCTTTTACTCATTAACATTCAATGTTTTTAAACGTTTGGCTTCCTTAAAAGATATAATGTTAACGTTTCAAAGGAATACGCGCTTCGGATATAATAGGCTTTCCTCTTTTTTTTTTTTTTTTTTTTTTTTTTTTTATTGTATTCGAGTACACCGAATGCCTTCAAACAAATTTCCTGCTTTTCCTTTTTCATCATCCAAAAAAACGTAGCTAAAATTTTTTATTGATCATTATGCAAAAGAATAAGACTGAAAAATTAGCATTCATCTCCTCGTTGAAAAGAAGAAACAAGTTTCCATAGCGGTTCAAAAAATGTTGACTAAGAACAAAAGCGGGAGAAAAATTCGGGTTGTTTTTGAAACACAGCGCCGCTATTATGCGCGAGTCAATACTTGACCTGGTGACCAGATTAAATTATTATGTTTTCGCGTGAAACACTAGGCAATTGACTCGTAACAAAAGTTTCCTGTGTGTGTATCACCTTTTCTTATACAGTACACTTCGCCCCGAAGGAAGAGTGAGGGGATAAATGGAACAGCGGCCTTTTTTTTTTTTTACTCCCTATGAGTGTAGAAGATGGGGAGGGGAGGGGAGGGGGATTAGAACTGCTTTTCGGTTCGGAAAAGAAGATTGAATTGAATGATTACATTGTAGCCGAGCAGCAAGACTCCTCTTCGTGGCACAAAAGGTACAATGATCGAGTGACATGACTTCGATGAGCCGAGAACTGTCGAGTCAAAGGCTCGGCGCACAAAAGGCACCCAACGGTCGGTCCATTCCCTTCTGTCAAGGAAGAGAAAACGACGTCAAACTGAGGGGACGGAACTGATCAACGACGAATAGAAAAAATAAGAAAGAAAGGGACACCCCCAAGAAATGGATACAGTTTCACTGTTCCCGTTATTCTATTAGATGGGGAGACCAAAATAAAATAACTTCAATAGATGGGTTTTTTTTAATCATATTTTGATTATACGAGTATTTGAGTATTCCCAGAAATTACTGTATATATTAATTTTCTTAATTAATAAGTGGAAGTAATACCATTGTTATGTAGAATCATAAATGCACATTGTTATTTTGTGGTCATTGATCTGCTGAAGACGTGTCGAAATTTCTTGTATAATAGAGTTTTCGGTGGATGGTGGAACATCCCTCCCTGTTAATCCCTTTCAAGATTTCTGGACTGCGCATGAGCAGAATTCTCTAGTATCAACATATATGAGCAATGAGATTACTATAGAGGGAATGTTCCACCCACAAAACATTTATTACATAAGAACATTAAGCAATAATTGAACAATTAGGTAGAAGAGAGAATAATAAAGCATTTCACTAATCCAACTCCTTAATTTATATTAAATTAGTTTCAACTAATAACTCGTAGACAAACTTCTTGGAATTAATTTCCAAATTCTTCGCATTATTAAGTAGCGGAAGGATGAAGAAGCTTTTTATTGGTTTTACACTGTCAGTCTGTCTGTCCCGTTCATACTTTCTACATTTTTTGACGTAAAAGGCTGAAATTCGGAATGTAGTTTATTTACTATTTAGTTTGGTTTTGATTGGCCCACTGGACTCGGAGTTATGGGGGTAGGAATTAGAGAGGATCTTCTGGTCTATATAGGCACGTAAAGGAGTGAAATTCGGTATGTACAAGTAGATCCCTCTAGTCACTATGAAGTTTGGAGACATTGTTTCAGTGAGGTCGGAATTGTGGGGGTAGCAGTCACTTGATCTTTAGAACTATTAACATATTCAAATTGCCACATACGACATGTGTATATGTCATTCGATTGGAAATGGACAAAAGAACACATTTCCTGATAACTTTCTCCAGAAATTAGGCCTTCATTTGCTTATTCGCTTGCTTTATTCATCAAATTCAGAAAATTAATAGTCAATTACTTCTAAATCTATTTTGAAAGTCCTGAATGCTTGATCGTGACTAATATGGTGTGTACTTTACACAATGAAGATGAGGCGTCGCGCTGGCTTGTGGGTTGACGAGGTTGCTCCTGCTATTTCCCTCGTTTCCGCTTCATTGGAGCGTTGTAGACCCTCTTCGATCCTTTAAAGGCCCCTATTTCCGGGAACGTGCTTCTCCACTGACACCCTGCGGATCGAAATGATCACAGGGAAAGTGGGAAATTGCCGCCGGTTTCGACGGGTATCAAATGGATCATTTGGGAGAGCAATTTACACCCGGCAGAAGACCATCTCTCGTTTGAGAAAGCTTATCTTCCAGCACGAGAGCATTAATCCACCGTTTCAAAATCAATGACTAAGCTAGGCACAATCAAGAAAAAAGTGGAATGCCCTGTCAACGACGATTTATATTTAATTACTGGTTAATTCATGTAGTGTCCAATTCGAAAATTAATATTTTAAGACTTTTAAACCGGGATTTTTTCAAATGAATAGTTGTGACCATTAATATATCCAATAAATAAGTAAAAATAAAATCCCACTTAAAAATTTCATTTATTGTATATAATTATTTGATGAAAGGTTATCGAGTTCTAATATCGGGAAGCAAAAATTAGTTTCGGTTGTCTTCTTGCAAATCACAATCTGTCTTCACCTCCGAACCGTGACCATAACTAGCGACACCTATGCTATTGTCATTATCGTCACAGAGCGTGAACCTTTTAATTTTTTTCACGGTCTCCCTCACAATAATTATCAAGAGTCCATTTAGGAAGGAAATTAATTTCTGCCATTTATTTGTACGAGCAGTTAAACGTAAATACGTAATATCTTATACGTGCTTACGTAATATCTTATCTTCCGGTGCTTGTACGTAATATCTTATAAATAATATTTTCAAATAAAAATTAGCCCAATATCAACTCAGCGGTCATATAAAAAATTTAACGCATGTTGGAAAAACCGGCAACTAAGCTTTGGTCTATGGCGCTTGGTTCCTGTTCGTAGAGAGAAACGCATCGTCCCACGGAGTATGCTCAAGTGAAGAGTTCCACGAGTTACTATCTCTGAGGAATGGGCGTGGTGTGCACTGTCCATAATCAAGTTTTTTTCTTTTGCCGAGCAACTGGGAAATCGATAAAGCGCCTGCGCCAGCTTGTTTAACGTGAACATTTCTCCCGTTAGAACTCAATCGATGGGTGATGACAATGTGTACACCTGCCACGGTATATCGCCAATGAAATCATTCCGGTTGTAAGCTCCACCTGAAATTTTGTCACCCCTACCCTCTTCATGAAAGAACTAACCACATAAACGAGAAACAGTACGACGGAAAGGAAAAATCGATACGCGTGAAAGTTATAGACTTATTAATTTTTAAAATATTATTCACTTATAAAAGAATAAACCTGATGTTTACCTTTTATTTTATTCATTTATTGCAACTTTAATATTAACGTTAAAATAAATCTTAATTATAAAATTAAAAAAAGATACTTATTTATATAGCCCTTAAAAAACACAGCCTCGGTATATACAGGCTGCTTCTGAATGGTCTGTACAAACTTTCAGGATAGGTCCCAGAGACCAAAACAAACAGAAAACGTCAAATGAACTTGGGATCGAAAACGCTTCTTTCTAGAGTTATAAGAGTTTGAAGATGTCCTGTAGTCGATGAAGTTAACGTTAAAGCGTATAGGAGTTGCAAATTATGAGATCTATTTCTACGGTATATAACAAGACAATACAATTGATATAGCAAATGCTCAAAATAGCCTCCGTTAGATTCCAAGAAAGCCTGTGCACGTCGCCGCATAGTTTGGCGAACCCGTTGGAAAATGCCAGGTGTATGACAGATGATGTCGCAGCCATTCAGGATTCTCTGACGAATAGTTGCAATTGGACAGTTCAGGCCGTTAACAGTCAACAATGTTGCTCCAAGTAGGTTTCGAATCTGATGTTGAAGAGAGCACAATTTTCTTCAAACGGTTCTTTGAATTGTCCCAATGCTTCTTCTACAGGACACCTTCGAACCGTTATAACTCTCAAAAGAATGTTTTCGACCCCATGTTCATAAGATCTGTTTTGCTTGTTTTTGGTACCTGGTTTGGTTTGGTTTATTTGGTATTAACGTCCTTTTCAACTACTATGGCCATTTCAGGACGGCGTTATAGGGGCCGCAAATTTTGCCTCGCAAGGGTTCTTTAACGTGCAGCCGGCAAACGACTACACGGGACCAACGGCTTTACTTCCCTTCCGAAGGAAGTGCGTGATCTCAGGATTTTCCCCCTGAAAAAATCCTCGTCGTCCTCGGCCGGGATCGAACCCGCGTACTCGGGCATCAGAGGCGATCACGCAACCTGCTGAGCCACCGAGGCCGATTTTTTGGTACCTGAAAGTATCCTGAAAGTTGAGCAAACCATTTAGAAACACCCTGTATTTTGGAAATAATTGTACATTTTCGTTGTACGATTATGAAACATGCAAAGTGAGTGTTTCCACAAGATGTCAAACACACGGACCCTGATCACAGCTACTCAAGAAGTTCAAAGAAACAAAAATTTGTACCTAATACTTAGTTAATTAAACAGTTATCGGATTCTACTATTTAGTTGCATATTAATCGTACAATATGAGCTTAGTTCTTGTTTTGCTTGGTTTTTCTCCAGAAAGTTTAGTAATTAGTGCATGATCATGTGTTCGCTGTGAAATATTGTGACGTAATACTGAACGCAAATTATTTAGACTCAGTGTCCTGAAATTTTCTTCTGCAACTTACAAACAAAAATTAGAAGTTAGTGACTTTCTCTCTTTCTTTTTTAAATACATTTCAACATTCATGTTCCGATAATATTTCAGTGCCTTCTTAACATGAAAATAAATATGAGACATCTATGATAGTCTACTATTATCTTGAACGTTTAGACATTCTGTAAATAATATGCGATTTTGCCCTTTATGGGGTTAAAAGTACGAATTGTAACAGCCGAGCAATTTGTCCATTTCTCTCGATTGAACTTCCACGGAAATTTCTATCAGGCATGAAGTGATGGGCAATTTTAATCAATATATCAAGATTTCGGGTCGTTTTAAATTAAATGCAGAATCAATTTCACATTTTCTGTTTTTAGAACAAGTGATGAAAAGAAAATGAAAGAATTTCGGGTCTTAGATAGCATAAACATTTAAACCAATGCATTAAAGAAGAATTAGCAAATACTTTAGGGGAATCAATCCCTTTGGATGAGACAAATGAGGCAGGATTATTCTTTCATTAAATTTTATGGAATTAAATTGCAATTTTAATCTTTATTTTAACAATATTTAGCATAAATTATTCCGTAAACTCGATTTTATTTTATACAGAATGAAATTCTCAACAGTTTGTTAATTTGACTGAAAGCTAAAGATAGCGAAATAAAAGCAAATGTGTTCAAGCACGGAATTTACAAAATGAAAACAAAATGAGTTTTCTTCATTTGTCGGCTCACTGAAATAAAAACATGCAGTAATTAAATAAGTTATTATCTCCCTTTATTAAGTCATGTCTTCGTAGACAGAATTTTCCATCCAAGCCATTCAAGAGATTGTATTGCTCTCCTCCACCTCATTTTATTATCGCTCGATTGCAAAAAAAAAATAAAAATAAAAAAAAGAAAAGGAAAAAGTCCCATCGCCTTAATGTGAACTTACGAGGTGGTAATTATCGGCGTCAGCCATAAATTCTTCTGTAGGTGGGCAATCGTTAGGAAAAAATAAAAATTGTAAAAAAACAGTTTTTTCTTTGTATAAAAAAAAAAGAAAAGTGAACCTCCCAGGAAGAAGGACATCTTTTAGGGGCGAGCGGCGAAGCATCCCTTTGTCGCACAAATTCTTCCTAATGGAAATATGTGGGATTTTTATGCAAATCAAATAACATAGTGGTGGGAGAGAAAGAGAAATTGAGGCAAAATGAATCAACAAAAGAATATATATAATGTTACAGAAAAGAAACCACACATATAAAGAAAAAAAAATGCGTGCAACTTTGTTTTTAATCGCCGTAGAAGTGGTAACTCTTTAATTCGAGAAGAGTAAAATAAATAAAAGCGAATTTAAAAGTTCGAACATTGTATTTTCGATATAGAATCTCAGACAAAACCAATTTAAGCAGTGTGACTTTTTTGTGCAAAATTTTTAAAAAAATTCATAGCCTAGTGCATGTTTGATGAAACATTCTGGACGCAACTGCTTAACAGAAGATAGATGTTTGAAATGATGCTATAAATCTTTGCTCTGGTTTCCCTTTTTTTTATTTTAATGATAATGTAAATCAGGGCGATGCAAAACAAGAAAAATTAAAAAAAAGAAAAAGTCTCTCCAAAAAACATTAGCGCTATTAATCATCACCTTTAATTACAATATTTATTTTTTTCCCTTTCAAAATACCTCAAGGTAATCACTTTTAAAGAACTGTATACATTATTGCTTATGTGTATAATAATTTCATATTATCAGATTCGCGCTAGGCAATTATAAATAACAACTAGACAACATCAAACCACATAACATTTGATCTAGGTCACAACAGGGAAAAAAAATTTAATGTGGCCAAGTAAGTCCTGCATATTGCATGCATATTTCGAAGTTAATTATAGGTTTTGGCGACTAAGTAAAGCCAATCTACATTACTGACGATATTTTCGGCACTCCTAGTGTGGTGTGAGCGAAAGAGATTCTTTTGCTTTCCGGGTCAAATCGAGCGTTATCATTAGCGCAAACACTACGATTTACATTCGCACAGAATACAAATGGACGGACCGAAAACATTACGATCTTAAAAGAGCACTTTTCCACACCCCGAGTTCAACTGCCTTCACCCTTTAGTGCCTCATTGAATCGTCTAATAACACGTTGAAAATTCTTTAATGAGAACATACACCAGAAGTGCGGGGGAGGGAGAAAATGTAAACGGAATTTTGCAACAATGATTCGCTAAATGCTAATAAAGTAATTTCTCTTTTCTATTTCAAAAGTATATTATTTGATATTCCCCGTAAATTACTTAAGACGTCCTTTTCATTTGATAGCGACACAATTAAAGAAATCGCAGACGTTTGGACAAGCTTCACAGAGAAAGAAATAACGAGTCATTTTCTACGAGAGACAAACTAAATTAAAGGGTTCGAGCAATAAAAAAAAAAGGAAAAAAAAGTAACGGAACGGAACAAGGAAGATCTGGCTACAGAGGGAAAAAATATTAAGTAATAGAAGGGGTGCACCGGTCTTAATATAGGTGTTCACGGGGCTGAGTCGTGGCTGCGAGCGCTCTTTAATTGTAGTGACCGAGGGCCAGCCCTTACTGTTGAAAACAGGGCCGCAGCCTTTCATTCCCGTGCCGACAAGCGAGAAAAGGTTGCACAGGGGGAGGGATAAGGAAGGGGTAGAACGGGCCGTAAAAGATAGGCTAGCTTTCGACGGGAAAAATAGACTCGGCTACACGCCAGACCAGATTGCCTACAAGACCGAGACCGGATGATACGACGCCAATCGCCATTCGCTAGACTCAAAAAACGGGAGACTTCTGCTTTCAACGTCCTTCCATCGTTGACATTCTATGGAGTTTTAAGCTAATCAAATGAAATTTATACTGAGGGGAGAAAGAAGGGAATTTGATTTCAAAGTTTTAAAGTGGGGACGATTTTTTTTTTTCTTTTTGTTAAGATTCTATGCTCTAGAGCTTATATCTACTGACATTTCCTTTTATTCAATTTTAAATAACATTTAAGTGAGTTTGAATTTAAAAAAAATACAAATTCTTTGTAATATTTTTAATACAATTTTACTGGCCTATGTAAAAAAATAATAATAATAATAATAAAGAAAAACGTACCAGAGAGAGAAATAACGTTTTTCTTAGGCTACAAGATAATCTTTATCATAATTAGTGGGTAGGGGTTTAAATTATTAATTGCTGCAATTTTAATGAAAAACACATTTTTAGGATTATGCTTGTCCGTATGAGTTTGATAAATCAAAAACGCAACGAGCTAGATGGATGAAATTTATTATCTGGCCCTTTGTATCCTATCAGAATTCATCAGTTTGTTTGTTAATTTGATGTTTTGTGATTATAAATATTTCGAACTCGTTCTATATCAATTACGATACAGGAAGAAATATATAGGAACTCTGTACTTATACTTAGATGTAAATTATGGTTATGCAATAAAAGTTGCGTCTCGAAAAGTTTATTATTATGAATTTAAAATTGAAAGAGGGATTTTAATTTTAGCGACGGTATAGACAGATGTTTTGCTTACCATCTCTCTTCTCACCTAGAATGCCATCAATGCTGTGTTTGTGGCCACCGTTGCGATCGTCCTTCTTGTCGAGGTCGTCTTCGGAGTCGCCCTTGGATCGGCCCCGCAAAACTCTACTGATGGAACTGACCGACGGGGCCGTACTCCTGTCACAAATGCCCTCCTGCTTAAACGAAAGGAATACAGATTATCAATCTCTTATGCACATGGGAGAAAAAAAATTTTTAAAAAAATTCAAGCAGAATGGGGAGTTTTAAAATCCTTCCATCCCTATTTACAATAATGTAACTGAGCCGACTATGTTTACCTGTATCATTTTTGTAAATTTAAATTTTAAAAATGTTAATGCAATTTTTATTTTTTACATTAATTTTACAGTGTTGGGATTTTCAGGTTCAAATTTTTAGAAGTAAAAATCATCTTTTAAATTTGAAATTATCGGAGTATTTTGTTATTGTTAAATATAATTTTTCCCAATGTTAAAAATAACCTTGTATAATCAGGAAAGACAATTCTGGAAGATCTTTATGTGGACTATCCAAACCTCTGTAACATTCTGGACTATCGTTTGGCACGTACCAGCAGATCTCTTTCCGAACAAGTTAACATCTGAAGAAATGCGGTAAAGTTCGTGTCACCATAGCAAACGATGAGGAAACAGCAACTGAAGAGAACTTCAGCAATAGCTCATGATCCAGACTTCGTGCGACTTTTCTAATGCTAAGATTAAAATCAAATTGAAGAGGCAAGAATTACCACAAAAAGAACTGATTCAAACTGAATCACTAACTAAAAAAGGATTCCCGATGCATTTCACTTGTGACAGAAGATCTGGGAACTCTCAAAGAGAACTACGCTGAAGGTAACGGCGATACAAGAATAAGAACCAGGTATAGTGTAAGTGTCTTTAAGAAAATCCGGAAACATCTGGGTACAATCACGTTTTATACAAGGAAAATGGGCAGTTTCAAAGTTTTATAGTAACCAAACTGATAAGCAAATAATATGCAATATGCGTAGTAGCATAGAGTAGGAAAGAAAGTTTCACAACTGCAGAAATTAGTAATGTCAGCATCCGCGAGGTTCCGTTGAATCAGCTAAGCAAAGTGGCCGCTATTCCGGTAGAGAAGGCTGGAATTAACAAATTCAAGTTTGATTATTGTCGTATAGTGTCGATATAGTAATCATGGCAATAAAAATATACGACAGCCAAAACTGTGGACACAAGGATAACAATAAAGGAAGAAAAGAAACCACTATTCCACATGAATGAATTTTTTAAAAACTCATACATGTATGTACATTTTGGAGCTCTCCGTCTCCATCAGTGAGAAACAACAAGTGCACATTTAGATTGAACTAGAACACTGGTAGCTTGTGCAAAGGGAAAATCTTTGTGACACCAGACATGGCAGAGTTGATTATCTTACTGATAACTGCCCTACAAAGAACATTGTAACTTTGCTTAAAGACACTAAAAAAAAGGGGAAAAAAATGTCCATATCAATAATACTTTGTTTTCTACAAAACATTCAAAGTGTCATTTACTTTATAGTATCCCTATATAACTATGATATTTAATCCATTGTTATCTTTCTCTAGGAAAGCATGAGCATACGTGAAGGAAATAAAGAGGAATTAGAAGCAACCAAGAAGCTGGTGACTCTATTGAAAACCAATATACCAAAACAACTATACACCTGTCGAAGACAATTTAATTTAATTAGAGGATCTTATGTTCGAAAACTAAAAACTACTTCTCAAAATTCCATTTCAACCGAGTCAGGTTCATCAAAAAAAAACAAAAAAAAAACAACCCACGAGGAGACGGAGAAACATAAATTCGGCAATATACCAAGTTAGAAAAGGGAAACAATACTTTTACAAGAGAAGAAATATTAATTACATTATGGCTGTGGGTATTACTTACAGCAAAGAAGGCGATGAAATACAACCATTTCCCACAAAATTATTTATTCAGTATTTCGAATCAGCTCTTAAAGTTAAAAAGTTTTTAAAAAGTTATTTTTGTTGGCCTGTGCTATCTTCACTAATGTTATTTTTACGAAACAAATTTTTACGCTTCAAAAAAATTTTCTAAATGTAAAAATTAGTACTATTCTGTTGTCCTGGCGCCACCCTATAGATAAAGAAAATAATGCCAGGAAAGAATTACATTGCCATCTATAGAGTAGCATCGGGATGACAGAATGGTACAGTAAAAAAAAAGTTTTCGTAAAAATACTGTTCATTAATAAACTGTTTAATAGAAAAGCATTAATAAAAATAATCAAATTAAAAAAATAGTTTGGGAAACTAATATGTCTAATATCGCTTAATGGTTCATAAAAGTTTGCACTCTGAAAAGTTTGGGAAACACTAAAAACCTTCTTTTCATTAAAAGAGGTTTCTTTTGAAATATTCAGATTTACTCTCTTAACTCCTCAGAAACTTGATTAATTTTATTAAATATATTTTCAGTTAATTGTAAATATATATAGAAATTTTTAGTTCTTATTAATCAGATATCATTAACGGCAAATCACATTTAGTCGATATTCAAATCTTTCGCATGAAGAAAAAGAGTGTTACTAAGCTCGAAAGAAATTTGATGTTGAAGACATGACTTTCCTTCAGAGTTTTTTGAATGATGAATATGAAACTTTCAGAGGTAGCGCGTTCATAAAAAACAAATCGTAATTTGGTTTGCTTAAATTATATCTTTGGCCTAATTAATTTATTTCACTATCGTAGTAAAATTTCGCAAAATTCGAAACGTAAATTCATTCTTGAAATATTGAATCCCCCATCGAAGTGCATTGATTAGAAGATTTAAATTTGGAGTTTCGTGAACAGCTGCCCGATAATTTTGGCACTGAAGATAAATTTTGTTGCCAGGAAGATCTTTCATTCACTGAAATTTGAATACCCTGAAAATTAATTTGACAAATTTGGAACCTGACCCTACTTCTTGTATTAGTGATCTTGGAACTGCAATTTTATGAATGAAATGGATTTGAACTTGACTCATTATATATTTAGTAGGAATTAAGACAGCTAAAAATAATTCAGGATTTTTTTTTCAGATTCAGAGTATCATATTTTTGTTTTAATATTTTCCTGAAACGTGGTGTTCTGATATTTTTGTTTTTGCTATTCTATTAAAGTTAAATGGTCCCGCTTTGGAACATGGTTCATATAGTAAAAGTGATGAAAACGATGGACATGTCATATAAAAAGTGCAACCCAATCTATTCACTTTATTTCTTTAAATAAATTAGCATTAAATTATATACTTTCAGTGATAGGATAAACATTCTCTATTCAGTAAGAAATATTCTATTTGAATTTTAAACATAAGAAAATAATAATAATAATAATAATAATAATAATAATAATAATAATAAAAGAATAGAGCTGTAATATGATAAATATGTAAAATATGTAAAAAAAAATAAAATATGTAAAGTGATAATATATTTTTATTTTCACTTTTTACATTGCAAATCAGATTTATTATTTTATTCACGTTTCAAATTGATTTCAAAATTGCAATAAACCGCCAATTATCCGGATCGAATTTTCCCCTTCCGTGAATTTCGGCGTACGAGCAACACTGATTTAATTTTAAACGGTTTAAACGATATACTTAGAAAAAATAAAACGATTTCATCTTTAAATCAAAAGCTGTTATAGGACAACTTTTTAAAGGCTTTTTTTTTAATTGACATGCATTATGTAAATAACCTGAATCGTTTGATTTAACGTTTAATAATGGTTATGAATATTTGGAAAAAAATTTTCGTGGAAGGAAAAAAACCTTCCCTATGTTATCTATAAACAAATTGAATGAGGGAGAAAATTTCATTATGAAAGATTATTAAGAAACAGGTGTCTTTATTCACTTTGAATATTTCTTATTAACCACCTGTCGGAATTTTTTTCAGAGAGAATTCCACATGATTTCGGTCTGATATAAAAAAGGTTAAAAAATTTTAAATCAGGTGAATTTGAATTTTGGGAATACAGATACACGATCAAGTTTGAGATGAAATGTAGATGGGCAAGAATTCCGTAAACTTGAATTGTAGCCCATTTGCGTTACATACTGAATGAATAACATTTATTGATTCAAGGAAAATGAATAATATAAGCATTGATTTAAGCGTATCTTTTATTTCACTGTCAATTGGAAAATAGAAAAACTGCATCAGCGTGAGTGATTTCGTGCATGGCAACAAATTCCACCATTTTAAACAATTATAAATATCTTAAGTAAAAAAGAGAAATGTATTATACTATACAGTTTAGTAAAAATTTTCGTTTATAAATTATAATAGAAGATAAAATAAAACAAAATAAAATAAATATAAATTAATTATATGCGAGAGGTGGTCAAAAAGTAAGGTTATAAAGCCTGCAGTGAAACGTGTACATTGTATTTCATACAATCAACATAGCCAACTGATAATACATACATTAGGTTATTTTTCGACATAGTCTCCATATCGGTTTAGGCACTTGTTGGTTCGTGGGTTGAGTTTGAATATTCCCTCCTGGTAAAAATCCTGTCCTTGCGTGTTAGCCACGTTTCACCTCCTCGTCTGAAGCGAATCGTTGGTCTCCTAGGTGTTCTTTCAAGTGAGGAAAGAGGTCAAAGTCGCTTGGAGCGAGGTCCGGGGTGTAAGGAGGGTGTTCGATGATGTCCCAGTGAAACTACCTCAACAGCGTGATAGTCTTCTGGGCTGTATGAGCTCGCGCGTTATCGTGAAGAAGGATAAAGCCCTCGGTGAGAAGTCCTGGCCGTTTCCTTCTGAACAAGTCCTGGCCGTTTCGCGACAACGTGGCTGAACACGCAAGGACAGGATTTTTACCAGGAGGGAATATTCAAACTCATCCCATGAACCGACAAGTGCCTAAACCAATATGGAGATTATGTCGAAAAATAACTTAATGTATGTACTATCTGTTGGCTGTATTGGTTGTATGAAATAAAATGTACACGTTTCATTGCAGGCTTTGTAACCTTATTTTTTGATCACCCCTCGTAGATCACCAATAGTCCAATATTGTATGAGATGGTTGAGTCAAAGATGCTGAAGCAGATGAAGAAATGTTGTGATATTCTTGAAGAATTAAGGTTCAGAAGGAAACAGAAGAAAACATAAGAAATTATTGAAAAAAAGTTATAGTAGATGTTTTTGAAAAAAAAATCAAGATCAGAAGGAATTGTCGAGTTGAAGAAGTTAGTCTTGCAGGAGGGAACCGGAGATGTTGAAGAATGTCAGAGAAGAAAATTTTTCATCGATAATTTGAACAGCTGAGGTATGGCGTAGAATAAAACCCTCACAGAACATTCATGAGTTATTCTTAAGAAAATTTTTAAACATTCTTCAACATCTCCGGTTCCCTTCTGCAAGACCAACTTATTCAACTCGACAATTTCTTCTGATCTTGATTTTTTTCAACTCCTTCAGCACCTTTGACTCAACCATCTCATACAATATTGAACTATTGGTGATCTATGTAATTAAATTTATATTTATTTATTTATTTATTTGATTTTATCTGTTATTATAATTTGTAAAGGAAAAGTTTCACTAAAATTATTTAATTATAAATATCATTTCGGGGTGTATTCGAGTTGTTGATATTCAAATTGGGTTGTTGTCTGTGGTTTCTTACTTTGATCAGTCGGTCTCTGATTTCCCAGCTGAAGATTCCGGGGTTTTCCTTTTTGTACTCCTCGATCTTCTTCTCGACCTCGGGGGTGGCCACGCGGGGCTTGCTGCCACCAATCACACCCGGCCGGATGCTGCCCGTCTCCTAGCAACCGCAGATGAAATACGAAGGGTATTTTAGTGTGATAATTTCCGCAGTTTGGTCGAGAACTATAATTTTCCCTGCAATTTACCAACAGAATTACGCTGCCACTTCTAATCAAACTGAAAATAGATTTTCTCCGGCCGGAGAAAAAACCTTTAATGACAACATTCACATCCTTAATTCCCTCAGTTGAAGAGGGGAACTTAGGTGATGGGTAAATGCCGACTGTCATTAGACAGGATAAATAGATTATATATTTTTTATTTCGTTATTTTTTACAGCCCAAAAAGTTAATAAGAGAAACAAGGATATGTAACGTACGCTATGATATTCCAATAAGCATCGCGAAAAAAAAAATAAAAATTACGGCTTGCAAATAATATCAAACAAAGCGTTACCCAATTTTTATTTTAAAGAATTGCAGCTAAAAAATTATAGTTCTCTGAATTTAATAATCATGAATGTTTATGAATTTCGTAAATGCTTTGGCAAAAATTGAGCTTGAAATTTTTATGGAAGAAAGTTGTAAGTGATGAAATTAAATAAAGTGTGATTTTCAGGGAAAAGAACTTCAAAAACAAAAGAAATAATACTACAACAGTTGTTGTTAATGTTTTTATAGGTAGACAACTGGAAAAAGGATCATAACAAAATATGCTGTATGCTAATAAGAGTGATGATCGTCTGAGACTTTTTTATATTTTACCAAGGGGGAAAAAAATAAAATTAACTCTTCTATTTTAGTTGTTTGAAAACTCGTTCATATTTTCTAAAATTTTCTATATTAAAAATAATAAAAAGGGCAATTTATTTATATATTACAAAATGGTCTTGTATATAATTTATAAACTTGTTTTCATATATGTTTACTGCTAAAAGAATAACTTTTCAAGAGGTGCGTTTTTTTCAAATTTTTAATGAGGCCAGAAAAGATATAAGTTCCTAGCAAGGATTTCAAATGAACTTACCTGGTATCTATTGAGGATTTTGGACACACAGCCGTGGGAGACCCGGAGCTGGCGGCTAATGACACAAGGTCGAATCCCCGCCGCTGCCATTTCGACAATTTTGAGTCGAATGTGATTGGGCAACGGTCGACCATTGATGAAAACCCCTCCGAGCTGATTTACACGACCTTGTCCTGACATTAAAAAACAACAAGAATTAAACAATTAGTCTCTCGCCGTAATGAGCGTTAAATAAAAGAGAAGCCCTATCTATTCGGGTTTTGCACTTAACTAATTGCACACAATTGAGTTATTAATTATTATGTGACAAATATTAGTCAGTTCATTAATTTATTTTCGGGACTTTGAAAGTTTAAATTATCGTGAACGAAAACTAAATTTATGAGGAAAATGAAGCATGGAAAAAAAAATCTTAATTAAATTGATAATCAATTATGTAGCTTGAGTAACAAACTCTCATGGAAACCAGACTCGAAGCATATTTCGAATGATAATCGCAAATAAAAAAAAATGTTTTTAAACGTGTCGTTGACATGTTATTTTAATGGCATAATGAATATCGTAACCAGTATTATAAAATAAAACAGGTTAAATAAAGGAAGAAAAAAAACAGGTTTCAAAAATAACTCACCAAGTGGAAAGTGAAAATGTAAATCAAAGAGAAAGAAGGGAGCTCTATAAAGGGTTCATTCTTATTAAAATCATCATATTATATTTCTTTGGCATATATTAATAAATAGAGATGGCAAAGACCAGACAAGAAAAAAAAATGAATGAACCCATTGAATTCACACGTGAGAATCGGAATCATGAAATGGCCAAGAGCATTCGCCAGTTGACAGGCGTCCATTTCAATCAACTGCCCAGTTATTACGATTCTATGCATGTCGATAACGTTAAATGGGCCTCGACCGTAAACAATTCGGTTTTAATCAAGATGACAGCGTAATTTGTCTCTCGCTAAACAGGAATGTCCCCACAGAAGGAGACGACGGAAGGAACTGTTGGGACGAAACGGACATTCCTCCGCGGCGGCTCGCTTCAACGGAATATAAACCTCCAAGAAAAAGAGAAGGAGAAAAAGAGGGCAGTGAATATCAAGAGCCCTTGAAATGGTGATTTACGACTGCTGGAGATGCTGTTGACATTAATTAATGCATCTCAACGTCATTTTTCTCTTCATTCTAATTTTCCCATTCATTATGTCCACCCCACGGTTTTTGTTGTAGCATTTTTTCTCCCTTCATTGTCTTTCGTTTTCAATCTCGCTTTTCCATTCTGTAATTATTACACAGTTGTTTGAACGTTATTGAAATTTATAGTGCTTGCTCCTTCTTCGTCTTTTTAATTAGATATTCATTGTTTTCACCTTTCTTTGTTCAAATTGAAAAGTTTTGAGATCTTGTAAATCCTTTTAAGTTTTTATTATTTTCTTATGAGTAGAAAACTGCCATTCAATAAACTTTAAATTAAGTAATTAACAACATTTGTATATTATCGGATAATAACGTTAATTACGAATCTGATTTTTACTATAAAGATATATTACGAATACTTTATGGTTCAATATATTCACATCCCTTAAACGGGTTTACACATTTTTACCAATTTGAATGTGCATTTATCTGTATGAAGGAATCTCAAAAATGATATTTCAAATTAATTTTTAATAGGAAAAAGTGAGACATTGTTTGGAATGATTAGCTATTTATGCAGGAATTTTAATGGCTACTTACAGAAATCAAACAAAGATCATGAATAGTGGAGAATTGCATAAGTTGGGACAATCCGATTTTAAAAAATTTAAGCAATTTTTGGTACTACTTGTTGCACTTCGTCGAAGGAGGCACTCTTTGTGTGATCCACGAGACCGAAGCTGCAGCCGATTTCCACAAAATATCTGGTAAGTTTTATTCACTTCTAAATAAAATGCGTCACCTATAGCTTGTGCTAACTGTCGAGAGATAGAAAGATCATAGATCAATTGTGAATATCCTATTTTGATTGGTATATCGATGGGTTGTTTTCAAAGCAACATGTACTTCATGCCGCCATTAGATTTTCTATGTTCAAAGTTACCATTTTCCTCAGTCGGGACAATGTAAATTTCCTAAAATGGAACAGTGTTTTTTCTCAAAGAACAAATAAGGATCAAAAGAGAAAAAACTAAAAAAGTTCCCACAAAAGAATGGTTTTGCATAATTTGCAAGGACCATATGTACAGTCATCAAAGGGAAATAATCCACACTTGAATTTTACTCTAAGTTTTACCGTTTCAATATTAATTTATTTTTAATAATTTATTATTACATTTAGAGTTAACATTATTAAGATTATTAAATTTAAATAATTATAATTAAAAAAGCTATTAAAACAATACATTAGCATGAAATGTAATATTAAGTATTAAACCCGTGTGGATTATTTCCCTTCGATGACTGTACCATCCACTTGCGACTGGATCCAGTATATCCAATGCAAAGAATGGGCAAATGAAACTGCATAACCACGGATAAAGTCCATTTTACTATTTTTGCATGTAGCAACAAAAGCCAAAAGTTGATATCAAAAGTCAACATAAGAAAAGTTAAGTGCTTTGTTTCACTTAATACTGTATTTTCCTATGTCCCGTCTTAGGCTCCTGCTTCCATAAGATGAGAATTGTTACAATTATAATAACTTATGGCTATCAATATCGAAGCGGTTAATGCCTTAGACGATAAACAGATATATGTTATGGCCTTTCAACATATATATCTAAGGCTTTCAACACGGTCTCTCATCCCCAGCTGTTCACGAAACTGGAAGTCCTGGGTGTTGCAGGCAGAACCTTTGGACTTATAAAGGATCTTTTTAACCAACGTACGAATTGTACTGTGACTACGAGCAAAACTATATATGGGCCAGCCAAAAGAGGTATACCACAGGGATTCTCCATCAGGATTTTCATCTGCAAATCCTTCTGCGCCATTGAACGCCTTAGACACTCTACAGTTACGTAAACGGCTGCTCAACGTGGAACCATTACTCGCTTCGTTTCATGAGATTCAACAATACCCTCTTTGCGGCCTTGATTGCCCCAATTTTCCAATTGAGTTTAAACTTAAGAATACGTGCCTTCGTCGACGATATTATTTTAACTAAGGCCTACCCACGGTCCCAAATAGCCGATATTGACTTAGACATCAATACAAACATTAAACAGCTTCGACAATGGTTCAGCAATAGAGGCATGCTAATCAACCCGGAAAAGACTACGATACTCAAACTAGACAAATACCAAGATACCAGTAGAACAACTATCCAAATTTTGGGCCTCATCTTTGATAGTAACTTAAAATTCTCCCAGCAGATCCATATGATAGTATTCGCAGGGAATAGGCTAAAATTCCTTATTAATAGACTCGGGAAGATATTATCTAGAAAAGAAATTATCATAATTTTAAAAACTATTGTAATTCCAAAATTTACATATGCTATTCTGATATGGAGCCCACCTAATAAGCATCTACAAGAACAACTGAAAGTTGCCTTCAATAGTGTTATACGTATGGCTTTTAATCTGACGACCAGACAATCCATTACTCAATCCTGTAACGAAGCCCAAATAATGAACTTTAATTCCCTTATGAACTTTACCAAACTTAAAGAACTTGCGAGGGCTTTTCTTAATATGCGACACCCGGCCCTCTTTGTTTTGTGTTGGTTTAACGACGGCCCTAATTCTAGGAATACCACACGTTACCTCTTGACACCGCCCACGATTATCTCTTGTTGGAAAGAGAAAAGAGAAAGGTGGCTACATATCTTGTAATTTTTTTCACCAATTAACTACTGTTATCATTATAAGTTATACGATAAAGTTAGAAAGACATACAGCGGAACTGAAAAACCTGAAAAAAAGGAAATACCTCTAATCGAAAAGAAAGAACAAGATATGATTATTACGGATTAGAGATTCTTTCCTTCTCTTCACATCAAACAAAAATTAAAATATGTATAGCAGTATTTTTAAAGAGCAGGAAAACGTTAGAAACAGGCTGCAAAAGTCTTTTGTTGTTGAGCTACTGTTTAATTGCACTTTTATTTTCGTCAAACATTGTCTCTTCTGATGACTCGAGGGGTCTGGCCTCATCTATTCACAGCTGTTCTTTCTTTTATTTTCCTTTAGCTTTCTGTGCATTCATTTTCCTCTCTCTCCTCTTATTTTTCGGCAGTGATCCGCATTCCAGGCAGAATGCCAAACTCCATAGATGCCACGTAATTTGCTAATGGTCCTTGGCTGAAGCGGTCCTTTTATGGGAGTCGCACCGAGGGGAGGGGAGGAATGGTTAATTGAGGGCGAAGAATGGCCAATGCCGAAAAAACTCATCAAGAGCTGTCTATCAGAGCTCCCATGTATATAGCTAAATGTATGCAGTCGGCTGTCTTCTATTGGTGAAACCATTACACTCGCCATCTTACAGAGACTTAATTATTCAACCTGATTTCTATCAACACAGTATATACTGACTCCTCGCTTACATCGCTTAATAAGCGGTAAAGAAAATGGAACTTTGAAAAGACAAAGGACAAGCTTTTCAAGTTTAATAACTCTATTCTTTAAATAAATTAAAAATGCCATATTGATCTCATTTTTTTCAATACAAAAGCTTTCAAGAACTAAAGGATAGTACTATAATTTCTACAGTTATACAGAAATCCTCTCTGACACTTCTACCCCATGTGCAGAATTTAATAAAGGTAAGTAAGGATGAAACAGATTATCAGCAGACTTTATATGCATAGTAAAGCACTTTATGGAAAATGAGAGATATGGTTGCTTTCATCTACGTGTTTGTATATGAATGTCTATCAAGAACTTTGAGCATGGGAACTCAAGAATTAACTAATTTCGAGCTCATTAGATTATGCCGTATATAACTTGAACTTAATTTACGTAAGCGCTTTTATGCTCAATACAGAACTAAAAATCCTGGAAGAGGGCCTGAAATTGTATTGAAATATTGGGCAATATTCGCTATAATTATATAGACGTTTATAGTGCATACGCTTCAACAATCACAATCGTGATCAATCGTTGAAAATGTTGAAACGTTTGGACTACTAGAACACTTCAGAGCTTAAAGCTTTACTAGGCATTTATAATTATAAAATTCTATATTGTATCTAAGCAGATATTCTGAAATATTCAATAGCTTGAAAATAGATGGAAACTGAAATGAAAAATATCTGCGGTAGCTAGTTGGTTGAAAGCAGTTGATCGGAACTTCATGGTTCCTGGTTCGAATCCAGGTCGGGTTCCATTTATTTTCAAGCTGATAATAATAAATATTGTAATAATGATAATGAGAAAACTTTTAGGAATTATTTTTCTACACTTTTCATTCATTAAATCTCTACACATTTATTTTAATTTTTTAAACAGAAAGTTCCTCGAAGTTCCATGAAAATACCAAAGAGGTTAAGCGAAATTTTAATGGAATGGAAATTCTAGGTACTTTTAAATGATGCTCTAAATGCATAATAATCTCTAATTGCATATAAACTATTAAAATAGATGTAACAGCATAATTGAAAGATCTTTTGTAATAGATATATTATTCAAAATATCAATTATTAAGCAGATAGCGGAACCTCCTTTAACACTTTGTTAAACTCGCTGAAAAACTTTTTAAAACCGCAATTAAGAATACAAACTAAACTGAAAGCTTCTTTGAATAATCGAAAAATATTCAATTTGAAAATAAACCTAGTCTAACTTTATCATCATCATCATTATTATGTTAGTTGACGATTAAGGGATGTCTACGCAATGAGATTTGGAACGAAGAGTTCGATAGTGGACGTTGGAAAAGCGCGCCAGCACGAGTTCCAAGTCATCGCCAATTGGCGCTCGACTTTGAAACAAAAGGAAGTGGTGGCTCCTCTGGCTAATTACACTGCCAACATGGCGGTTCCCATGACAAGTGTAATTAATTAAACACTAATTCCCTAATGATGGAAGCCTAGTCACTCTGTTCCGACGACTGTGGCGGTGGAGCCCCGGCACTGTTTCCGCTCTCTTGTCTCTCTCCCCTCGGGGCAGCTTCTCTTCTCCTTTTTCATCCTTCGTCATCTTTTTTTTTTCTTCTTTCCTTCATTCTACGCTCGTTTTTACTAACATTCTTCCTCTCCCACCCCTCTTTCTTTCCTCTTTAGAAGTGTAAAATTATTATTCTCAGAAAAGCACACAATGGCCGTAATCTCTCCTATAGAATCCAGGGAGGCCGTTGCTGGTGCACAAAGCGCTTTGTTGGTATTGCGAAGATTTTAATTGTTTAACTAAAGGCGAAGGGGCGACAGCAGGAGGGGCTTTTGCGGAGCCGATGAGAAAAGATGGGAAAATGTATATTAGAACGATGGAAGGAAGAAACATAAAAAATTACGATGAAAAATGAAATGTGTGTTGCTGAACAAAGATAATTTAGAAAAGAGTGATGGGGAATAGTGTTAATAATTCCATGATAATCAACAAAAGACAGATGATGTTGCCTACACATCCCCTAGTTTCTTTTCTGCTCTCATTCTTTCATCTCTCTCGTGTATGTTCTTTCAAATTTGCTACCAAGAAATCTATTCGCCCATGAAACAGTGAAATAAAATAAATTCGATGAATTAGTAAATGATGCAGCAACACAGCTTCAATTATAATAAAATTTCAAAAGACCGCACATTTAAAAAAAAAGCATCGCCATTTAAAGCGATTTATTAATCAAATTTTTTCCAGTACTTATGAAACCATATTGAGTTTCACATTCTTTAGATTGCTATCATAATTAAATCATATTTTTAGATTTCAAAGTTAATTTTCTTCGACGATTTTTTTTTTTGGTTCACAAATTATGGTAATTCCCCTTCAATATTCAACGTTATATAATGAGTTTATGTTTCTTACACGAAAAAAAATTTCCCTTCAACGCTAATAAACTTTGACACTCATATGGATATCTTTTTCCTTGTTTCTAGGAGCGCGGATGACATATAGGTGAAAGAGAGCCAAGGAAGTTTTAAATAACGAGAGAGTCAAGAATAAAATATACGAGCTACAACTGACAGTCTAGATGGTATTAGCGATAAACTTAATCTCTCTGGAAGATTAACCAAAAAATAAAAAGGAATAATAATATTATCGGATCATATAAAGAAGACTAAGGAATGCCTTGTGGACGAAATGATCTCGAATGTGCACATCGTCTAAAAGTAAGCGGCGTTAAATGAGATTATTGCCATTTAATTACATGTTAATCGATGTCATTCTTGAAAGAGAGACATTACAGATTTGTATTGAAGTCAACCGTTGCTAATGTCAAGGAATTTCATTCACATTAATTTACGAAGAAATATATACAAAAAACCCAACATGTTTAATTAATAGCTTTCAATAAATTAGAATAATCTAATAGAGAAATATACAGTATATCATTAAATATCAGATGTGATCACAGTTTTTTCAGTGTTTAATGTAAATGTGCGCAGACATTATGTAAAATTCTAAGAGAAAGCATAGCGCGGGAAAGATACTTAATTTTACGGAACATGAGCCATAAAAGGTTAGCAGCAAGTGGTTGTTTCCATTTTCTTTTATAATTTCTGTTCGCAATCTTTTTTTGCTGCAACATAATAAAATATCAAACATACAAATTTATATGTGTACATACCTACAAATTAGCGGAGTATTTTTATAAATTAAAATTGCCTAGCAAATCTTATGAAAACCCTTAAATATCTAATTTCAACCAAAATCCCATCACGTATTTTCTTTTTACCCGGGGACAAAGAATAAATACTTAAAAAGTAATTCTGAAAAAATAAACACAGAGCTATATTATAATGTCAAGCATTATGGAAGAGTCTACTGAAGTTGAAAGCATGGCGGCCACATTTTAAAAATACGAAGCAACATACTCAAAGACTGAAAGGATAAAAAAAGATGAAGATCGTTTTAAATTCATTTAAGAAAAAAAAAATCGCTGTGATTTATACGCGATTTATCCATCAGTTTCATTCCCAAATACTACTAGACAGGGTTGAGGGTCTTTTTTTCATTACGCTTTTTTTTCCCCTTTACTATTCTAAGGTTCTTAACATTTACATCGTCATCGCGCTCAATGTCACGTGTCGACCATCAAACTCTTGACGGATTCGTCTCAGACGATGAGGAATCACTGATGGTGATGAAGAGGAAAGCAGCCGAATTCGTCTTCGGCCACATCTGCTGTTGACACACCAACAACCGGAGCTTCTCGAACAGAATTAAAATATGAACCAGAGAGAATTGAAAGACGACCAACGCCGTTCCGCTCCTAACGCGGCAGAAAGAGGCAACGCTGTCTCTTGCCGAGCCCTCTCCCACCCTGATCCCCTCCCCCGGCAGCCCATCTGCAATTCTTGGCCGACGGTCCTGCAAGCAAAGCAAAGCAAAACACAGACCCTGATGACCGTACTTTCAAAAGCCACACTTTGTGTCAGACACAGGATCGTCTATGACACTTCCAAGCAACTTTCATCTTTAAAATATCCGATGCAACTCCATCGTGTTTATCTATAGATTCCTACGCTCGTGTGTCTATAGTTAAAAATGAGTCAAATATTTATTCTTTTTTAGTTAAAAATCATTATATTTGATAGAGCTTTTTCTTAATTGATGCAAACGATTTTTAAAGACACAACAGCTTGCTTTAAATATTTAATAGAACAATCTAAATGCTTGAATGAAATACATCGCAGACAAATTCTAACATTACTGCCCAAAATTCCAAAATCTTTTTACAAATTTCCATTTTAAGCAAAACCTATAAGCGCAAAGACACAGAAAAGAGACGGACACTTGTTCTTATCCCTCTTTTGGGTTTGGCAATATACCAGGGCCATTTAAAAGTAAAGAGATATCATTTACACGAGGCAAAAGTTTAATGCAGTTCACTTATTTACACATTTAATGCAGTTTCCTTAAGGTTTTAGTATTTCATTTAAGACTTGATTTCTTTTGATTGGCAGCTTCTGGCACTCTTCATGTTGGTACCGAGTATGCCGTACTACACTGTTGCTGGACATTAACATTGTTCCAAACCTCATTAAACTTGTCGACAATACGTCTTTGGGATATCGTAATGTCCAGTGACATATAGTTTTGAAAATACGCTTTCTTCATTATCTTCACCTTTTGCTTGAGTTCTGAACACTTCCATCAAAACAGCGACAATGAAAGCCATCAGTAATGACTTGTAACTGCTGATTAGGAATCGGAATATTTTCTAAGGAATAATGGAAAATTAAAACATGCAGATTTAAGAACTAGAATGACGTTTTTCTATTATTATTTTCATCATTAATACAGAATATTACTTTAGAAATGGTGACTTTTTTATCTTTAAGGAAACAAATCGAAAGTCAAAATTTGTTGTGCACTAAGAGAGATCACACGAGCTGGATACTCGTTGGCCTTGGTTGCATCCAGGTCGCGGAATTTTTCTTTCCGTTTTTCATGTCAATATCTTTACCTTATTTTGGAGAGTTAACTCCAGTTATTATTTATTACTTTCTTATGAGCTTTCATCATCTTTCTGATACATCTGTTCTGTCAGTGGTACTTACGTTGACTACTTTGTAGCCTTTAGGACATTTGTCTTTAGGAGACAGCCTTGCTAGTGGCCCGGTTGGTAAAGGCGACGAACTGAATAATCGTGGTCCCTGGTTCGAATCCAGGTAGCAGATTTTTTCTTCCGTTTTTTCATGTTAATATCTTATGGTGCAATGTTATCAAGATTTGGAGGAAACTGCGCATAGATTCTATTTTGAGATAAAGAATCTGAGATAAATCTGACCGCATGAGATGGAAATTCTTATTCTTGTAGAAGGGAAACCAAACAGTGTAGCACGGCATACTCGGTACCAACATGAAGAGTGCCAGAAGCTACCAATCAAAAGAATCAATGAATGATGCGCTTTCTCCATTCGTTTGAACAGAACTTTTGGAATTTCAGATCGACGAAAATGACCTTCTTGATCTTTCTATCATTAAGGCTTAATCGGCGGGCAATAGGTCAGATTAGCAGACCATTAAGATAAATAATAGATATTAAATAAAAAACAAAAAATAAATATATAATAAAATGGATTGTCTAGGAGACCGGGTACTTCGTTAACATTAGCTTTTATATTATTGTATATATGAAAAAATATAAATAAAAACACAACGCTTCTAAGGAATCGTTTTTGCTTATTTTTCTAACTTCATTTTCAGCCTTAGCAAAACGCATGGGGAAAATATTCCCCCAGCTGTTGGATGAGATATGCATGAGTTGTGCATCTAATCCATAATACCAATTCATAATCAGTAAGTAGAAGTTGATTCTACACGACTCTCAAAAATTAATTCTAATGTTTATTGTAACTGAACTCCGTATTCAACTTTCACACAATTTAGACTTCATAATGGCATAATCACAGCGGTTCATCTTTAAGCATCAATAATCACCAAAAATTTATTAGGAAATTCACCATCCGTAATGGAATGGAAAATACCAATACTCCAGGCGAACAACACCAATGAAATAAAATAATCCGAAAAATTCAATACTTTTCAAATAAAAGTTTTGTACAGTGATAATATAAGTATCTTAAAATGTTTAAGACACACATTACAAGTACTGTATATAAAATTCGTAGAGTTCTGTTGCAATTTCTGTTATGAAAAGGTGAAGAGGTAATGAACCATCTAATTCAACAAAATAATATTGTATAATCTTGTACAAACAATTAAGATGAGAAACACTCGGAAGTAAAAATGATCTGATGCCACATTGTGTTAATGGGTGCACTTTAAATATTTTTTATTTGGAAACATGGTTAGAAATTTTATTATATAGACTTTCAGAAAATTTCGCTAAAGAAGCAGAGAATAATTGTCATGACGAATTAATTCATCAATATAAGGTTTGTATAATTACTATAGTAATATTCAGCCTCTCCTCACCCTCAGCATCATTAGAAACATTTAGACCACCACCGATTTGTTTGAGTGAAGCGGTGAGATGTAAATAAAATCTCTTAAGAAAACTTAATTTTTTGTTAATTTTTTTAACTTCAAGTCTCTTTAGATTGAAAAACAGAAATGACACAGTACTGAATCCAAATCATATAAGTTTATGAATTATTATACTGAAATCACCATTTAAATAAATGCATCTCTTCCACATTTAACCTTGTGAACTTGCAGTGCCTTTTTGGAAATTTGAGTATTAGTAGATCATCTTTAACTGCATATTGTTGTAAACAAAAATTAAATCCAATAGTTTAATATTTTTTGAAAACGTTTATTCCTGACACACAACTAAACCTATAAAATATTCTAAACATATGCGATGAACCAGAGCTCTATGGAACGTTGGCCTAAAGAGTTATCAAAATCATGCTGATCCTAAAGATAGTCTTAAACACTTAATCTTTGACTGAAAAAAAGTTTTATCAGCGTCGGCTATAGTGTATACGTAATATTATATTCGTCTCTGTATTTATTGAGTTGCATTATAGATTTATGCTATTACACTTAAGTTAAAAAAAATCCAAAAATTCTATATATTTACTTGAATAAATTGGTCTTAATTTTCCACAAAAATTTGTGTTTAAAAAATCATTAAGAAAATATCGATTAAGTTGTAATATGGATTTACTGGAATAGTTTTTAAAGTTTTCTTTAACAATTTCTTTCCGAATCCTCACCAGAATTATTTCTCGAAGATAGAATTAACAAGAATAAACCAAAAAAATCATCTTCATGTATGTATCAGTTATTGATCATAATTAAGGGTCGGATTTTTATGCACTAAAATAACAAAATATGCAAATATTCATTAAAACTAATGGAAATATGCACTTAAATAAGCATTAAAATTTATGGTTGTTAGAGTAATAAAAGTATTTTTAAACTTAATATAACTAATTTAGAAATAACAGGAAAGTGACAATTAAAAAAGTCACTTATTTATTAAGTGCAGAAGGAAGTCGTTTTTGCTGTAGAATTTGTTATTAAAAAATATAAGTTTTCTGGAGTAAAATTTTGTCCATTTGTGAAAAATTCATTTTTAAATACTGAAGAAGATCGTTCAGTGCTGCACAAAGTGCATGGTGCTGCTCAAAGGGCACAATGATTTCAGAGGAAAGCTTTTCAGAGTCTTCGGGAAATGTCTTCCCCTTAAAATGCATGAAAAAATCTTTAGTTACTGAAGTTCCGAATTCTTAGCGAGAATATTTTTTAGGCTTCTTTTGAATTGCTGGTGGATATCCTGCCAATTATCTCCAATAGCCGGTGTAATGAGAGTCTTTGTGCTTCCAGTTCTTGAATTCCTTCTTTTAATTGTCCAAAATTTGCGGAAATATATGCAATTTCTTATAATATGCAATAAAGTTGCTCATACTGATCTTTGCATTTGTTTCATCAACAACACCCAAACTAAAGCAAAAGTAACCGAAAAGCTGTGGATAAACGCGATAATAAGGAGAATGAAACCTCTTGTCCACAAGGAGCTATCTATTCCATTGACTGATGGCTAGAAGGTAACCGAAATGCGCATACGGGATAACAAACAGTCGTGGACAAGAGGTTTCTTTCTCCTTATTAGGTTATTAGCATAAAAACTACTTATAAGAAGCGCCCTTGGTCTGTACCTTTATCCGGCCGTCCGTCCGCCGTTTGCACGATAACTTGAAATTAACTTTTTCAAATTCTGTTTTCAGAAATATGACCATCAAAGTTCTTAGCTCGGCCGTATCAACTTTTCAGAATTTTTCGTGGACCCCCTTCAAGTCGAATTCACGTGCTAAAACAGCGAGTGTAAAGAATTCAAAGATACTGGCATATCATATAACAATGGATTTGTCAAGAAGGAATACATTGTTACTTTCTGTTCATCTTTTAAGCATTATTGACATCGGCGCGCGCACGTGAAATCGCTTTGTCGACGCACGATTGCTCAAGTGCTCATAATTTATAAGCTTATCATTAAGTAGCGGAAAAATAGAGCTACTTATTGGTTTTATTTTACACACGATTTGAATCACCCTTCATCATTTCTACATTTTTTGAGGTAGAAGGTTGAAATTCGGAATGTAGCTGTGCATGTGCACCTTACTATGGGCATGTGCACCTTCACTATTTAGTTTGGTTTTGATTAGCCCACTAAGGTCGGAGTTTTGGGGTGAAAATTAGAGGGGACCAAAAGGTCTAAGTGTATTTATGCATATAAAGGAGTAAAATTCGGTATGCAGATTCCTAAAAGCAAGACCTCAATTCTATAAAGGTTTCTTTTATTTCGAGGTATCCATGCCTTCCCGACTCGGTGGCAGAAATGCATCGAAAAGATGGGGACTACATTGAAAAATAGTGTACCAACTCTGTCTGTAATAAAGAAGCTGTAAAAAATATTTCCGGTTTTCATTTGACGGACCCTCGTAAGTAGAATAAGAATGGAGCTACTTATTGGTTTTATAATGTCAGTCCGTCCCCTTCATAATTTCTACATTTTTTTTTTGAGGTAGAAGGTTGAAATTCGGAATGTAGCTTACTATGGGCATGTCCATCTGCACTATTTAGTTTGGTTTTGTTTGGTATACGGGGGTCGGAATTACGGGGTGGGATTCAGAGAGGATAACATATCTATGTGGTATTTAGGTACGTAAAGGCGTAAAATCCAGTATCCAGATTCCTCTACATTACTATGAAATTTAGGCCCAATTGTTCCAGTGAGATCGGATTTGCGGGGGGTGGCAGTTATTTGTCCTTAGAAATATGGCAACATATGGCATGTGATATATTATGAGAAGTTCCCCAATGCATAACCATGGTGGCAGTGGAAGTTCAAGGCAGAATTCCTTTAAGCGATACGGTAACTTAACATTTTCTTGAACTTCTACACTATCATTTATGAATCAAGCAATGGTACTATGGTTTGTTTTGCCAACACCTTGGAATCTATTAAATGAGTTAGAGATGGACCTACTGTGTCCAATTTGCTTATAAGCATACTAGCTACGTATTTTTCACCGAAGGTCTTCTCTTTTATTTGTTAATAAGAAATGGACAAGAATTCCAAGAATATGCATTATTCAGATAATATGCACAGATGACCAAAATATGCAATTTTATGAATAAAAAGAAACAACGTTTTCAAACACTTTATATACCCATAATCATTATCCTGAAATTTCAAGAAGTTGCATATATACGCATTTGCATAAAAATCCGGTCCCTAATCATAATGAAATTTTAATGAAAACTAATTTATACAATCATGCCAAAATAACAGATTAACTGAAAACCAGTTTATCAAATAGAATAGTTTCATAATACTAACGTGGCAAAAGGTTAAAAATTCGAAATGTTAAAAACTTAAGTAATATCCCTTTGTTATAAACTTTTAACTCTTATATATTACTACTATTCCTAACTGATTAATTTACTATTCTTACTTTTAATCTAATAAAATGTAAGATACAATGGATGTAGCAGCTTTAATGTTTTAATGTTATCAATTGATATGCAACAATATCCCGATCTGCAGTTAATAAAGAATATCTTTTAAAATAACAGTTCGAATGCATATGCAGTAGATCATTTCTACTGCAAATAAATTCTTTATTTTTTCTCAAATCTTACTGATAAACCTTCTTTCTGATTTAATTAATGATCCACTCACCTCTAAAGGTCATATGAAGAAAACGTCGTTTTGTAGAGATTTTCATTGCCGGTAAGAATTTATAATTTAGAATTCGTTACTATAAGCAATTATGATGAAACTACCAGAGACGATTATATTACTCTGGTAAATGCCAATAAGAATATGTCACAACAATGAAAAATGCTTTAAATGGTATAAAAAAAAAGAAATACAAATGTCGGATAATTAAATTATCTTAACGTAAGTGCAGTCTTCACCAGCACCAAAGCACGGAAATGCAAGAAGTCCGGATAGGGAAATATATATAAAACGGAATCAGTGAGAAAATAATTTCTTTTTTTAAATAAGATTTCTTTATTGAATTAAATTTATTATTATTAAATATAAAATTACGTTGTTTTTATGCAATTGTTAATTCCATCTTTGAAAAAAGTATTCTGGTGAGGATTCGGAAAAGTTTTTAAAGTAAATCGGAAGATCCAGTAAATCCAGTTTGTACAACTAAATCTTTTTTTATCATTCTGCAAACCAGATGATGTTATCTGTGGCGAATACAAAGAGATAAGTAAGACTTTCCTTGTTATTAGTCGTGTTAATACAAAATGAGCTTGACATTTTATGTGAAAAAAAATTAAATCTCAGATTCCAAGAGGAGACCAAGTCCATAATTTAGCATTTTAAATTTCACACACGAATAATTTCGACGCGTTTACTTTCTAGTCCTGCTTCTGTACAGCAAAAATAATGATCGATCTCACAACTCCTGTGTGAAATTGAAAGTTATGCGTTGAAAATTCCTATATGTGCGCATAATTTTCAACAATGTTTTCTTTGATTTTCCAAAAAATAGTTTTTGGAGTTTACATCCTCTTTGTATCAAAGTTTCAATTACATTGTTTATCATATCTAATGGAATATTCAATGCAATGTCTCACTTAATATATTCATTTAATAATCCCTGGTTTCAATTTCTTGATACACAGACTTTTGTCGATTTATATTACTACACAGTAACTTTTGTACACGCAACCCAAATTAAAAGTGCGAGTAATGCATTCAACTGAGAAGTAATAAATGCAAGCAAGTAACTCTAATGATTAATTTTTCTTCTAAAATTCATGAATTTTCTCAAAAATCGATTTCAGATCCTACGGCATGAAGAGGGCGCCAAACTGTTATATCAGGTAGCCGAGAAAAATTTTTGCAAATTTTAAAGATAAAATTTACATTCGTAGAAGAAGGATAATAACATATTATGCAAATGAAAAACAAGACCATTAAATCTTTTCCCAACAACGCCAAAATTATTAATACAGCTCCTTGCTTTAGAAACGAAAAGGTCATCAATGTTCCAGTGCCCTCGGTTGCGATATTGTCAACTATGCATAGAAAAGAAATCATGATGGCATTTCTAGTGGATATGAATGATGAGAGAGATTGTGGAGAGTTCTTATGCACCTTCCCTAATGATTAAAACGCAATCAAATAGTTTGTGGCCTCATTGAATCTTTCCGTTTACATATTCGACTTGAAAACGAATCAATGGCTGGTGCTTGGTTGTACCTCCTCAATGTGCATCATCAAGTGATCTCTTCTGGTGCAAATCTTTCAGACATTTTTTGGTCTTGCATTCACTTACGATTGTTTTTCTTCCGAATGTCGTGCATATCTTCTACGCTTCTCGTTTAACATTAGTGTCAAGTTTATATCCATAATTTAAACATGATTGAAGTAATTGAAGGTGAATTTTTTTCATCATTTTTCGGAACCGCATTTCACGCTTCCTATATGTCAATTATGCAAAAACTCATTGGTAATCTGACTGCAGCAAGGTTAATCTAATCGGTTTCACATATAATATGCCGCTTTCTTCAAATTTTTGTGAAATCTGTCTTGGAATTTTAAGGAAAAATGTTATAAAGCATTATAATTAAGCAAAAGGAGGTACAACAGAAGTATGGGGGCTCATCTCAAATTGCCGTAATGAAATAAAGTAAAAACAGTAAATGAGTTTATATAATTACAGTTTTATGACATATTTTTCAAGAATGCATTGATGCATTTAGATTTAAAAAAACAACAACAAAAAAGCTTGGAAATCATTTTGATAAACATTATGGTCAGTCCCAATTTTGCCGTTCAGAATAAAGGCAAAGACTTGTAAATAAAAGGAGTTTTAAATTTCGGATGTTTTTTGTAGTTCGAGTTTTATTACTTCCTATAAAGATTAATAGTACATTATTTTAGATGTTATTCTTTCATTTAGAGAAAATCAGAAATGCACATAATTAGATTATACTGCAAAAAATTAAATAGATTACTTCTTTTTCTTAGGTAAGAAAAGTTTAAGTATGTCAACTATACATCGAATAACTTTTCCTAAACCTGAAAAAAGACAAATTTACTTTCACATACCATGAAGGCTGTTGATCGCTTTGAAAGATCTCTTTACATGTGATATAATCAATATAAATTAAATAAAGAATAAATTTGATATGAATGACTTTAAATTAAATAATAATAATGCAATATGTATGAATTATGTAATTATATAATTATAAGAAAAATTTCGGTCTGTCCGCGAAAGATCTGATATCGGCAGTTCAAATCCAGGCATGAATGACGTATTAGTTTTCATTTTTATAATTTTTTTTTATATATGTGGTATTTTATTGCATTTTGAGTCTCTATTTAGGTTATTTTTCAAAAATATCCCATAAACTTATATACTTAAGTTATTATTATACTCCGAAAAACTGGGCGAGTCCAATTAAATTTCTATTTTCAATTGTTAAACATTGTTGATTTTATTTAGCAACAATGTCTAACAATTGAAATTGGGAATTTAATTAGACATGCTCAGTTTTTCTTTCGTTGGACAGCGTCAGAGATTAGTATTTAAGGATCTCTGGACAGCGTATAAAAAAATATGTGTGGCAACAATGAACTAACTCAACAGTGATTAGATTCAACAATATTTCGTTAATTATTTACTTTGAATGGATAACTTTACTAAAAACAATAATTGACGGGGAAATTATATATCAGATCAAACATATACATAATTATATGTAATATCTTGCGATAATATATAATAAATTTTATCAAAACTTTCAAATAAATAAAAAGAATATGTTAATTGTTGCTGTATTCCTATGCTTTTCCTTTGAAGCAAGGTCTAGGAGTGACGTCATCTGCACCAGCCAATCACGTCAATTTGCCCGCATAAGCAATCCTTGTTATTTTATTATCCTTGTGTAATGAGAAATTCATGTAGAATTCAGTTTACAATTCAAAACTTCAAACTTCGATCGTTACGTCATCTGGTTCAATGTTAGTACAACTACAAACACAATTCGTACGTGACGTCAACGTGCATTAACGGATTGTTATTACATGATGTCATACTACTAAACCCCCCTTCACTTCTTTCCTTTCCTTCCTTTCCCTGATACACAATAATATTAAAAAACGACATATTTTTTTTCTCCCCGGCAATTTCGGCATAATTTAGCGTCACATATCGAACGCGGGATGACATTCAATACACGAAAGGAATTGCTCTGCTCGAAAATGGAATTGACAGAAACAACTATCGGCGATACGAAAGTGCAAAGTTTACCTCGATGCTTGTATCTGTCATATCCATTTACTAGCATTCCTTTTCGTGGATTGAATGTCGTCCCGCGTTCGATACTGTGACGGTGAATTATGCCGAAATCATCGGGGAGATTTGCACGGCAAAGCAAAGTACACTTGAATCCAGAGAGAGTTAAGAAATACGGTTAAGTTTGGTTTCATAGCTCTATTACTTAGCTCTATTACTTTATCCGTGCTTTCGGATTCGATGGTTGCAACACACGTGACTTGAAAAAGCGAAAGCAAAACATTCAAACAGAAACTAACGCTGCGCCCTCTGAGTCAATGTTAGCACAACTTCGAATCCGAAAGCACGGATAAAGTAAGAGTCTATTACACATTTTTGAGCTACTGCCAGATCTCCTTTTACAAACGTCTCTGGTACATAGCATACAATGATAAAAGAAAGCCCTCTATCGTGGAAAAAACAAAAGTTTTCCAGTCAGTGTTGACGTTAAAATGCGGCACGGCAGAAAAAACAAACGCGAAAAACAAATTCAGCTGGAGAACTCAGACCTCAGAGACGCAAACTTCCGTTTCGTTTCTCCTTTTGGGGGCTATGTTGTCGATCATTGAAAATGAAATACAGACAGGTAATCTAGATCTAATCTGCTGTTCACTTGCACCCTAAAACTTATTCCTACCATCGTAGTTTAAAATGGTAATTATATAACATATAATACTACGGCTTTGAAGGCATTTTCAAATCGAAGCGGACCGGAAGTACCGCCATTAACTCTTGTAAATTTGAGCGAAACGATTCACTATCCAAGGAATAAAGTGGTTATCCGACCTTTCGCGGACCGTATAACTTTATCAGGATATCTTTGGTTTATTCTGGTGTTTATCTGAGGATTTATCCTATCCGAGGATGGTAGAACACCGTTTTGACTTATCTGAGCTTTATTCCAGTACTTATTCTATCTGAGGATTTATCCGAGGTTGGTAGAACCGGCCCTTAACATCTTTTATCTGGTGGTTTGGAAAGGGTGAATACCCTATCTGCGAGATGGATGCCTGCCCTATCATTGGGTTTTCATCTTGACTACCTTGTAGTCTTTAAGGACACTTGGCGATATCCTTACTGTACCGTGTCGGCGATAGCCCAGTTGGTAGAGGGTCTCGGAATTTTTCCTTCCGTTGTTTTCTTTTAATATCTTTACGGTTTTAGTTGCATCTGTAAAAGTTAACCCATTTATAAGTAACAATAAATCCAAATCTTTTTATTATTATTTGAAACAACCTAAACTCTCTAAGTTCTAATATCCCAGCTCGTGTATCGCGTTCCGATTATCTTCTACTGCTTACATCAATTTTAATTGTGACCACCACCAACAAAATGATGCACGAATTTTGTTGTGTTGTGATTAACACGACAAAATAACCGTTTACATTATATTTTATCTTAAAACAATCATAATTATAACCTTTAATGCGGGATATGTCTTATTTTCAATAGTTTGTTTTAGACACAAAAAATCCCGCTCTTAATGTAATCTAATTATCTCGTAGATTTACAATATTGAATTTCGAGAAAGTCAAAATACTTAGAAAATACCGAACTAAACAACCGGACTAAAAATTGTTAATGCTTACGTATTACAAGACGAAAAAAAAATACCTAAAAAAAAGGAATCCAACAAAGCACTCCAAGATCTAAAACCAAGTAGACTCCATGAATTCATGGAATACCAGTAGATTATATAAAAAATGGAAAAAGACGTTTGTTGAGAATGAGGATCAATGCTTATATTTCTGGAAAGATGCCTGAAGACTTCAAAAAGAACCGGTAAATGTTCATAGGGAAAAAGGAGGAGGCAAAAAAATGCGCAGAGTATTTCAATCTGCTGAACTACTCGAGTTTCAAAGATATGAGCAAGGATTCTGTCCCTTAAAAGAAGATGAGAAATTTGATGAAAGCTTCGATATTAGGAAACGTTTCTTACAGCAGAAGCTGTTATAAAGTTTCCTAAGTATGAGAATGGAAAAGAGACTGAAATAACATTTATAAGCCAAAGACATTAGGCCTCATAAAAATAAGATACAGACAAAATTTAAGTTACATCACAATCATATCTTTAAAATGCAATTCAATAAAGCAGTGAAGAATGCTAAATCTTATCATAACGAACTCCCGAAAATCTTGCCGATTATATTAAATAAAATAGATATTCTTAGAGATATCAAAAAAGGATTATAATCATCAAGTTTAACCCTTATCATCCACTGCTAGACGTAGATGTCCTACATTACTTTCCACTGCGCTCAGTCTTTGCTTTTCAAAAAGAGGGCTGCCATTTTTCTGAAATCGCCCATCTCGTATGAGGATGTTGTCGTCGTCTTTTAATAAGTCGTGTGAACCAGTCGAAGATGACTGTAGTCCAAGACTGTCTTCTGGCCGATTGTCATTGCTGTATCCAAATGACGTCTAACATAGCTCTCAGATCCAAGTGGTCCGTTTTTGTTCTCTCCTTGTAATACCCATCTTCCTGGGTGGTTTGTAGTCGTTGCATAGATCTGCTGTTTACTGCTCATGTTTCTGCTCCATAAGTGAGGACTGGTAGTATACATTCATTGAAAACTTTCAGGCATAGAAGTACACATTCAGGCATAGAAGAATGTTACTTTTTAGGATTAAACTATTTTATCCGAAAGTGATTCGTCGTATTCTGATTCATCTGTTGATTTCATCCATCCATAGTGATCCGTGAATTTTTGTCCGAAGTACACGTAACTTAGTACTTCTTCAAATTTAATGCTATTGTAAACTAGTTTAACGTAAGATCTTTTCTTCATATTCTTTTCAACCAACCCATAAATTTGCTTTTGCAAGTTCTTGTGTTATTTACATTAAGGGATTGCATATTCGTAATCAGTGTGAAATTTTACAGATAATTCTTCAGAAATTTTTCATAATTTAATAGGAACAAAACACAAGGGTGACAGAAAGAAATATACTCACTCACAGAAAATTCAAAAACGAAAAGAGTTCCTTGACCAGATTAAAAATCGTTACTTCTCACTGATTATAATGAAGTACTAGTAAAATATAAATTATTTTTTAAACCGATACACTGAAGGAATCAAATCTTTTCTCTCGTAGATCAACTCTTGGACAATGCAGAGAGTATGAAAGGGAGCAGTTTTGCTCAAATTCAAATGGCGGACTAGCGGTCCGCTTTGATTTGAAAATGCCTTCAAAACTATATTTCGTTTTATATAATTACCTCCTCTCTAAGCTTGTAGACCAAATCCACAAACGCTTCTACTTTATCAGAAGAGAAGTTTTTGTCTCGTTGTTTACTTATGATAATACGGAAGGAAATGGTTTTATATAGAAACGAAGAAGGAAAAAATATAAAAACTGTAAAAAAAGGTAATTAAAAATCCACATGCACGATGTCAACCATAAATATATAATAGTGTATGTTTATAATCTAGTGCTGATAAAAATAAGAAATAAGCCCTGTTAGATTACTAAATTTTATTATTTGATCGAAAATGACATGCTAAAGACCATTTTCTTGGTTTCCTTTTCAAATCATGCTTCAATGAAAGCGAAATTGAGAGAAAACAAGGGATAGGAAAAAAACTTTTTCAAATAACGCTTTTCCTGGAAAAATCTTTTCGATTCATGCATTGTCACCGACTTTACGTATGTGTAGAAAATTTCAAGAAGATCGGATTAGTGGAAGGGGTTGAAATTTTGATTGCAAGATTTCATCCACCAAACATGACCCAAACATGTGAAAATTATATAAGTGTTGTAATAATAATAAAAAGAGAGATCGTGGAAGATATTCATTACAAAAGGCAGAATATAGTTATATTTAAAGTAGGCTACTGGTGGAAACAAATGTTAAAAAATTAAATAAAAAAGTTTGATTATAAAAATAATTGTTTTTTATTAAACTTTCAACATTAAACATTTTTTAAATTATAATTATTAAATTACGAACTACTTCAGGACAACTAAAATTATGACTGCGAAGATTAATAAAATTTTAGAAGAAATGATTTATAATATTCTTTTTGAAAACCTCCTACAATCGTATTCCGCCATCAAAACTGTAATGGCGATAATAGTCGATATTTAAATAGTGTTCATCAAAAGTGAATGCGCTCTTTTTCATGGATTTAGCAGTTATTTTTCAGTTAAGTTTTTTTCTGTACATTTTTGACACTCCTTGAATTTTTTGGATGAAATACTTTGAAAAAAGAAAAAAGAAAAATTTGCTGTTTAAAAGCATTAATTAATCATGATTATTAACGCAAATGTGCTGTTAGAGTACGAGAAAGGAGATTCCTTTAGAAACCTCCCTAAAACCAATTTACCGAATTCAGAAAGGTAAGATGTGAATCTATCTTATACTTAGAAATGAACCATAATAAAATGGTATTTTGAAGTCAAATCTATCCATCTAGCTATGCTGTAAATATTTCGAACATATGCTACCAACATTATATTGCCTTGATTGCCATCTAGACTTTTTCTCTCCGAATTTAGGGAAAATATACGATGAACACGATGGATATTTCCACCACTTAGCTACGAGCCATCAAATAGCTAAGAGTGAGGAAATTGTGGTTTTAATAATTCTGGTAACAGTCCATTTTATGGCCAAGTGAATACGAGAGACCAAATAGTAAGGGGTGAGGAAATAGAGGTTTTTACTATCGGAAGAGTGGTTTGTGGGAAGATGGAACCGCGATAAGCTGGCACAATATTGTTGAAGATAGAAATATTGTGCGAGTATGGGTCTTTAAGAGGTAACAGTCATGTGAGGGCAGATCACGAGTGACTCGTACGCCCGCATGGAACAAAATGTGTTGGATGTTATTACTTGGAGAGGAGGGTCTCGGCTGCTCTAGGAGTGTCTTGGGCTAATGTACAATGTGTCTTGAATAGAAACTTCGAACATCTCCTGTAACATTCTGAAATGGAATCATCTACTAGGTAACCATAAAAGTTTTTGCCGTTTTTATGTTGCCATAAAAGGAAGTGATAAAAGATATGCAAATGAGTGTACAATGTGGTCTAAATCTGTCAGGGGGGGAGCAGGAAGGTTGGCCTATATAAATACAGGGTTGTTGGGCATTCACATAAATCACATCTCGTGCAGAAGTGAAATCAAATGGAGGTATCGAAGGGGATGGTTAGGTGTTGTTTGTTTATGAGTTCAAGGTGGACTTGTCAGCAGCAGCATCAAGTCGCCGAATGTGTCTTGCGTTTGGGGATGATGCTGTGAATGAACGCACCGCAAGGCATTGATTCCAGAAATTCAGGTCGGGAGAATTTGCCATTTCTGATGAAGCCCATAGTCTAGTGTGTCTGGTGGATTAGATGCCAAATGATACACTACGAGCTGCTATCAACTGGCCAAACCATCACTGGGTACCTGTACTCCCAACAGTTGGAACGTGTGCAACAGGCATTGCAGCAGAAGGTGCCAGCATTGGTGAATCGCAAAGGGGTACTCTTCCTTCAAGACAATGCCATGGCCATATGTGGCGCTGGTGGCCAGGAAAACCATAGAGCGGCTTGGGTGGGAAACTGTGTCATCCACCTTACTCACCACCTTGCTCCAACGGATTATCACCTTTTCCATTCTCTGGGCAACCATCTTCGTGGAAAATCCTACACCAATGATACAGATCTGCGAAAGGCACTCACGGACTGATCAACTGGAGACACGTTGGAAAAAAGTGCTAGATGCCAATGGGGATTGGTTTGGGGACTAACAATACGCTACTTTTTGTGTATATCATTTTGTTTTCCGGAATTAAAAACGGCAAGAACTTTTGTGGTTACCTAGTACTACGCCATTGGCAGTATTTATGTGCAATAAATGTTTCCGATAACTTATGTCTTGTGTCCTTTCATCTTCTTGTGCTTCTGCTACCACTTTCCCATGACGTTTCCGGTAATGGGTTTCTATGCAATTCTCAATACTTTTGATGTTCTCTACCTACTCTTAAAGTATATACTTCTATTTAGGAGACGCCGTGTAGAGTGTTTGCTCACCGAAATACCAAGTACCCTGAATGCTCTATATCAGTATCTCTGACAATAAAAACTATATCGAAAAATACTGCGAAAAGTAGTGGCACGGAAATATGCGTAATTGTAGCGATCATTTATACAAGAATTTTATTCCTGTAACGAGAAGAAATTATGCAAGATGGTGCCACTTAAGCGTAAAAGCAATTCACAAAATATTTTCGTGAAAATATACTGCATTTTAAAAAGCACGTTTTGCAATGACAAGCAGTAAAAATAGCCTTGCGGAAGCAATTAAGAAGACTTGTGGTTTTGTTGGCACTGTAGGACAAGAAGAATTACCCATATTCGTAAAAGGACGATCGAGTCAACATAATAGAATTTATTCGTAGTATATAATTACGAAATTAAAATAAATAATAAAGAAAACTCTTAATTACAAAGAAGATGCAGCGCCTCTATAGAAAATTGTTCCGGATTTTGTAAAACAAAAGAAATCTAGTGACATTAGAATGGTCGTTTCGCAGCAGTTTTCCATCTTAAATTTATTCGCTCTGGTTAGCTAATGATTCATCATTAAGCCATCATTTTTGCGAAAATTAAAGATTAGAAAACTTCGTCTCGTCCCTTTAATTACCAAGCAAGAAGTAAATAGATGGTCTAAAGATAAAAAAATACTAAAAATTTACTAAGAGGTCCTCCTCCGTTAAATTAGCTAACTCGTATTTTTTTTTTTTAATAAGATTGTATATTTTATTTTTTTCTTCAAGAAATTTTAATGAAATAAAATTATAGGTTATAATTAGTCTTCAAAAACTTCAAACTTTTCTTGAAAACTTTTTTTAAGTCACATTAACTCTAGATTAGTTGGGCAACACTTAACGTTAATTTCGACTTATATTTTTAACGCATTCGGATATTCGTAATTTTTACCGCTCAGTTAAGAAGAATGTAATAATTTTGAAAATTCCTTAATTTAATACATATATTTTTAAAACGTATAAATAATTTATTAGAATATAGTTCAGTTCTCATAAGACTTTCATTTAAATGTTTTGTAATTAATTTATTAAAGATATGATATGGGAAACATCACATTCCAAACATTACTTCTGAAAGAAAATACACAATAGAATTATAATAAAACCTGCGTCTTTGATTTCTTTTTATAATGTATATGAAAAATATTTATAAAATTATTATTACTTAATTGAAATTTCTTTGTGGATAAAAAGAAAATGCATCTATTTCATAATTTCTCTGGGTAGAATTTAATTTTTTTCCTGAAGGTCTAACCATTATTTGGATTAAGGGGTGCTCAAAGGTATCTCTTCCTTTCCCCTCTTTTCCACAATGATGGTATTATAAATTCATAAAAACGTATAAAAATTCCTGTTGGCGGATTAACCCCTATTTTTCTCGCCCTTCTCTTTCCTTCACTTTCATGTAAATTATTTTCCCCTCTACTACGAATATTAGAAAAAAAAATTATTTAACTTTTAATATTTACCTTCAATCCCTTCTATGATTCTTTAATTGTTAATGTAAACGACTGAAACTACATTAGCAAGCAAGGGAGAAAGAGAGAATGCAATTACAATTTGATGTTAGCATAGATCAATAGACATGAATAAAATTTGAATGTTTTAACGAGTGTATCTATTGGTCGTCGGTTGTGTGTTCGATTCCCCTACTCACCTAGACGAGTGTAAAAGGGCAAGAGGGGGTCGTTGTAAGGATGGGACCACCAAAGGTGCGCCTGGGTCTCAGCCATTATTCACGATGGGCGCTTGATCCGACATGAGAGAATCTCCGTTATCAATAATCACAGCTGACACGAGGGAATTAACGAACCTCTCTCGCTCTTTCTCTCTCTCTTTCCATCATAGAATATAGAACACGTGCTGGCATCTGCTATGGCAAGCAACTGGTAGGCCGATACAATTCAAATTTTTTTAAAAAATATACTTGGATAGTACATTTTGGGATAAAATACAAACATATACCCATTTTTGTTTCAAATTGAATTATCACTATTTTAGTCGTTGCAATGTGGAGTTTGGCTTGATAGTAATAATTTATTTGTAATCTTGCAAGTCTAGTTTATATCAAACGTGTCCTACAAATCGGATTGCTACTATATTTTTAATTTGTATCTAAAAGAATAATTCGTAGTTTAAATCAGCACTTCATAATAATATTTTGTGAATAATTTAAAATTCTTAGGTGATAATTAGAAAATACCATAAATATACAAATAATATGTCTTTACTCTTCTGCAATATGTGATAAAAACCTGCGTTGGTAGGCTTATCTTCAAAAACAAGTTACTTGTATATCCAGCAACTGCATTATTTCGAATACCATATTAAAAAAATATTCTACGCTGATAACCCGTATGTCTCAAAGTTTTCACAACTCTTTTCTGAATGCTAGTTTCTAATTAAATTTGGTACGTGTTGTGTCCACGTCATTTTTAAATAAAGTTTTAATAATTACATTCTATAATTCTATATCTTATATTGTCCAGTCAGCGACATAAAACGCGAACTGGATCACAGTTTGACATGTATATTCGATTTACATTATTATTAAATACAGATTTTTTGGCACGTATTAGTCAATAGACGGGTACCCTCACAGGCATTTCTAAGGAATATTCATTTCCAGCACTATAATTACAAAAGTAAGGTACCTTAAAGCGGCGACCTGTAAAACTCCAGTTGTGGTCGACCCAGTTGCTTTGTCTCTTCCTGATCCCCGCAACATCTACATTTTTAAGTTTTTCAGTCCACTGGTCCGTATTACCCTTCTCCAAGCCCCCATTTCAAATGTTTCCAGATTTACTTTGCCTCCAGCTTGAGATTTACCGGGTATCTCAAAAATGAGCGACGATTTGAAAAATCAATTAACGAAAAATGGAAGGCGATAGAAATGCACGGTTTGCTGCATTCTGCTTAGGAAACTAGGGAATTTATTCCCAACAAGTTTCAAAATTAGTTACAAAGTTCGTCAACAGATGGCGCTGCTGATGGGGAAAACTATAGAACAATGTTTTCAAAATAACCACCATTTGCAGCAACAACGTGGCGCAGTCTGAGGACAAAATTCGCAAACATTTCTGTTAGAATGGTCCGACATGCATCAGAAATGTACTGTTCCAGTTCAGCTCTAGTTTGTGGATTGTGATGATACACTTTCCGTTTTTCGTTAATTATTTTTCAAATCTTCGCTCATTTTTGAGACACCCGGTATCTTGCCGTGGTCTGAAGGCTTGCGTGTACCACTGACTCATAGAGCTACACAGGACGGGCCCACGAAGAGGTGCAGGCTAAAGAATCTCCTAGTTGCCGGCAGCAGGACCATTACTATCAATGGAGGTCTAAAACAGTTGATGTTGGACAGATTCTATTGAATTCTGAACTATGGGAGCAAGAAAGCAATAGAAAACTTGCACTGATCCTTTTCCTTGTTTGACGTTCTGGCTAGGTTATAATGATAAAAGCTTCTTCACAATCGAATAAAGTAATTATTTTTAATTTGACCACGATTTAAAAATAATATAATGAAATGTTAGAACTTAAAAAAAAAAAAAAAGAAAAAACTTTTGTTCCTGCTGCCCAATATCCAACGATGATTATTCAATGGAAACGCGTTTAGACTGCGCAGCCAACATTATATGCATTAAGTTTGAGTAAGGTGTCTGTTTCTTTCTAATAGTTGTGTTGTTCATGGTAGACAATCCTTCCAAAGATAATCTGGTGCTGTTGTTCAATTTTTGGCCGCTGAAGGGCGTCAGCCAATGGAAATTTTTACGAGAATGACAGCTGTTACGGCGACTATAGTTATTTTCACACGTCAGTGGTTGAATAGTGCAAGAAATTTTGGCAAAGAATTGGCCCGTTCAGGACATATTCGTGTTGCAGCATTAGATGAAAATGAGTGACAGTGAAACATTAGAACATCCATCTTACAGTCCCGCTTTGTCCATCCATGTCTTTGGCCCTCTAGACTGCGGGCTCAAATTCCGACGCGGACGCAGAGTTTGCTGTTACGCAATGGTTCTGCCAATAACCGCAGGAATTTTACCAAATGGAATCTATAATTAAAATAGGACTCATGCCTTAATGGGAGATTAAATTCTTTGAATAAAAAATGCTTCCTAGCCTCTAAACGTGTTTTTCTATTGAACAATCTCGAACATCACAAAAAGATTCTAAGACTTATTCGGATTTTTGGTCGATCATATACCAAATTTTTGTCTCCAGAAAATTTTGATTTTATAGCTATATAAAATCATGGTGGAAACTGGCTATTAACATCCTAATACAAATATTATTCTTAAATAAAATACCAAATCTTCTTTTCGAGAGCGGTTGAATCTCAAATCAATTTCATAATTTACATTATGAAATATAACCCATTTCATTCTACTTTATGTCCAGTGTTGCTAAAATAAAGCGTGGGGAAACCCAAAGAAATAATAAGAACTGGATTCTTCTAATTGTGTGATCTAAGAGACCGTATTAATCAAAATTGTTTTCATATAGGAAATTAGATCTCTTGAATAACAACTCACCCTTTCGAATACTAAGGTTTTTGGTTTGTGCAAAACGCTGGTTCTAAGCGCATACAAATATACAGTGAAGTTCCACGGTGTTTCTAAACTGCTACTGTGGATGCTGTACTTAGAAAGGTCACAAGTTGCATAGCTAAAATCGTAAAGTACAGGTATCATCATAAAATTGTTTTTATAGCACTATTATTTTTCATCTAAACTAAGTTGACTCGCTTCCAGGGAAATTGTAAATTTTGTCAGGGGGTCCGCAGCGTTAGCAACTTCATTAGTAATTTGGAATATCAAAGTAAGACATGCGTAACACCGTTAGTCAATTAGAAAAATGAACTAACTATTAAAGCAAGGAAATTTTCTGAAAAATGGACCTACAAATATATGCAACTGGAATGTAATCTTTGTTTCTCTCGTTATATTGATTGATTTTATAATGGATTTAATAATAAATCTCACAATACCAATAAACCCATGTTCTGCAATGAAGCTTTTTCAACAGAAAACGAAGACCATCACAAAAAGAGATATTTTAAGCATATCTCTTTAGTTATGGAATTTGGTTCCAACTTTAGGAATCTTAGGGCAGGTGTCGAAAGGTAAGCACACGGCTGTAACCGTGAGAAGAAATCGAGTGGAATTGTTCGTGGAAAAGGGGGTTTCTTGTGCGTTGGTCTGACGAAGGGACCGCGTAGCGTGGCTCACGGGGCTCAGCGTGGCGCCTCACACTCCGGGGACGGTGGCCAGCGATAGGCTGCAATCAAGGCGGCGGCGGCCTTTCATCCACCGGCCGCGCTCAGCCACTAACAGGGGATTAGGAGCGTTAATTCAATTAGTTGTGTCGTTCAGAAAGGGTGAGAGGAAAAAGAGAAAAGAAAAAGGACAGAAACACAGGGCTCCAGAAACATAAAGAAAGCGAACAAGAGAGAAAGAAAGAGGAAAAAGCAAAAGGGGAAAAGAAATGCCAAAGTCGTTACTCGGGATAGTACTGAGTCTTTTTCCAAAGGTGTTCTCAAGGGTAAAAAAAAAAAATTAAAAAAAAAAGCACAAAATAGAAGTGTAATTTAAAATTTCGCGAATGAATTCTTTCTTTCTTATAACCAGATACACCTATAAAATTTATTCCGAGTTACTTTTGAAAAAATTATTAAAAACTTATTGAACTAAGAAAAAAGCAAATGCAAAAAATACATATAATTATAAGAGCACAATATGATTCAGTTGTTGTTAAAAAATATGATTCAGTTATTATTAATAAAAAATATTAAAAGTGATATTTCTCCTTGTTTAACTTTACAAATTCACGATTTACTTTTTTGTTTTATTTATGAAAATAAATATCTAAATATTTATTTACTTATTTATTTATTTAGTTAGTTAGTTAGTAATTTTTCCTTTCATTTGCGAGGAGTGATAGAAGACGACGGACAGTTACCCTATCTGTGTCTCTATTCACTTTGAATGCATCGTGTTTTGCACCATTTGTTTGAATACACACGCGAAGAAGACAACCTACAATTATATTAACCTTACCTGTCAAGGAGATTTCCCTCGACACTTACTCCCTTATCTGTAGGAAAACACCTGAGAGAGAGACTTGCTAACAGATGGTTCACCGTTAAATAGTTCTGTCTTGCTTTCTCAGTCGTTCCCTCCCACAACTAACAGGATTGTATTTCAATTCATTCCAAGTGCAAAAAAAAATCATCTGTCTTAAATGAGGTAAAGCCTGCGACAAGCAAAATTGAAAAGAAGATCCTGTAATATTTTCTAAGTACAATATTTCCCAAATGACCTAAAATAGGAGCATTTAAAAATTTTAAATTACAAGAACTCTAAGCAAAGGGTCATTGAAAATTCATTTACTCTCACTCTTTTATTGCTTAATGAGTAAAGAACTAAGAAATTTTTTAAAGCTTGTTAAAATGAAATCAATACTCGACGATTATACTTTTGATCAATAGTTCTAATTCTGTTCCCGTTACTTTATTACCAAAAATTATATTATGCCCCTCTATTCTGCGAAATTATGTTTACTGAAGTGACAAAAGTAATTTGCATCTACCGTATAAAACTATTCAAATTTGCAGACTATACAGCAAAAATTCAATTTTATTAGATGCAATGATATCAGATATGTTTGTGTACTCGAGAAAAGGAAAGGAAGTGGTTATGAGATGTCATTTTGTTTTATATAAATAACTGAGTATATATTCATTAGAAATAACTACGAATTGTTGGATATGAATGGGGGATATGGAATACCACAAAAAGAACTGTACACAAAAATCGAAAACATATTGCTCTTTATCACTTCCAGCACATACTTCTCACGCTGCATGAGCTGGACCCTCTAACGATTTCAGAAAATCTGGCATCTCAAAGCATACATTATGCATTGTTAACTTCTCGCCGTGAACGCATGGCAAAGAGTGTCTTCATCGTTGGAATCTTGCAGCTTTATTAGATCAAATCCCTGGAATAAATAGGTTGGTCCTTTCTGCTCTCTTTGGGCATTTTAAATTATATATTAAAAACTGGACCATAAACCCTTTCCCAATATAGTAAAGTATGTCCCAAAGAAAAGTAATTTAGTTCAAGAATAAGTGGAAGGACTCTCGAAACATTAACATACTTTTTGCGGGAATCATATTTTATTGGTTCCTAAATTATCAGTGTAAATAGAAAACATTAAGTTTGTTGTTACATTTTTTGTTAATAACACACTGTTCAGTATCCCAAAAATATAAAGACATCCCTTCTAAGGTTAATGGGTTAGAATCTCTGCTAATTAGTTTGCATAAAGGTAAAGAATGTATAAACTATTTAAGCTACGAAACAATCATTCAGAAGCCAACATTTAGGCATTACAATATGCCACGAGGTACGAAATTAAGAGACGCTAACATTGCACTTATGTGGTGCTCATTGCGCTTAAAAGCAGAAAACAAGTCTAAAATAAATAAATTTGTGAATGTAGAAGACTTTCCAAAGCTTCTGTATTGCACGAGGAGGTGATATTGCTAAAAGCAAGAAATGATCCGGCAGGCCAAAGTGTACAACTGCACGTACTGACTGCACAATCGCTCATTTTGCAATTTACAAGAGGTGCAGCGTTAGACCAATTTTAACAGAACTTTCCCAAAATCCGCATTTAGTTTTTGTAAAATAGCTAAATAACGTAAATTGTATCCAGCTAATGTGTAAGTAAAATTGGACTGGACGAGATCAGTGGATGTCGATAATATTCAGAAACTGCTATTATTGGCATGATAGTCATCAAGAATACACGACTTTTTCCAGCAGACGGAAGCAGGTTCTGTGAGGGGCTCTTTTAGCTACACATCAAGTCTGAGTGTTTTAAAGGCAGACAGGAGTCAGCAGATTATTAATCAGTTTTAAAACAACACCTGCTACCATTTGCGGGGAAAATGCCTTATTTCAGCAGGATAACACACCAATACATAAGTTAAAGTCAACAATAACTCGGTTCGCAGAACATCATATCATAACTATGGAATTATCAGCTAGAAGTCCCTATTTTAACTTCATCGAAACTGTATGGAGTCATAATACGCCGAATGCATGTCAATGGATGCCAATTTTCTCAGTACAATCTTGAATCACAGCTATTTCAAACTTTGATCATATCAATCACAGAACGTATCTTTAACTTATAAAAGCCAAGACCAAGTTATTTAATTATCTTTACTAGTCTGTATACTTTTGGGACACCCATGTAGCAACTAGTTTTTGTTTTGTATTTTTACCGGAAAAACTTTTGAACAATGCTGTCTTATGAATCAAATAAAACCTTCCACCATAAAACCTTCCAGTGTTAATATATCCTGAGTCCTTCCACTCATTCTTGATCTAAGTTACTTTTGGAACATACCTTAATATAGTGTTACATGTTGGATACATAGACATTTCGTTCAGAGACTAACCAAACACTGTGGATAAATAACCTGATAGGAAAAAGAATAAACCTCTTGTCCACAAAAAATTAAGTTCAGTTTTTTTAATGGAAGAACCGAAATTGCATTATTGGTATTTGCTTATATGTTAATTGTTTAAATTATATGCATAAAAGGATTGCCTTTAAAGAATCTTTTGTACAAGATGTGAACTATTCAGTGAAACAATTCTTTTGTAATTGTTTTCGAGTATAGCCAGATATAATAATCCGAACTTATAAATTTTTATTCATTTCAGGTTACATAAATCATAGTCCTATACAGTCACTAAACCCAACATAGAACTCATTTCCAAAATCTTATTATAACTTGGTATTAACAAGAACATATACAGAGCGTTTATATTGACCGGTCTCATAGGGAATATTGAAATGTCGCAGATTGATAATATCCTTGTATGATATAACGGTATTATAATAGCCTTTGTTTCAGATAGGAAAAGCATTACGGCAACAACTGTTCAAATTGATGCCCCTATTGAGCCTTGCAGGTATTGATTGATACGAGCATAGAAAGCTCGTTGCACATTGCATAAACATTGTTGGTGTGATAGCGTTCGTTACCTGGACAATATACAAAATTAATTCACTTGTTCAGTTATTCTAACGTTCCTACCTGAAATAAATACAATGTATAATATAGCTATATTATATTTATTCAACTATGCTATTCTACATCTGGCCCATTTCAATATTTCCTATGAGATCGCACTTTTGGGAAACCCTCTGAATGGTAATCGACATTAGGCCCAAAAGATTAACATTAAAGTTTGTAACTAATAGAAATAATGAAACCTCTTGTCTATGTGAAATAGATTTTACTTCTTGTATGTACATTTCGACACCACGTGCTCATCATTCAGCAAGACTATTCTTGTTGAATGATGACCACATGGTGGTCGAAATGTACATACAAGAAGTAAAATCTATTTTATGAGGACCAGAGGTTTCATTATTTCTACTATTGATCTATATCCACAGTTGGTGCATAATTCTATTAAAGTTTGTCTTCAGATGGTGAAAAGTCTCCGTTAAGATATGATGAAGACAAACTTTACCTTTTGCTCCAAGTTGGGCTTAATGACGGCTACCATGAAGATCTTCTTTCATGTAACCTGTTAGCGTAAAATATGGACTACTTCATTTCATGCAACCTATCATACATAACGGACACAGAGTGGTAAAACCCTGAAAGAAAACCTGACATTTCGGATAGAGACAAAGGATAATCTCTATCAAAATGTTAGTTTTTTTCTAGGGTTTTACCATTCTGTGTCAAATTTGTGTTTTATTCCAGGTGTCTCGTTTTTTTTTCCCCTTCTACATCCGTCATATGCAACTTATTACATATTTCTATAGTATACCATACAAACAACAGTTACAATAATATAGCCGATCATTCACTGAACCTTTATGACATGTTCTTGCATATTCCTAAAGAATTCAGTAATTGAACAGACTCCGATTAAGATTTATGGTTAAAAATTCCAAAAAAATTAAATTAAAAAAGTTAAAGCAAAAATTCGAGAAATTATATCAGTTGAAGAAATGTGGTTAGGATTCTCTCCCTCCCCCGCCTTAATTTAATAATGAAAATTGCTGAGCATGCTATCGTTAAGAGAAGTGATCGTAACTACCAAAGGTTTTCCCAGATAAAATGACCGTTTTAAATCAAAAATCTAATCTAGAATATACCCATACGCGTCACTATTTTATTACATACAAAATATAGCCTTATAGCATTAAATCCCAGAAACGAAGGGAACATGTTGTAAACTGCGCTAACAAAATTTCTTCACATAGTTCTCTAAAGTTGAAATCGCTTTTTGTGTAAATAATGCATGTGCACCGAGTCCTGCCTCCATTGTGTTGCCAGTCCTCGGTATCCTTCTTCTCATGGGATAAGCGAAAGCTTCAGTCTCCCCTCCTTCTCCTCCTCTTGTTTCCGCTATTTTTTTCCTTTTTATTCCCCTCCCCGAGTGGCCGGCGGGAGTCTCCGGTTGTCGGGGGATCATTTTCGCAGCTGCGGGCGCAACAGCGATTGATACCCGCCTATTAAGTTGCACCCCCTGAACGATCAATGAGAGAGCGCACGTTCCTTACTCTACTTACTTGCTCTCCACTTGGACGACACTCTTGTCACGAGTAATCATGGTGAGCACGTGGCCCCTTAATGACTGAAAACTGATAAGAATTGTAATAGCAATTTACGAAAGAATAATATGCCTGAAATGGTAGATTTTGTGTGTGTGTGTGCTGAATCCGTATATGATCTCCGTTTTTGTTTTTCTATCACCCACAGATTTTTTTTTGTTTTTCAATGAAATATTTTAAATTATTCAGTTTGGGATCTGATAAATTCTTTGTTGCCCAAAAAATATGGATACTTTAATGTTGCAACCTCTTCACACGCAATATTTTAATATTGCAGTCTCCATATGTATAACTTGGAAACGTGACGTGATAGAAAAAAATCTAAAAGCAGATTCGGATTCAGCATTTATAACCCACAAGAAAAAGACAAATTCATTCAAAAATATTTTTCATCGTTGGCCTGTGTCAGATATAGTTTGCTTATTTAATAATAATTTTTCATTTTTCTTTTATGCTTTAAAAACTTCGACTTGTTCCATTATGGAGATTTTGTTGTGGTCAGATGAGAAAAGGGGAATTTAACAAATTCGAATGCAAAATATGTATACTAAAGATTTTATTTAGGCGTGACCAAAAGACAATTTGAAATTTGATATAAAGAACATCTAAATTCATAGAAATATGATTATAGGAACTCAACTTTCGCTAGTCACATTCTTACATTTGGTCATCCATTTGATAGTATAGAGAACAGTTATAGAGATCGTAAAAACTTCAGATGACCATGCAAGTAGATTAGGCGGACCAGGAAATTTTTTAACAGGACCCATTGTGAGTTGCATCAAAAAAAATTCGCTCCTTTTAAGATGGCTCATTGTATTTAATAGCTTAGTCTCTCGAATCAATAGAAAACACTGTTTTAAACTTTGATTTCAAAACTCCTAAATTCAGAAATTATGCTTTGCGTTAATAATACTATATAGGCTATTATTTGCAAAAATTAAATAAAAAAATTAATGATATTAAAATCTGTTCATTATTGAAAAGCCCGAAAATTTATATTTTTAAAATTTCGGACTTAATTTAAAATTTATATTATAATTTTCTTACAAAGCTTTAAAAATGCTTAAAAATAAAATCAGCATTAGGAATAAAAATTGCATTTATTAAAAACATTATTCATCGTGTAAAATTTTTTCATTTTTAAGCTTTATTTCTTATTATGCTTTTCTTAAAACTTTATGAGAATATAAAAAATAATTAAAAAAAACAATAAGAAAAATATGAAAAATCTACATAGGATTCTCTTATGGAATTTATTTATAATCTAATTTTTCCCTCTCCTATAAAAAGAGTGCATGGAGTCACTGATGCACGGGGAAAAGTAGTTTATTTATTTTTATTTATTTATTTTTTGCTCTTTAATGAGCTTATGTTAAATTACACTTGTTTGTTTTTATGTTTTTTGTCAGTCACTGAAGCTTCATTCAATTTGCACTCGGAGCATCTGATGTTGATCGTTCCCTCACTCGTTTCTGCTTGGAAAAAAAGATCGGCGAGCTCTGGTAGTTGCATCCGATATAATATTTGTGTATACTTGTTTCTTTTCCTTTTTTTTTATAACTTTTCTCCTCCTCCTTCCATCTTCCTCCGATGAAATTAATTGCAGATGGTGATGGGAGGGTGAATTGCATTGCAGCTTCCTCTTTTGATTTGCAGTGCTAGCTTCCTTTTAAAACACCTGAAACCTGGCCTCTCTTTCGTCCATCCTCTTTAATGAATTTTCATCATATTTCATCATCTTTTCCTCCCATTCTCTAGTCACTGTTGTTATTCTTTAGTTTCCTCTTACTTTCTCACTTTTTTTTTCTCTCCTTTCAGATTTTTAGTTTATGAAGAAGATTCTTTTGCTATGAACACCCGCTGCTTCCGGCTATTTTCAGCTGAAAGAAACGCATTTTGGCACGACTGAAACTTTATTTATGCTCTTGAAAAGTTATTTAATTTTTTAAATAGTAAATCCGTCATAATAAACATTAGAAATCTTGAGGATATAGAATTTAATTTTTTTATTTACATTTAATATTATTAGTTTCTCTAAAAAGGAAAACAAAAACATCAATGTACGAGAGAGAGAGTGTCAAAACGTAGCCTTAGCTTTGCCATTGATTTTTATTGCCATATTCTGTTGTGAATATATAACAGAACTGATTTCGTATTTAATATTATGACAACTTATTAAATATTTAATAAACGTTAGCAATTACTTATTATGTAAGGACGTATAACATTTCTTCTTTTAATGCTTTATCCAAAAATAGATCTTTGAAGCTAAATTTCAAACAAGCTTCCTGCCGTATAATTTTCCATTTGTGCGCCACGATTTCATGCATCCCTTTCTTTATTGTTGTTTGTTGAGTCTTGGTTCAGCTCTTTCAAGTTCTATCGACTCAATATCAAGAATTAGAGTGAACACGGTCCTTTTCTGGGACGCTAGAGGAGTCGCCAGTCTTCTGCGAACAATCATTCATCCATTCATCGAATTTTCTTGGTCAGATCGTCGTCTTCGTCTGCTCCCTTGGTTTCTTCTGAATCATTTCCTTTAATTTCAAACTCCCCTCCACCTCCGTACCCTTTCCCTACTCTTTGCCTTTCTTCTTCGCCACACCCCCCTCCCCCCCCCCTTTTTATATTTCCCATGATTCGTCCGTCTTCTTCAGTTCCCCCTTCCATTTCCTTCGACTTAAACCCAGGAGCGCCTCCAGCGGCTGCATTATGATCACTGAACCACATCAGCTGCTGCTCCAGTATAAACTTTCCAATCTGTTCGCTTGCATTTTCAAAGAGGGTTTTTAAAAAAGTCGTTTAATTTTTTTTATACTCATTTTTTACGACATAGTGTTGAGAACAGTACATGACGTTATGACGAATCTGAAAGCCGAGCTCGGTCAATGTGAGAATTATGTGAACATAAAAATTACTGTTAATGACTTAAACGTATTGAATGTTACTTAAATTTTTCACAGCATTAACTTCTACGTACATCTCCTTCCATATTTTATGTCCGCGATTCAATTTTATTTCAGAACTAAAGCATTCAGATTCAAAAGCAGTGATCTGAATAAAGAGAAATTAATTTCTTACATCTGATTTTGAGTGTGTGTACTTTTAAGGAGACTTATAGTAAAAGGAGACATTCTCCTATTTTTTTTTTAATTACTTCGCATCAATATAAATTTAAAAAATTAGACTGCTATTTTAATAAGATTTAAAAAATTAATGAAATATTTAAATAAAAGCTAAAACAAGTTTTCACTAAAATATCGCACTATAATCGAATACTTTAGAAGATTTCAATATTCTTATAAGATAGAAATCGGGCTATTCAAAATGAATGATTGATTTTCAAGAATTAAGAACTATAAACCATATATGCCAATAATACGCATTTTCTTATTCATCTATATTTGTAAGAACTTTTACATTAAATCTTAACGAATTTGTAGATCTCTCATTTCAGTTTATCTTAAACACTCTAGATAAAAAGTTGTACTTAAACATTCCAAGTGAAAAGAAATGCACTGAAAGGAAACAGCTCCCCATAAAATACCACCGAAGTAAGGCATGTCCCATAAGTAGAGGCACACATTTAAAATCATTTAAAATACTGTAAATGAAATTATATCAAACTTTATTTTTTAAATATCACTAGAAATACTAATAGTTGATAACATTCACAACAATCCAGCTTCCTGAATGCCTTTGTACCCGATTGCTCTGAGGTTCTTTCAGCCCTTTTTCATTACTGCTTTTCCTGACTCTTTGGCTACTTTCCTACTGATTTCACCCCTATTCTACAAAAATCATTTGATGTTTTTAGGTGCAATTTCGGCTGATTTCTCTTTTGCATAGGATCCAAAATCTCTCAATGCTTCTGGTCTGAGGAACATTGGGGGCATTGTCTCTTCTTCTGACGAAATCAACATTCTGCTTCTCCAGATACAATATGACAGAATTGACATAATGTGGTGTTGCCATGGCAGGCCAGAATATAATATTTTTCATATCATGATGCTTGTTGATGAAGGGAATCAGAAGCTTTTTCTCGCATTCTTTCAGATACACTTGTTCATTAATTGTCCCTGATGAAATACAGGGTTACGAAACGTTCCTGGATTGATCAATGGCCTGTCAAATCATAAACCGTCTGGTAAATTTTAATTTAAACCTGACTTTATGATTGTACTCAGTCTCACGACGATTTCTGGCATGGTAAAATTTCAGTCCTGAAACATCGGCCGGGTCCTGAGGTACATATAAATTTCTGAGGTACAGACAGTTTTTGCCCGCTCTTCTTGGCCATTTATATATTTAGGAGTGGATTGTTTTAAATATGACTTAATCCCAATTTATTTATTTTAATTTTGGCAATGTTAGATTTGGGTATATTAAGCTTTTTTGCTGCAACACGGACACATGTATCCGAGGCATTAGAAAACAATTTTTCCGCCTTCTTCAAATTGTTCGGCGTTGCTTGGAACACAGGACGACCAGGAAGCAATTTAAATTTCACATTCCCTGAATCTTCATACCACTGTAGAATATTATAAATTGTTCACTTTGACCTGCCCTCTTCCATACATGTTTAACAGTTACCTTCTTTTCTTTCTGAGCAACATTTTCATAAAAATGCACAACCCTTTTTGCAAAATGCTCTGCCTCTTTTCTCGCCATTCTTTCATCATCTGCATTTTCAACCTTAGTGCGCATGCGCACATGCATCTTAGGCCATTGTTAAGAATAGAGAAAAGTAACGACGCTCCATCAGCGCGCATTTTGAAACTACGTTCATTTAAACTTTGTGCCTCTACTTATGGGACATGCCTTATTATACTGAATCATTATAACCAAAAAGTGAAAACCACTAATCCACAAGGAGTAAAATCAGAATTATTTTCAAAGGTGAAATCCTATATTTCTCTCTGTCCTCACATTTTTAAAGTGAATGTTCTTAATCTCAACGCTGATTACGGATATCGCATCCAAATTTCTGTGCGACCAATAGTTCCCTATTATTTCGATATCGACCAAAAATCGCATTTCCAAAATATGTTATTTCTCCAATAGGAGACGTAGCAAAAGCGAACCAAAGCTGTTTAATAGTTCACAGCTAAACAATCAACTTTTTGCTAAACCTGTTTAATAATACACCTAAAACCACCAAAATGTGTATTAACTAGTGGTCAAAATTTCGACAGATACTACCCAAAAAATTATAACTATCGATTATCGTCTTCATGTCTCGATGTATCAAACTATCTATCGTCAACCAACCTTCCATCATAATTTAAAATAAACTCCTTACCAATAAGTCCAAGTTTGTTTAACTTACAACTAGATAGCACGGTAAAATTAAAATTGCTTCAATTCTATAACTGAACAACTATTAATGAATGACGTAATAACGGATTAGACCACGTCTATATCTATCAGGCCTGACAACTGAGGATTGATGACGTCATGCTAGAGGTCGGTTGCCATGGGAACCCCCTTCTCAACGACAATACTTTAACATTGAAATACTTTAATTCATGACAATGTTTAATCAAATTAAACGAATACTCCAGTAATATGAAAAAAATTATCTCCTCCGTCAAAATGAGGGTCAGACGACTTCATGCCTCGCCAGTCCTGGAGATATAGTACGGCCGTGATTAGACTTATTTCTAATTAAAAGTACGGACGTAGAAGAAAAAAAGGATGAGACACAAAAGCCTGGAATAAATGAAATTGGACACAGAGTGGTAAGACATTCAAAACAGCTGACGTTTCAGATAGAGGCTATCCTTTGTCAAAGCAAAAATTAAAATAACGCAATTATAATAATGCAACAATAATTAAAATTATTTTAATTTTTTACTTTGACTAACGATAGCCTCTATCCGAAACGTCAGCTGTTTTCAGGGTCTTACCTCTGTGTGTCCAATTTTAAATTAAAATTATAGAATACTTTACTGTATTATTATTCTAAATGGTTCAATTTTTAAGATTTAAGCTAACAAATTCTTGAAAATAAAACATGTATGCAATAGCTCCTAAAATAATGGCACTTTTCCATTGCACAAGCCTTCAGTGTGATACAATGCTGCTAATCAACTAAATAATATTCCTGGTAGATTAGTAGCCAGTACATTTACAGTATATAAACGCAACTTTTACTCCGCAAACAAATTTGCCATAAGAGCCAAAGAGTTTCAAATTTTGCGAAGTTCCCATCAGAAGAATCGTTTTTCATTGCCTTTACGACTTCGGCCTCTTGGTGACACTGGCGGTTCCATACAAATGCGGCTACGGTGGTTGGCAATTGACGCTCGTAACGTTCAATTGCCACCAGATGGTTGCTTGAGACTCAACTTATAACAAGACTCAGCGGCAGTTGTAACAGTGGCAGCCCAAACGCGCCACTTCTTATAACATCACCTCCGCGCACCCTCGCTCAGAACTCCGCCCTGAAACTTGACAACCTCCGGCCCTGTCGATGGAGCGGCCGCCGCCCTTCTCACCGACAACACAATACCCCCCTCTTTCCGTGTGGGCTCAAGCGTAGGCACCGCCGCTACACAGAGATCCTTTTTTTCAGGGGGGAATGGTGGGGGAGGGAACTTTTAACCCCCTCCCCTTTACATTACCCTTCAAAGACCTCGGCACACCCACGTTTTCCCTTTTTAATTCTCCAGTTTCACAAATTCTATCCAATAGCTTATATTCTAATTTTAATGGAGTTTTGTGGACAATAACTTTCAGTTAATGCAGAAATTAGTGTGAAAAAGAAGAGATACTGTACTTAGGTTCGTTTTCTTGCGACTGATGTAGGCTAACTGGTGTTCATGTTCAAAAGCAAATGTTATTAAAAATTCTGCTTGAATCTAATTTATACTGCTTTGAAATACTTTATGTATTTTATGTATACTTTATGGATTTCAATATAATGAACAGCGCCGAATTTCTACAGATATCTTATAATATAAGACTTATATTTCAATTATGATCAGTTAATAAAAGATAAATTGATAGAAGTATTTTAATTAAACGTTGATATCATTATATTGCTTAATTGATGTTTGTTTTTCAACGTGTAGCTAAAACAAAGTATATTGGTTTTTCTGACACGAATAATTTTAACCTTAATATTTTCTAATGTATGTTTTCATTATTAAGTTATCAGATCCTAGCGATAGGATACGAGCTAGTCGTGATATTAACACCTGCCTCTCAGGCGTAAATCACTCCTCACTTTGGTGGGGAAGCATTCATTCAACTTCGTGTAACCAAACCAATTAATAGAGTTAAACATATATGTTTGCATGCTTTAGACCACACTGTAAACATAGGAAATGCTCTTCAAACAAAGGTAATGTACCTTGTTCAGCTTACAGCATGGAAAACAAATAAATAAACCTTTTACGTGAATGTACTGATCATATCAACAGCTTGGTTCTTCTTTTTTATCATAACGAAAGTTCAATATATAATAACAATGAATCTTAATTCATTCATTGAGTTACAGATATTATGAATATAGTATGTGCATATCGGCTTAAGAAATTTTAAAAATTATATCAATATAAGAAGATAAAAACTTTAGTTAATAGATTTCTTATTTAGACATTTAAAAAGTCAACTTTATAGATTGTCAGTAGTTTCGGATATAACTACTAAGGTTTTAGATATAACTACTAAGGCTTTTTTCCAGAGAAAGGTAATGGTTCTCTAAATAAACTCACTATAAGTAAGTAGCATTTAGATTTCATTAAAAACTGTTAGATGTTTTAATCTTTAGTAAACAAAAGTTGCTAATAATTGGAAAACAACATCGTAAATTTCATAAAAATATTTTTAAAAGGTTATCTTATTATACAAGGAATAATGTTTTAATAAAGGTTAGAGGAAAAACTACCACTTTTCAAAGCGTTTTCAAAATATATTTCAGCTTTCAAAAGGAAAAATTACCATCTTTTCAAAGTATTTGAGCTTTGAAGTATCAGATTAAATATTTATACTTGATCTCGCCATCTGATATAGATAAACAGTATTATGATTTAGGCCTATATGAGGACATCTTATTACGAATGACTATCTTTTTTGACTAAACTTTAATACTGTATTGTATATTTAATTTATAGATTCTTTTATGAAAATTAGCAGATTATTTAAATGAAGACATACGGCAATATTCTCAATTTTATTCTCTTTAAATTCCTTAATAAATTTCGTTTTTCAATAGCACTCACGAGAGCATGTGTCGATAGCTGCACTGAAGAAAACAACCATGTAAGAAGTGGATTCTAATTATTTAAAATGATACTTAAGAAGGGAAAATAATTGATTTATCTTCTAAAATTTATGTTTGGTTTGTTTTTTTTTATTTAACTACTTTCTTTATTTTTTACCTCTTTGAATTATTGTTTTTTGCATAATTTCTATTAAAAATAAGAAACCAAGTTCCAATTCCTAGAGGGACAATCATATTAATAAAGCTGTGAGTTTGAGATATTTTTAATATATAATTAAATGCGTAATTTATTAAAAAAAAGTTTACTTTCTAAGCGATTCATACACATAAATTTGCAACATTTCTCAGGATCGCTTTAAATAACCGAATTAATTTTTAATCTATTAATTAAATTTTATTTGCTACTGACACTAAACAAAAGTCAATGCGTTACTAATGTCATAAACTCTAATTTGGTGTAAATGAAATGGTGTGATGAGAATATCATCGTGCTTCTGCAGAACTTAGAAGTACAAAGACAAATTTAAGTTAATTGAAAGCGATATTTTCCCAAGCAATTAAATTAGTCTGCAATTAGCATGGCGCTTTTCTAATTAGAATGATGACCAGAACAGATGATATCAAATAACAACAGATCTAAATTTTGCTCACTTTGTTTCTGCATTGCTCTCGATACCCTTAATGATTTTGTGCTTATTGACATTGGAAAATAAAAACAGTCTATGGGATTTATGTAAATATTGTTAATGGAAACCATTCTAATCTAGGCTTAGATTCATGAGTAGAGGTCATTTCAATCTTCTTATTAAATTAAGAGAACAAAATGTATATTTTGCATTCTTATTCTAACTAGACTAGGCCCTTTATTCTCTTTGTATTTTTAAACGTTTTCTATTTTGTTTAGAGAATTTTTAATTAGATTTACCATTATTTTTTGAAAATATATCTTATCATAAATACTTTTCAGTCTAAAGCGATTTTACTCATTTTTAAAATAGTAAAGAGCAAACTGTTGTTTATAAATGATATGTTCAGGCACTTTCTATAACTATTTAAATTTATGGGTTTGTAAAAATAATCTAAAGACTATGTTGGCTCTCTTCTAATCTTGGCTCTGTCAGTTCTTTATCGTAGTGCTGAAGTTAAATCAAACGGATGCTCTCGGCTTCTTTTAAGGGTTTTATTTCTTTTTAAATCAGAGATTGGTTTAAATTGATTGTCTTTCATTGACTCCGAATCCTTTTTGAGACAAGGAGGACGTATACATAAATCGTGATCGTCCACAGCAAGGCGAGAACTTTATAGTCTTGGAGCCCTAATAACGGGAAAACTTTAATCGGGAAGAAGCTAATCGTATCTACAACTAGTGATTAGGCTTAAGGTCAGGCACAATGAGAGAGAAATCTGAAGCCAAAGGAAAAGTCCAGAGGCGGACAGTGAAAATGACACCCAAACGGACGAGGGAATTGGGAATGCAATATCCTAAAAGCATTAATAAAATTTATTTATTTATAGTTGCTGGAAGAATGCCCTCGTTTCATGATTTGAAAATAAAATGTGCACTTGAATTTAATGAATGGGTACTATTTTCCTATTGAAACATGGAGCAAAACTTGATGCCGTTATGTATTTTGAGGTGGATGAAATTGTCGAGGCAAAATTCTTTATCGTAAAAGATGTCGAAGAGAAAGAGAAGCTGAATGGTGGAAGAGTTGCAACAAAATCTCTGATCATTTCTATAAATACCTCTTATAAGATACAGAATTTCAAAATGAATAAATTTAAAATAGATATTATAGTTCTTACGGTAATGTAAGCACAAATCAATGAAGTTAAAATTTCTCTTGAGCGAGTTAGTTTCCAAATCCCAGAGAACTGCTCATGATGATGCTTCAAAATTTGTATACAAGAGAAAAGAAAAAGTTAAACTATTGTTGAATAAATTTATCTACCTACTCATCATTCACTCAACTTTCAAAAAAAAATTTGGGAGGGGAAGAAACCAAAATTTTTAAAAAAGCAAACATATAAAATCTTTCATTAATTAAAATGAAAAGTTACAAGTGAAACGAGAGCTTTATTACATAATTACATGTAGACACTCAAATCAAACCGAAGAAAAATGATAAATCGAGTCCAAAAACCCAAAAGCATGACCTGAAATTTTAATACGACACTGCCGTAGGAATAACCGTAGTTTTCATCGTGAACCCCCCCCCCCAACTATATTGACCGCTTTCGATAATTGTTTAATGATAGACGATAATAACAGAGCAATAAAAATAGCTCCCAGCGATAACAATAATTTCGTTAAAGCCCCTGCTATATACGAACACGGTTTTCGAATAAAGATGAAAATACAAGGAGAAACCAATCGCCGAAGGAAGAGTGCTCGTGCCTCATAATTCAATCTTATTCGCTAAGAGTGAATGACAGCCAGGATTTGCTTTTCCGGGCCGAAATGCGATATTCCTGTCTTGTTTGAAATGACAGTTTTACTGAACACTTCGCCCTTAGGTTAATTAGATGGTTATTTATAGTTCAACTTTTATTGAAAGTTGTAAAAATATTACTGCTATTTTCTCAAAGCATTTTATTTGCATTTATGAATAAAATTTTCTTATTTAATACTCATTTTTTGAAACAGAATATTATTATTATTTAAAGTCATAAATGAATTTAATACACAATGTTCTTATCTCAACCGTTTATAGATTCATGAATAATTAAAAAAAGATTTAATTAAATTTAATCCAATCATAGGATGTTTATAAAGTCCGTATGCAGTTTAAAATATTATTTTCTCTTCTGGAGAAGAATTAAATATCCTGCTAAATGGGCTATAATATTTCTGGGAGATAATTTGTTGAATTTGACTTAGAAGAAATAAGCTTAGATTAATATATCAATTCATTTTTTCAAAATTTCATTCCCGTTTTCCATATTGCCTTATGCCATTTAATGGAAGGGAAAGTGCTCTGTATATGCTCATCATACATGTCCCTATTTGAGATGTTAAAACCCTGTTTACTAATCAAGCCTTTACCCATTTCCAGTCTGAAGCGTTTAACAGAATGTTTATCTCCACTGGAAGAGACGCTGATAATATTTTAATTTGTACCAGGACTTTATAAGTACTTTTTAATTTGCTGGTTGTGTAAATTCTGAATTGCTTTTACTAAAGATTTTTTTAATCTTACTTCTTACAAATGGTTTCAAGAACTTCTAAATTTTCCTTAAAGGACTTTTTAAGACCCTTAATCATTATTATGCCGTGTAAACAGTATCAAGATTTATTAAAGTTATTTCTTATGACATTGAGGATTGTAATCCTAAATGAAAAATTCAATTACCTCCTTAAATAGACGTTCGAAATCATAGGAGCGTAGGTAAACATATAATTTAAGATTTATTATAAAAATTATGTTTTTAAGGTTTGAACATATACAGAGTCTCCTATTTTAAGTATGCAGCTAAATATCTCGAAAACGAGAAACATTAAAGAAAATAAATAAATGGTTGGATCTTTTTTGCCGTACTTAGGGTCAGTTCACTTCTACTTTGTCAAGTGAGTCTTACTGAGTCTTAGCAACAATGGACCTATATTGTTGAGATGAAGAACACTGTTAAAATAATCTCACTGTATTGTTGCTGAACACTCAGCTGAGAAAGTATAGGCCTATAGTGAAGTGGTCCTTAATATTTATCTGGTCGTCATTTGATGGCATAAAATTAGTATGAAGATCTTAAAGACTTCAGATGACCATAGCAAAATCAGCATAATGGAAGAATTATGATTTTTTAAAGCGAAAGAGAAACATTTATTATTGAAAAAATTAAACCGCATCTGACACCGGCTTGTTATCACGGCCTCCTAGAAACTACCAGGCCTGAACATGAGGTCAATAATGTATTGTTGAAGCACTAAGATTGTGACGTTGAACTAGCTTCTGTAATAGCACCACAAGTTCGACGTAACAATGTTTTATCTTTTCCATGTTCAGGCCAGGTAGTTTCTAGAAGGCCGTGTTGTTATTCAAAAGACTTTAAAATTCATACCTTGATATCGTCGTTGTCAACCCAATTTCTGCTATGTACCAAAAGTAAACTTTTGAGATATTGAAAAAAAAAAAGACAGTATTTTAGCTGCTGCACATAGCATATTTTATAAAGTGATAAGCACATAGCAATTCTTTTATATGCAAGTTTGGTTACTGAACTCGTTGCAAGGGTCAAAATATTGAAATCTTAAAAAAGTGCACATAGCAGATATTGGTTTGATAACCACGATATGTTACATTATTACTATGGTTGTAAAATTATTCAATTGTTACAAACGCATTGTTACAATATTGTTAAATTATATTGTGAAAGAGAAGCGAATTCAACTCAAAATCAACTTTTTGGTAAGTTTTCCTTGATTGTTCATCTACATGAGGCACCGTTTTGGTCCAAACCAAAGACCTCAGAAACAGAAGGCGAACTCAAACTCAACTTTTGAAAACGGCAAAATAGCTGCAACGACCGTCATTCGTTGAATTAAATATTAAGTAATGCAAAAAAGACCCAACTATTTATTTATTTTCAAGACGAGAACCATATTCCACAAAAGAAAAATATTTCAGATAAAAATTTCAGCATTTCAAGGGGGTAATCAGGCAAGTTTCCACTCTTTCAGAGATGCTGCAACTTTTATCTGAAACATTTTTCGTTAACGTTTTCTAGATATCTAACTGAATTATTTAAAATGAGATACCCGATATAAGCCTTACTAGAAGAGTGCTTTTGTTTTTTGTTTGTTTTTATGATTCAATTTTTTTTTTAATTTTTAAATTAAAAATTTTCTATCAAGATAATGATAAAAACCTAAAACTATTATAGTTCATCCAGCCTAAGTTTGCGCGAAATGTGATGGCCGTTTCAATTGTTGGACATTGTTACAACAAAAATTAAACAATACATAACAATTGAAATGTCCATCACATTTCGCGCAAACTAAGGTTGGATGGACAATAATAAAAGTATGTGGTAAAATTAACAACAATATTCTCTAAAACTGCACTTTACTGAATGCTGGAGTTCTTCCGAAGTCTAAAACTCTTACTTTCTAAACGTTTCTATATACCGAGTAATATATAGTTACATTGTCCAACTTGATTTTGAAACGCAGAATACTATATACATATGTATTATCTTAAATCATTCAAGGGTGACATTACTTATTTTAAATAACAACCAAACTGTTTACTATGATATATCAATTAGTTTTATATAGAAATTGAAAATATTTACTTACACCGAATTAATTAATAATGCATGGCTAAGTAACAAAGATATCCAGACTTTACTCATTTCTTTAAAAGGTAAGTATTCGCAAATAGTGATAATAACCAGATTATTATTGAAGAAGCAGTCATTGTGTTTTCGGAATTTCTGCTTAAATATAAATTAAAATAATCATATGCGTAAGCTTTTTCGAGAAAAATAATGGCTAGAAAGTAAGAAAGTTGACGCGGCCCACTTCCAGCTGTAACCGCGATCTAACACGAATAGTCACGGTGGTGTCGACGGCCTTCACGGGAAAGCCCCGCTGCCGTCGGAGACTTTACAATCTGTGCGTGCCATGTTTACAGACAGGAGTATTCTATTAATAAACTTTATTTTTGGTATGTTTGTAATAATTAAGTATTACCTTAAATTAAAAACACTCCCGCCACTCTATATCTGATGGAAACAAGAACTAGATTGGCTAAACGATATCTTGTAAGTTGTAATTTGTACTGACTCGTAACACATCAAAATAATTTTTATGGTAAATTATTACTGGTATTATTATTTTTATTATTATTAATTTTTATCTTTGTCAGATTCGAATTTATGGAATTTTAAGTTGTCCTATGATTTTTATTGCTTGTTTAAAAAAGTTACATAAATGATTCTTACTTCGCACGGATGACCATGAAAGTTTGTTATCTTATTTAAAATGCAATATTATTTCAACTTTTTTTTTAAATAAAGCTCCATTGCCGAAAATGTACGGAAAAATATAGCTTAAATGTATTTTGCGTTTCAAAATCAAAAAACTTAAAGAGAAACTGTAAACACAGGCTTCCAAAACAATGGATTTTAATTTTGACGTGGGCGTACTTAGTAGCAGAATAGGTTTAAGCTTGCATTACTCTTATACCACTGAAAGAACAATGTTTCAACGTCAGTTTCTTTAAGATCGCTATAAAAAGTTTTCCTTCAGATTCTACATCGTAACTCTTAAATTGTTACAGAAAAACTTTTTTTAGTGCATTCTTGGAAAGAAAAAAATAATAATACATGTGTGCACTGAGGAGTTGATAGCCCCAGATGAGAATCGTAGCCGCAAGAAATGCAAATCGGAAAAACCTTGTCAATAGTGACGCGAGCTATTACTCGAACATTGACGGCAACTCGCCTTGGTCAAATGAAAACATAAAACCTCGTTTCCTACCTTGAAATGGATATCCTGCAAAAATCGGCCTCATGTTGAGCGCACTGGGAACAGCCATGGAAGAAGTCGCCGTGGCCGCGCCGAAGTACGGCGAGGCGGGACAGGCGAGGAGGAGGGTCGTCGGTCGTGGTCGCTTGGCTTCGGCTATCCCTTAACGATTAGAGAGGCTGTTGTTGTCCCTATAGAGAGGTTTCCGCGCTTCGAATGTGACGATGTTTATTTTCGATTTAATAATCGGTTCGTGTGCGGTGACGGTGGCGGCGCAGCAGTTGCGTTGCTCTCTCCTGTTCAACGCCGGCTAATGGCGCTCGGAGCGGAGCTCGTCGGCGTCCTGTGAAGTGGTAAGGCGTTCGTTCATTGGCCGTCCGTCTGTCTGTCCGCCCAGTGCGGGGGCCTGTCCGTGCTCGGGGCGTAACGACCCCCAATCGACGCAATCATCGACGGTTGGTGTGAAGAGGCGGGGGCTGTGCAACCTGGCACCACCCATGTGACACCGGTGATTCACGCGTGCGCACTCACACCAGATGGAACGAAAGAGAAATTGTTAATTGATTTCTATGAAATCGAGGTAAGATCATTTGGAAGCGATTTTTTTTTCCCCAGTCTTCCCCCTATGCCGTTTCGATATGCGATTAAATTACTCAACGATGGTTCAGTTCCGTTCTGTCCCAGACAGAATGAATTTGCGCTCACCTTCAATTCGAACTAAAGTTTTTGTTTGCTTGTTTGTTTGTTTTTTTTTTTTTAAATCATTCTCAATCACCAATTGACATAGAGCTGGTTTGAGGATTCAATTTTTATATTCAGTTTAAAAGGTCACTCGTACGTAATATTAATTAAATATAAAAATATTCAGACAATAAAAATTAAATTTCTCGTTAAAATTCGAATAGTAACTGCTGAGTACCATCATCTTCATCATTTTCAATATTTTAGAAAATGAAGAACTAAATGTAAACTTTTAAGGCAAACGTAAAATATGAGGAGCAGGAAAGAGCTTTAAATTTAATTCAAATTATAAACAATCCACTGAATAATCAACCACGGCATAACGAGATGCCTTAAACTCCAAGGATTTTAACTTTTACTTAAAAATAAAAACTACTCATTTAAAAATAAAAATTCTGCTTAGAAATCTCCAAAGCTACCGAAAAGTTTTGGTAACAATGTAAAAAATCTGTATTGCAGTGAAGTTCTAATTTTCATAGGTTCCTTAAGTTATATTCGCTAGATTTTTAAATTCAGAAAGAAATGAGCATTTCCCAGAATTTTATTGAAATTAAAAAAAAAAAATTGCTAATCGCTAAAAAGAATCCTTTGAGTTAAAGGGAAAAGAAGGCGCGGACCACACAGCTTCAATTGTAGTCAATGAGGTCTTCACCCTCTGTCATCATCACCGAAACTTCGAACAATAGTAAGAGGAAGAAATGGTAGCATCAACGCTAATATATAGTACAAAAGAATAGAAGTCATTGAGAGTGCATTCAAAGTATCGAAGTCTCTCCTCCCCACCTCCTCAAACCCCCTTCGATCTTTTTATTTTCGAAGGGAAGCCCTAAAGAGTGTCCCTCCCCGGGTCATCGAGCGTGTAACGCGAGGCATCACGTCTTCATTGCTCGACGCATGTTTGTTCTCGATGTTCTGCTCGTGATGAGATTTATAGCCTTTGCCATCATTATCATCAGCACGTCATCAGTGTCCTTACGTCCGAGCCGAAGAATGACTCTCTTTTCAGTTTGCGTGCGGTAGATTGCAGGTAGAAGTAGGAGAGAACGGCCTCCCAAAAGACTTTCTTGTCCCCCGAGTGTAAGGATTCAAAGAAGAAACAAGGACAGCGGAGTTATTCGTTTTGTTCCTGTGCCCTTTCTAATAGATATTGTAAAGAAAACAACGAAGAGAAGGCAACCCATGCATGTAGGGAGGTCGAAACAGCGGGAACTTCTTTTTTTACTTGGAAGAGGGGGAAGAGAGAGAAAAGATAACGAGGAGCGACCCCTCTCTCTCCAGGGCTCGTCGGGGGTTGCTTTGGAAAGCCGTCAACACCTCGGCCTGTCCTCGTGTCCCACTGTCGTTCTCATCACAACCAAGGAGCAACACGTACCCGGGGGATCCACTAACACAAAGAGAACGACCAACGATTGCAGCGCTCGTCTCATGATACTTGTCCTAACGTCACTCTCCCGTTTCACGAGGAGGGGAAGATCAAATGGAAGAAAAAGAGAGAGAACAGAAAGACACCTAAAAACATGGATTCACAGAAGCAACACAAAAGTGACCACCATCATCGATTCGACTTTAGGGTCAAATGTAGGATAGTAATGAAGAAATAAGAGAAACTCTCTGATGGGTGTAATAAATAAGTCGCAAGCTTTAAGGCGAAACTATTAATAAAGCTTTTCCCTATAAAATACACTCTTAGGACGGCCTATCAAATAAAAATATCGATGATCCTCAGAAATATTTCAATTAAGATTAATATATATTTCCAATAAGTTCAAATTTGAATTAGGCATAAATAGCTACATTTATATTTTGTTAAATAATTTGAACATTTTTTCATAGTAGATTCTAAAAAGCAAAGTAATCAAATACAAAATAATTTGAAATCAATACTTTTTCCTGCTTTAATTTCAGCATTTTCTATTCTCTGTATATTAAAGAAAATTTTGATAAAATGTTGCGAAGGTCGAGCAACAGGACTATTAGAATCGACATGCAATTTCACAAGAATAAATGCTTAATTGTTTTAGAATAGTGTGTCTTGATGTTTCTGCAGTAAATATTTCTCGGACACACAGAACTTTCGTATACTCTAACTCACAAATTAGTTTAAATTTGGCGATCAAGCTTGGGCTGGAGTTCACGATTTACTTGGGTTCTTGAAGATAGTTATTTCCTTTAAAAAGGTTAAATGATCAACCCGACGAAGACCTAATATGACCCGATTTGTCATAAATGTTAAAAAGAATTATGGTTATAGTACTGATATAGAACGTATTCACTACAAAATACGAATATATGGAAAAATTACTGTTTTAATGAAATAGGAAATAAATAATTCTTTGCTGATAAATTTTGATTTATTTATGTTAATTTGTAAAGATTTTATATTGAAGGTAACGTTAAGGGGCGTATTCAGCTTAAAGGTACTTAAGCAAAATATTTGCCAAGTCTCGCAAAATTTTGAATTTTTTTTATATATACGCTTTTATTTAGCTTATTTTTCTGCGTGTTGGTCCGGATCAAATCTTGTAATCAATATTAAACCAACTTTCCGACAAGCTAGATAGCTGAAACTTGATACACATACACAGGATCAACGACAATGGATGTTAAAAAAAATTTCAAATTGGTTCACTAGTTCGTGTTCTAATGGTACTAATTCATTACTACGAATTATCCGATTGCCACAACAAACAATTCGTTATGGCGAGGGTTAAATGTATCCGTTGTTTATTGTTGCTAAACAAGAATAAAAGCGTGGTTTGAAAAAAAACTTTTTTTTCCCCCCTCTTATCTTGTTTCTATTTCCTACTAAGAGCACTTTCCTATTTTGTTACGATTTTTCTTGTTAAATATGAGAGCAGCGGGCGATGTGTGCCTATGACATATTCAGAGCTACATAATATAAATTATGTAGAAGAAAAAAAGAAGTAGAACGCAGTCAGTATCTTTCAAGGCTTTATTAATGAAAGCTTCATAACCCATTTGAATGAAATGAGGTATGTTTTATTCGTATATGAGAGTTGGGGCATAAGTCATGGTAATTATTTTTTTGTGAGAATTCGAACGTGGGTAGAAAATATGAAATATACAGATGTAAGGACAAGGAATGGACGAAATGTACGGATATTTAAAAACACGCCAACATTTTGCTCCTTACTGGCATAACATAAGGTAGTTGACATAACATTCCAGGTTTCATATTCCAGAATCATATTTCAATATACGAGTGTTGTTCAACTCTGCTTACACCCATCCTGCGCAGCGGTTGACTAAGAACTGATTTAACATTGCTCTCTTTGCGACAACAGGAAATCACAGAGCCATCTGGCATTGTGGAAGCATACTATGGCGAGGTCAAAAATGCAAACACAGAGTTGGATTGGTGAAACAATGATTATTGCTCGATTGTTAAGGAATTGTTGACTATCGAAGCAACAAAAGATTTTCTTCACCAACTCGGTGTTAACATTTTTGACCTCGCCCTATGAATGCACGGCTTCCTTAAGATATGGAACATTTTGAGATTCGAGAAAAAAAATATAGTTGCCATGACTTATGCCCCAACCCTCGTATAAATTTATTTATTAATAATTTGAAAATTTTTTTAAATTTAAAATAAGACATTTTAGTTTGCAGAACTGTATAAAATTGAAAACCATTACCATGAAAGATAGATCCCATCACTAAATTTAATACCTTCAAGTCGATATTGTTTTAAATGATAAGTTCCTCGCAACAATAATGACATTAAAATTGTTAATTATTCAATAGAATAACGAAGTAATCAGTGCTAGGACAACATGAAATGAACAATAAAGTTTACAGACCTACGATGCTCGTACTATGTGGCAGAAAATTTGGTCACAGTTTTTTTACGTTACTTTCGCTCCGTCCCAGAATCGTTTCGTCATATTGTTATAATTTTGGTTATAAATCTGGTTATATCTTTGGTTATTCCACAAATTCGATTGAAATATTTCAAAGGAGGATGCAACTAAATCATAAATAGTTGCGTCAAATTGGTTGGAAATCTTTATCGTATTTTCTCCTTATTTTTATCGTAAACGATACTATACAGGGTGTTTCTGAGTGGGGGTCTGTACAAACTTTCAGAATATGTTCCAAGGACCAAAGCGAGCAGAAAATGTCATATGAGCCTAGGGTCGGAAACCCATCTTTCTAGAGTTATAACGGTTTAAAGTTGCCCTGTAGTAGAAGAAGAGTTACGACAATTCAAGGAACTGGAGGCCATTTTGAGCCTTTGCTACAGCATTTGACTTGTTATAGATTCGTTATAACATTTGCCTTTGACTTGTGTATTGTCTTGTTATACCGCAGAAATAAATCACAGTTTGCAACTCCTGTAGGCTTTAACGTTAATTTTGTCTACTGAGGGACACCTTCAAATCGTAATAACTTTAGAAAAATACGTTTTCGACCCCATATTCAAATGGCATTTTCTGCTTGTTTTGGTCCCTGGAACATACCCTGAAAGTATACAAACCATTCGGAAAAATTCTGCATTTACCATTTTATTTTCTCTGTTCAAACTATAAGATATAGGGGAACCTTTGGTATGGGAAATTTTTCTATTCGTAATATCAATCACGTTTAAAATTCATCACGCTTAGGAGAGCACAGCCTATTTTGGTCTATCTTCGTCAATGGGCCCCAAAACAAATAATAAAGCCAAATGTTGTCATTTAACTTAAAATAAACCTTCTATGCATCGTAAGCAAATATTATTTACTGAAGGAGCCATGATTAAACGTCCTGAAGCGAAATAAGGCAGCGTCAAACTAAGGGCTATTAAAAAAAAAAAGTACAGTCTTAAAACTGAACTCAGTGATTTGAGTTTTATGTGTTGAAGAATCTCAAGTCCAATTTTCTGTTATTCATTACATGCGATAACAGGCAATCTTATTTTAAATATCAGGCAGGCAACATCATTGGCCTCTTATGAAGCTTTGTATATAATCGAATGAAGATTCCTAGAGAAACAACTTCAAAAAATACTTTTTTGGGAAACCAAAGAAAACATAGTTGAAAACTATGCTTTCATAGAGAAATTATCAGCATTATAACTTTTAAATTCATATGTAAGAATTGTGAGTTCGGATTTATTTTCATTCTACAGATATACGAGTAGAAAATAAATTGCCCGCAGTAGAACTCAAACTGCAAAGAATAGGCTCTTCTGAAATACGGGATTCAATCGAATGCTTAATATATATTGATAGGATATTTCTTAAGTTTATTAAATCGCAGAAAGCTTCAAATGAAACTTAAAAGTTTTTCTATCATTTTCTCTTCAACATGCTTAAAAGATTTAGATAACTTACGGTTTGGTACTACAAAATGTGTATTAATTTAAGCAACTCGTACCATGTCTGAAATTAAACCTCAAAATATAGAAACTGATAACGCATGTATAGTTAATACCTTTGGACGAATATTTATTATACATTCCGTTGTACATCAATTTTATTATCGGTTAGGTTAAGCATAGAACGTTTTCTTTCAATTCACTTGGGCTAATCATAGACGCTATTAATAAATTGTTAAATATTCATTTTTTTTACTTTTGGGTTTCAGTTAGGCTTGTTAAGAGTTTGTTGAATTAGATGCATTCTATATAATGCTAAACTGTATGATTACGCAATACCATTATAAATATATTTTTATATTTTAAAATGAATTACGATTTAATTTAGATCACTTAGACTCACTTTAAGTGGGTGTGCGTGTGTTTTTGTGAGTGTACGTGTGATTCGTATAGCCCTTTATTGCCCACTCCTGTGGGACTTATCCTTCTTTCAACATTAACTGAAATTCATTTTAATATTTTCAATTTTATAAATTAATAAAAAAAAAATTCAGTTTCGTTCATTCCCCCCCCCCCCCCATTTATGTTTGAGAAAATGAGGGAGAAATGGAGCAGTGTTGTATTTAAAAAAAAATATTAATTTATAAAATTGAAAATATAAAAATAAATTTCAGTTAATGTTGGAAGAAGGATAGATAAGTCCCAATGAATGGGCAAAAAGGACTAGAATCAAACACACGAACAAGATAACTGGATATGAAGCAAATCTTATTAGAACAATTTTAAAATTAAATGGTCTTAGTTGAAATTTTCCTTTACAAATTATAATAGAAGATAAAATAAAAAAAAATACAAAATATTTATTGAAGCAATGTAGTAATGTTTTGAAGAATTAAGGTTCAGGAAGAGACAGAAGAGGTTCTATCAGGAGGAAAATAGTACCGGTAGGTGTTTTTGAAGAAATCAAGATCAGAAGGAATTGTCGAGTTGAAGAAGTTGGTCTTGCAGAAGGGAACCAGAGATGTTGAAGAATGCTGGAGAAAAATGTTGAAAATTTTGAAGAATTGTTTTGAAGAAATGAAGTCCAAATAAAATAAATAACGCTTCAAAAGTTCAATGACGCTTTTAAGTCTATCCAGACTTATCTTCAGTTGAAAATATTTTAAATATTAATTTAAATAAAGAAATAGGTTTTAAATTTAACAATTATTTAAAAATTTTATGCTTGTTAGATTTTCTTCTTTAAAATGGCCTAAATGTTTAAATTTTAAAACTGTCCTTTGAAATTTCTTCCATCTTCAGATCAGTGTATCAATTTGCTTGTGCTTGCTCAAATATCCCCCCCCCCCCCCCCCCCCTCGGGTTTAGTGATTCCCGCCATCTGGTATCAAATAGCGGGAATCTTATATAAAAAATGCTAAATCCTCCTGCTCCGTGCCCGTTTCCATAGTGACGAGCAACAATACAACCTTCATTGTTTCCAACAAATGAAAAAAACACTGATTGTTAAAATCCAAAAATCGCAGCCGACGAAAAAGACTATTAAAAAGTCTTATATTTTTCGTAGGCTACGGTTCAAAAATAAATTGTCGTCATAGATTTAACTATATACATACATCTATTGGCATTTAAAAATAGCACACTAAAATAAATAAATAAATAAATCAAATTAAATCCTAAGTAAGTAATTTTAAATTCATTATATGCATTCTTATTTTTTAATTTAAAAAAAAATAACAACATTCAAATAAAACATTTTGAAATTGATTAACAATTCAAATCACAAGTAGGTGACATTAGTTTTTACATTTTTCAGTTGTACAAATTAATAAAAAGGAAAAATTCATAAATTAGAAAAATAAAAAATCAAATCAAAAAAAATATAAAGTTAATAACATTTTTCCTCATTTTTTAATATTCATTATATGGGTATAATTAATTTTTTTA
>JAHWFO010057280.1:11098864-11184472 GCA_023313115.1 Rhysida immarginata | reverse complement strand
GGAATCTTATATATAAAATGCTAAATCCTCCTGCTCCGTGCCAGTTTCCATAGTGACGAGCAACAATACAACCTTCATTGTTTCCAACAAATGAAAAAACACAGTATGTTAAAATCCAAAAATCGCAGCCGACGAAAAAGACTATTAAAAAATCTTATATTTTTCGTAGGCTACGGTTCAAAAATAAATTGTCGTCATAGATTTAACTATATACTTACATCTATTGGCATTTAAAAATAGCACACTAAAATAAATAAATCAAATTAAATCCTAAGTAAGTAATTTTAAATTCATTATATGCATTCTTATTTTTTAATTTAAAAAAAATAATAACATTCAAATAAAACATTTTGAAATTGATTAACAATTCAAATCACATAAGTTTTTACATTTTTCAGTTGTACAAATTAATAAAAAGGAAAAATTCATAAATTAGAAAAATAAAAAATCAGATCAAAAAAAATATAAAGTAAATAACATTTTTCCTCATTTTTTTTAATATTCATTATATGTGTATAATTAATTTTTTTAAGTTTAAAAAATAGTGGTCGTGCCCCCAAGAAACGATCTGCCGAGAAATAGAGCAGTGAGAGAGGTATTAAAAAAAAAAAAAAAAAAAAAAAAAAAAAAAAAGAGCCCGACGAGGCATTTTCACTGAAAGCAAAGTTTATATCTAATAGTTGTTAATGTGTTTTTGTGTTAGATTATAACTGTCAAATTGACAGTATGACTTTGCCCCATTGTAACAGGACATTGTGTTAGTATCACTCTCATGTTGACAGTGACTTTTTTAGTATTACCAATACTGTCAATTATCGCAGTCCTGCCAATTATCAAAATCCTGTCACAGATGAAATTTTTTAAAAATAAAATCGAACTTGCAGTTTCCAGTATTGCAGTAACCTTCGTACGCCGGGCTTTCGAATAAAATCAAAAGCAATAACATTTATTGTATGCTCGAATCGGTGCAGGAAGCTGTGTCTGAGGCGAACTGTGGTAATCCATTATAAAAAACTTGAGCTAGGAAAGAAACCCAAGCTGTCTGTTTTCAAATCTTTGTCCCCATTCCCTTCTATGGCATGAGTCTTGGGTAATGACAGAAATAGTGCCGAAATGAGATTCTGAGAGGTGGGACAGGTGTTCCCTACTAGATAGTGTTCAGCATCACAGTCTTTAGCTGCTGAACTGCTACTTCTCATTGAGAGGCCTTAGTTGCATTGGTTTGGCCACATGTACGGATGCCGCAAAACCGTCTTAGACAGTTGCTATTTTCCAAGTCGGTGGTTGGGGGGGGGGGGGGCAAAAAAAACAAGTTCTTGGTAGGACGCACATAAAAAAAAAAATTCATAGGTGAGCTGACCGTGGAGGCCGCGGAAGAAGAGAAGTATGTCTCTTAAGAGACCAAGGGGTTTTGAAAATTACATTGATCATCCGGGTTCGAGTCGCTTGGGTATTACCATTGAGGACATCCACCTAATGGCGGAAAATCTCGAGCGCTGCCCCGCGATCTTAACGAAAAAGCAGGTTTGAAAATTAAGTAAACATTTTTATTTATTATTGGCAGTCCTGTCAATTATCACAGTCCTTTCACGGGCGAAATTTACAATTAAAATCGAATTTACAGATTCGCCTGTTGTGGCACCGTCGTATGACGGGCTTTAATACTAGTCACTACATAAAACAAAACAAAAAAACCCATATGCTTTTATTTGTACTTCTGTAGAGCAAATTTATATATTTAATCCACAATAATTTCATGATGGATTTATTGATAATTTCTTTATAATATATACATACTCTTAGATACATAGCAATCTTTTTCTTACGAAGAAAAACACTGCTATTAGGCCATGTAGCAATATTATCATCATGTGTTGAATTTTTCATCAAAAGTAACTTACTGTAAACATAATTAAGGACGTCCACCTTTTCGAAAGAAGAAACAACTTTTGTAGCTTTCAAATTATACTGTATTTGATATTTGTATACGAGTGCCTTGTCCCAAATTAAAAGATCTTATTAAATTTTTCACTTTAATTTACAAAAGTTTCACGATTACTGATTGCTAGCCTATTTTCAGCTTAAAAAATTCAAGGGGAAATCTAAGAAAAACAAATTAAAGATAATTCGAAAATATCAAAACAGTGAACGATTTTTATCTTTTTTTTTTATAAATATAAGATGATCTAATACAGTAAATTCGCTTCATCTGAGGTAATTTTCATAAAGCATTATGAATGTAAACTAGTCAAATATACTGGATTTGTTTGCTGTGGAGGTGGGGAGGCGTATTTGGCATTGCAGTAAAACCTTCACGATTTGAATGGGAGAATGTTAAGCTGATTTCATGGCTCCCACCAGGACTGCTTTGTTCCTCAATTGTAAACGTAGAGGGAAAGGCGTGGAATTAAAAAAAAAAAAAAAGAATGAGCGAAAGATAGACAAGCTTACAACCGTACTAACTGAATGAAAAACGCCTTAACTCGTGCTGGAAAACGCCAATAACGTTTACAATGGACACACGCAGCGTTCATGCTGTGGCTTGTGACGTCATCGTTTACTACATTACGCCCTGATTAAAAATGAGATCCATTGGGTGCTAATGCTCGAAAAAGATATCCGCGTCTCGCCATTATCTCCCCCGCCCTTGAGCCGTAACGATCCGTCCGCAGCTCCACCTGTGATTTATGACCCTCTTTTGTTCCTCGCCCGTTTTGTGTTTGTTTCCGTTGCGCCCCTTGATGGCCGTATCTCCTCACCCGCAACATCACCGACAGGGGGCACCAGTTGCAAGGCACCTCTCACGACTCCCAAAAATACTACGAACCATTGATGTCACGCTTGGCTACATACAGGAACATAGGGTTCTCAAAGACGTAGAATTACATATAAAGTGAATGAGATGGGAACAAAAGAAAGTGTAAAACTGCTAATGTCATTGATTTCTGAGGTGTCCGTGATGATATTATAACGAAAAAGCAATACGAGACGATACAATGGAATTAAATAAGCGAAAATGGAATGAAAAATTCTGCGACTTCGGATCGAGCCAGGTTCTTTCTGGTCAGGTTAGGTTAGGTCGATCGATCGAGAGAACACTTAGATGATTACAGAACTCTGTCCGCGACAGTTAAGCAATACAAATGTGCTCTGTATCCCGGACAGGGAAATTTTCCCTTATACACATGCGCCACTGAATTAGAATCGTTTAATTCCGTCTTGAAACTTAATTACAGCACGTATGCGATTGGATATGGATTTGACAAGATGTTTAAATCGATCTTCATCAACAGAATATGTAGATAGAGTGGATGAATCTTTTGAATTACTTTTTCCAATGCATCCCATACGTTCTCTACAGAATTCAAATCTGAACTCCTCACGAAAGATTCTGTAAGTAACTCTAATGCTCCTGGAACCGCTCCTAACCAAGTTTTGAGCGATAGGAAGTGCAATTGTCGTCCTATCATGTTAGGGTAGAATATAACGATTGCAGGATGCATTTGATCCTTAACAATATTTAGGTAAAATTTTGAGTTCACATTCTAGGAATATCAATGGAGCTATTCCATGCAAGCAACGGACTCTTCAAATCATGATACCTCTCCAGACCCTTCAAAGGTACGCTTTCACCAGGTAAACTGATTCTATTGATTCATGAGGCTTCTATCTGCTGACCATCGTTACGAAACAAGGTGTAAACTTGGCTTCTCCGATCATCTGGCTTTTTTCCAATCGTCTACTGTCCAATGAAATAGCTCTTACATTATTGAAGGCGAATTTTCCTGTTCTGCTCCGAAATCAGTCATTTCCATGTTGCCACGTGGCTGTGCATTTCCCTTATGGTTGTAGAGCTGCTAATATAGAATGAATCTGTCAATTGTTATACATTTAAAGTTCTTTATTCAAAATTGGTCTTGTATTACGTTAGTACAAATAATTGGAAGGATTAAGGACTTAATAATACAGTAAGTTGCTGGTATGTATTTTAATGATGGAATAAGACAATTGTTTATTAGTTCCTGAGTAATAAACCATTAGAATCGTACGTAATTGCCTGAATCACCCTGCATATTCATTAAATCAATCTTAATTCTTAAGTAAAAGATTTATCGGCCGTCGTCATGATCATTAGAGCATATTTTCGCTTATTATGAAGATTCATTATTTAACTCTTCATCTTCATACTAACCAAAAATATTCTATAGTGATCATGGCGACAGCCGAAATAATTATTTTATTCTATCATTAAAATATACATGTATACCAGCAACATCCCTTTTGAAATTCCAGTCAGTTCGATAGTTTTTAAAATCGCGGCTTCAGTGACCTACAGGGTGATTCAGTCAATTTCTGACCATTTCAGTACTATGATTTATTGACCCATTAATGTTTACAAGCTTAGCATTTCAGTATGATATTTTAGGCAATTTGGAGTTTTTATTTCCGTGGAAAAGTCTTGGTGATATGCTCAATGTGGCCACCACGAACGTTTTGAACTGCTCGCAGCCGAATGGTGAAGTTGTTCATAACACTATCCAGGATTTCTGCATCCACAAGGGTGCAACAGTCGACGATGCTTTATCGCAGCTGGTCTAGGGTTCTTGGTGCTGTAGTGAACACACTGTCTTTAAGGAACCCCCAGAGATAAAAATCACATGGGTTTAGGTCAGGATTCGTAGGGGGCCGAATCGATCTGGAAACCTGTTTGAAATGACACGATTTCCGAATTTCTGATTGAGAAAGTCTAGCACTTCATTAGTGGTGTGAGGCCTAGCCCCATCCTGCTGAAACCATTGATGTCGAAGCGTTATACGCCTCCTTCGCAGTTCGGGGATGAAGAAGGTTTCCAACATGTTAAGTTAAGCCTGTGACGTTACGGTGCCCTCAAAAAAGAACGGACTAATGATGCCTCTTTTGGAAATCGCGCACCAAGCCATAACCTTTCGTGGATGAAGAGGCGACTTATGGATCTTATGAGGGTGCTGGGAACCCCAAAAACGAACGTTGTGTTTATTAACGTCACCTGACAGATGGAAGAAGGCCTCATCTGACACCCACAGGTTGTCCATAATGTCCTGATTCGCTTCCATTTCTGCTCCAAACTCCATCGCAAATTGTTGTCGCTTCTGCCTTCCAGTGTCTGTTAACTCCTGATAAACATGGATCTTATACGGGAACAGGTGTAAATCCTTTCTCAAAATTCGCCACGTCGTGGTATACGACAGCCCTTCTTCAATGGATAGGCGGCGAACAGATTTTTTGGTAGGGGAATCGACCAACCTTGTTCGAACATTTTCGACAACTTCGGCCGTTCGAACACGAGCTTCGCTCCCGCCTTTTTTCTTGCCTTTAACACATCCAGTGGCACGAAATTGCTTGACAAAATCCATGATTGCTTGCCTGCCTGGTGCGTCTCGACACTTATACTCCTTCCGGAACTTTCTTTGCACGGTTACAGGTGATTTTGTCTCGAAATACCATTCGACAACCTTGCATTTCTGCTCTGTTGATAAAGCGGGCGCCATTTTTCAACAATACGATTTTCATGCAGCGCCGTTGCAATAATACAAACTCCAACTATTTAGAAATTCGATATGGCGCTCATATTCTTTCAATTGTTTATCGCTAATGCACGTCATTCGAGTGAAATGGTCAGAAATTGACTGAATCACCCTGTACAATAAGCCCGTGTTCAAACTCTGAAAGATCCTCAGTTTCCCCATTTTCAGAATGAGTACGTGTCGATTACTATAATGTAGCACTTTTAATTAGTTGCAGAGGCCACCCTGTTACGTTCGTCACCACGTAAATTAAATTTCCAATTTCACTTGTTAGACATTATTAATTTTACTTTGCAACAATGTCTCAATGTCTAACAATTTAAATCGGAAATTTAACTGATACGCCCAGTCAAAATTTCATTGGACAAAGTGTAATTCAGCAGCCGTGTGCGTATTTTCGTTTATTAAATATTACGTAATGTCAGGAGATCATTCCTCCTATTCCCCTTGTCCATTCTTCATTGATTTTTTTACAGTACGCAGCTAATATTTTTTACATCTCGCTTGGAATAACTTTCTCTTATGGTCAAGAAAATGAGCCACCTTATCAGTGTTTATCGGCCTCGGTGGCTCAGTGGTTTGTGGAGTGATTACAGGGGGAAAATCCTGAGATCACGCACTTCCTTCGGAAGGGAAGTAAAGCCGTTGGTCCCGTGTTTGCCGGCTGCATGTTAAAGAACCCTTGCGAGGCAAAATTTGCGGCCCCTATAACGCCGTCCTGAAATGACCATTTGGCAGTTGAAAAGGACGTTAATACCAAACAAACCAAACCATTATCAGTGTTTCGTAGTGAAAATGACCCAAACAGATTTCCAAAGTATCAGATTTCCCGTGGCATTTTTTTTTTTTTTTGCAACACAGTGTGTGAAGCCAGTAGCGAATATTTCACTATAGATAGCGCAAAGAAACGTGTATCCTCAAACCCTCATTTCATATTGACAGTTCGTATACGCTTGGGATGTGTTGGGCTAGCTTTCAGAAATGAACAAAGCCCTGTTACCAACATATCGAGAAGCTTTTTCGATTTTGGGAAGGAATTCCAATTTGCTGTTTTTCAACAATTTAATTTCGACACATTTCTTCGTTAAATCGAAAATCGCCCAACACTGATTTTGTCCAACCACTTTCCGTACACGTTACATTTTCGTCCGTTTTCTTCCAATAAATTATCTTTTATTGACGGGACGATTGAAATCACTGACTAACGTAAAGAAACCAAAAAAAAAGTTAATTTGATGACATTTATACTTCCTAAAATTTTCAATAAAATTTTCTTTAAAAGAAGTGAATTTTTTCAATGATAACTGTGTGTATAAATGAACGCTAGCATAAATTAAGAGAATGGATGAACCAAAAATGTTGTGGGTAACTGTTTAAGAAATTCTTTAACACAAAAATATTTCGTTCATAAACTATCTCTTTACGGAAAAATAATCGGAGAAAGCGACAGAACCGAAATGGCAATAATATACAGAGCGTTTATTAAACATATGGCAAAAATTTAAGGGGCGATTTGGGTTATCTTCGTCCTTTGATGATTTTCGGAATGCCGCTTTGTTTCGAAGATACAGGGCGATAAAAGTTTTTCCACAAAAAACAATCTTTTATTACCTAATATTACATGTAAATCTTCTTAATCTACAATAACTACTAAAAATAAAAATTATACCACCACCTAGGATGCATGAATCCAATCTTCTCCTCATTGACTACCGAACTCTTTCAAAAACACTAGCATTGTTTCTTATTGTATTACTCCCATCAACTATCCCATTACTCAAATCTTCCACATTTTCTACTGGAATAGTGTAAACTAACGACTTCAAATGACTCCACAGAAAAAAATCCAAGGGGCATATGTATGGTCCACCTCTAACAATCCATCGGTCTTGATATGCTGCATTTAAAAACTCACGAGTAACCACACGAAAATGCGCTGGGGCACCACCGTGCATAAACCACATTAAATTTCTCGTTGCCAGTGGTATAGCTCTAGAAATACAGGTAGAGTGTGTTCCAAAAAACAGCCGTTTTTAGTAATCAGAATGTTGTTAAAAGCTATCAGTGCTGTTTTTCTCGATAAACCTTTATCACCTTGATCTTCGAAACAAAGCGACATTTCGAAAATCATCAAAGGACAAAAGATTCTTAGAATAATCCAAAGAATCACCCTTTGAATTTTTTCCGTATGCTTAATAAGCACTCTATATATTCATGAAGATGAATTTCTTTATCACCTTCAATAAGGCAGAAGATGGTTGAAATTAACTTCGTCGTTTGATCCAGAAGAACAATCGGAGAAACTGAATGAGAGATTAAATCAGTATTGTTGGTATTCAATATAGTTTACTGAAATATTAGACTAGTATTTCATCAATTTTGTTCATAAGCGATTAAACTGAAATTATCGAAGAAATAAAGAACGTGAATTAACCAAAAATATTGGTCTTCAACTGTTTACTGTGTAAACGTTGCTCCTAACTTTCAATGAAATTTCGAATATTTCTTCCACTTTCATTAATGAGTTATCCGTTTGCAGACGATCATAAGAGAGCCCGAATGAGAAACTGTAGACAAAAATGTTAGTAATAACGCTATTTATAAAGTTTAAATTTTAACTTTTAATGGATCATTTTTAATAACTACGAATTCATCTTCCATTTTTAATGATTTGTGATCGATCGGAGAACTCGTGATAGTGAAATAATCAATAAGGATAAATTAATAATTTACTCTCTAATTCCGTAAAAAAAAGAATACGGTATAACCCAATAAAAACAAGTTAACATAAAAAATAATAATAAACATATTTATTCAAAAAAATTCTTAAAAAACTCCCCTCCCCTCATAAAAATGTAAAACTCCAATTTAAAACCTTCAAAGGAATAAAAATCTCAGATATAAAATTATGTACAATATAAAAAACCTTAATTATACAAATAGAGGTATTCTTACATTTGATTCGCTGAGACAAAATTGACTAATTACAACGTGTAAAAACATTTTGGAGCATAAAAACAAGGCGGAAGTATGTAGATGCTTGAAGAATTTTTCCAATAAATATATGATGAAACTGATGAACGCGAACTCCAGTAAAATTTTGAAGACACAAATTTTGTAGTAATTTTGAAGAATGTAAAGAAAATGACAAGTCCAAAAATAGTCCAAATTTTAAAAATTATGCCAATAAAAAGTCCAAAAGAAACAATGTTCATGGTTAATATATAACACTGAACGTTTTCGAACGGAATCAGCCGTTCATCTACATGAGCACTTACAATGGAGAATGATACAACAAAAAAAGAAAGGAAGTCACATGACAACCAACTATCACATGACATCCCAATCTCTATGGATGTCATGTGACGCTTTAGCTAGAGAATTATTTGTTTTATTAATATAAAAGGCCTCTTTAATAATTCTCTTTTTCCAACTTTCTTCCCTTCCCAAAATTTTGACCTCCCCTCCAATTTATTTTATGACCTGTACAGTTACAATGTCTAGCTAAAGCATTTTCACAATAATTAAGTCTGATCGCCCTCTGATCGCTCTTCTAATCGAGAAAAAAGCGAGCGACCAGATTGGCCAATATAATTTACATCACAGTTTGCACAAGGAATTTTGTATATCACATTATATTCGGAGGCTAATTTTCGAAAGACTTGATCTTGTTTATACAATTCTTTCAAATTTTGGGAATCCAAATTATTATTAATAATATCATCAGATTTATTTGTAAAATACATATTTACAAGCTGTTTTTTGATAGTATTGTTAATTTTAGGAACAATTTGAACATTTTCATCTCTGAAACATTTCTTAATAGCCTCAAATTTTTGATCATAATTGATGGAAAATCCTCTTTTTTTGATTAATGAACCAATAAGGGTGTTTGTTGGCTTCTACTTCTTTCAATGAATCATTTTTAGATAGATAATTTTCATTGTCTATCACTTTTAATGAATGTTCTTACAAAGTGTAAATTCATCATCAATTTTTAATGATTTGATTTTACACAAATGAGCGACTGAACCAAAAATGTTGCATACAACTTTAGATTAATCGTTATCTTTCACACAGATGAATATTTAATTAGTTTTCAGTGAATTAGCTTTTGGCACACGAATGACAGAGAAAACTGAAAGAATGAATTAATTAAAAAATTTCATAATTATAATATTTACCAAAGTTTCCCCTTTAAAACGACTATTTTCAATGATTATGTTTAGCAGCCAAACGATCACAGAAACCAAATCGTTGTTGTTAAGATTTTCCATGTATAGAAGAAGATTTATTCCACTTTCAATAAATTACCCTTTTTGCCAGGCAAACGATCAGAAGAAAACATTCCTCGTTGACATCATCTGCAAATCTCATTTGTAATTAACCTCCAAGCACATTCTGGTAGCACGCAGCTTTAAAGAACTGTCCAAAAACGTTAAAATATTTAATGCGTCTCACGGAAAGACTCCTCAAACTATCGACGAACCGAGCTGGTAAGATGGAGCCATTGACTCATGCTATATACGTCATATCTTCACTCTCATAGCCTACGAGAAAATCTGCTGCTTTCAACAAAAGATTTTCTCGTAGGCTACGTCCACTCTACATTCAGCTCGGCACAATTGCGAACTCCATTCTAATCACAAAACTCGGCGGTACTATGTTATCAGTCAACAGAAAGGTCCCGTACTTTTCGATTTCTGATACACTGCTTGAGGTTTCGACATTGTATGTGATTGTATTTTAAGTTGGATATGATCCGCGCCGCTGTTACTTTCCGCTTCATCTGTAGGGGCATGAACGGTCGATCATGTGCGGGCAGCTTCATTTGCTCTCTAGGTGGTAGCAAATCGTAGTTTGTATACATATAAACACACACTGGCCAATGAATTAGAAACCCTTGATGAATTACTGTACTGATATGTAAAGCGGGGTCACAGGTCAGAAACGATTGTGATATGCAAATGAATGCAATCATGTGAGGTACATGCTCATTCCAAGCTCCGGATACAGGGTAGGAACAAGCTGCAGCTGCTCAAGTTGAGCAAAATGGGGAAAACAGCAGACCTGTCTGAGTTTCAAAAAGGAGTTATTTTAGAAGCCCGTCTAGCTGGAGCTACGATTTCCAGGACAGTACAACTGACCGGTATCTCAAAAGGTCAGGTCTCCAAGGTGTTCAATGCGTGGAATCGGAATCCACAAGAGTTGTCGAAACGGCAACATTGTAGATCAAAAACAATCAACACAGACAGAGACCGACATCGTCTGAAACGGATTGTGCGGCAAAACCGAAGGTCTACTGTAGAGCAACTGACGGCAGACTTCAATGAAGGATCATCGCAATCCATCTCCTCCAGAACAATGCGCCGAGAGTTGAAGCGAATAGGGATGGGAAGTCGCATGCCAGTGAGGAAACCCCTAGTGTCAGCAACAAACCGGAAAGTTCGCCTGCAGTGGTGTAAAGAACGGTGTGACTGGACAGTAGACGACTGGTAAAAGGTGATGTGGTCGGACGAATCACGTTACACATTGTTTTGCACCGATGGCCGGCAGAGAATTTGGTGGCAGCCCCATGAAGCGATGGACACCTCATGTGTTGTGAACACAGTTCAAGCTGCAGGAGGAGGTGTCATGGCATGGGCCATGTTTTGCTGGTATGGCAAGGGTCCCCTGATATTCCTTGACAGTCAGGTGAAAGCCAAAGACTACCTGAACATTGTTGCAGATCAAGTCCATCCTGCGATGGTACATTTGTGCCCAAATGGTGACGGGTTCTTCATGGACGACAATGCTGTCCATCGAGCAAGATTGTTCAGGAGTGGTTTTCTGAACATGACACCGAGTTGCAACATCCGCCGTGGCCAGCGCAAAGTCCAGATTTGAATCCGATCGAGAATGTTTGGGACATGTTGGAAAGAGACATTCGTCGAAGGCATCCGCTTCCGTCTACTCTCTGACGAATGCATGGTCTGTGATTACCTTACCTGCATTGCAACACCTTGTAGAGTCCATGCTAAACCGCGTATGTTTTGTAATTACAGTCAAAGGAGGGTCAATACCATATTGAACGAAGGTTTCTAATTCATTGGCCGGTGTGTGTATATTCTAATCTGCTATGACATGTCTGACGTATTGTCGAATGTCTATATTATTGGTCTAGGTGTATTCCAATCTGCGTGGGATTACCAATTAACATTTCCCACTCTATCTAATGCTTTATCAACCCATTTACAGTATTTCATCAAAAGTAGCCGGATTTTTTTACACTTTTCTTCTGCTGCAAAGAAGTAAGAAATTAATATACGAGGGAGAGTCAAAAAGTTTCCGGAATGACAGTTTATCACTCTAAAGGTAGGACATACGGAAACGCTTACCTAATCTTCAAAGAAGCACCTTTGAGAGCACACACACTTCCTCCTTCGAATCTGCCATTTTTGGAAGCATCAGTGGAAGGCTTCTTGTGGAATCTTCCGGAGCTCCGCCGTCGCATTCGACTTGATATTCTTCATGATTGCGAAACGTGTCCCCTTGAGGCCCATTTTCAGAGTCGGGAACAGACAAAAGTCACTACGAACGAGATCCGGAGAGCATGGTGGCTGAGGGATGACAGGTATTTTATTTTAGCGAGGAATTGCTACACAACAAGCAATATATGGCTTTGTGCATTATCGTGATACAGAAACCACTGTCCCTGCCACTTGTCGCGCCACTTCCTCTGAACCGCCGATAGCGTCTCTGAAGCAGATTTTCCCAATTTGCACATGAACTTGATGTTCGCACTCTCTTGGAATTGAAACATTGCGACGAACCACCCAGGTCCGTGGCGTTCTATGATGCAGAGAGGCAGTCGTGTCAGCGGCACCGTAAGGGGGCGGTATAAGCATAAGCATAGGAGGGCGGCATTTGCATAGATTTGCATCATAATGAGAAAATCTACCACACCCCTCTGGAACCACCAACACTCAAACGGAACAGTAATGAAACGGCACTCTGAAACCTATCAAGCCTTATTGCGCCTGCGAGCAGAGATGCTGTTCACCCTTCCACAAAAGTGGGATCGCTATCATACCGCTCGTTCGCCGTCTGTTGAGATATTCCGGGAACTTTTTGAATGTCCCTCGTATCATGGGTCTACCATTTGCTATAATAACAACTGTTACTCTGTCAGGAAAGCTTTCCACCAATTTTTACAAAGCACTGTTACCGTCTTCCAAAACCACTGGCTAGTTCTCTATTGATGTGGGGCAGTGCAGCCTAGCTCGCAACCTACATTCCAGTTCATCCTACAAAATTCATCATGGGACTAAGATTCGGATTTTAGCGGGCAGTCCAGTTCCTCAACATTCATGTAGGTAAACTAACTCTGTATAGCCTGCACAAGTTCGTGTTGAAACAAGGATGGATCTTCACCAAAGGGCAGCACTGCATTTTCTAAAAGTAGAGATAAACTTCCCTATTTTCCCTAGTGGTCCGTGAAGGGAACTAAGGAACCAAGCCCGAACCATGAGAAACAGTCCCAGAGCATTACGCCCCTACCAATAAACTTGTGGTACAGTACCATCGGGTAAGTATAGTTCACTAGGACACAATCCTCAAACCGTCAAAGTAAGTGTATCGTGATTCGTCGCCACATAAGACATCGCTAGTTCAAGCTTGTTCAAGGGTCCATTTTCATCAGTCTTTCTCGTACAATTGTAACGACGCTTGGCACCGATTGCGACAATTCTAGATCAATATGCACCATGAAAATCCAAAATTTCAACGTTGCCTCGGAGCATCTTGGAATTCGTTTCGAATGTTTTCTATATATGCCATGAGATTCTGTTTCACCATCCCCTTCCCCTATCTGCAGTCTGTTAGTCGACATGGTTACTAGGCCGTGGTTGTAGAGACAAAGCCTCTATATGTTTCTATTTAATAAACATGATGAAATGAGGCTCGTGTAATATTGCAGCAATTTCACGAATAATTTTCCCACAACGATAACATCCAACCACTTCACCATTTCAAAACATTTAGCTCGCGTTTTCTTCCCATGTTACAGATTCAGCTTTGCAATGATGTCTATGGACTCTCCTGCATCCTTTTAAATTTGTAGAAGCTCGCCCTGTCCAAGACAATATCTTGGAGGTGTCCGGTTACATATGCTCATACACGTACAGTACTTTATTCATTTCCAATCGCTTGTCTTATGGTAGATGAATAATACGAGAAACTCAGAAAATGATTCAGCTAATAATTTGAATTTTACATTAGGCAATTTAATTTCACTATAGGGACAATTTGAAATTTCGTGTGAAGCTTTCGGCTGGTTGTATGTGCACTCTACGTATTTCGATGTCGCAGTGATGTTTATGTACAAATTTTATCCATATTATTATCCATTATCCATATACAATTGTAATCCATTATCCTATTCATAGATGATAATCTATGAGCCGAACGCAATTATCAACTCCATTTGTTACATGTAGTCAAGACTGCATAAAGTGTCAGACTCCTGATTTAATAGACCATCATGCTCATTGAATAATGTCTTCGGCTGCTTAAACGCGTATTCGTTTTATATCACGTAAGTTCTATATGATGCCAGTGTTATGCAAGTTTTCTCGCTCCCAAGTAAATTCGATTTTTGGAGCTACTTTTTCTTATTTCAAAAATCCCTATCCCGTGATCTGAAACGTTTACACTCAATATGATGCCATTCCGCCATCCTTTATATCTGTAGAGAGAAAGGGGTATTTAACTTGTATCACTGTATAGTTAAAAAATTAAAAGAACAAAATATAATAACAAATGGATGATCAATTCTGGATCATTACAAGTAATTTTCAAAACGTGAACTTCGCACCAAGAGATCTTTTTGCTTTTGTTTGTGTAATTAATAAAATATTTTATGATTTGAATAGAATATCTACTCATAAAAGAATTAATATGAGAATTCAAATCCTCTTTTTTCTGTCATTTATGCAATACGAATGTAAGAGAACAAGATAAAAGCAACATTTTTAACAACTACAAATATAAAATAATTTAAACGAAAAAATACAAATACAATCCTAAATCTGAACAGTTAAAAAAACAAATAATGTTCCTGTTAACCAAAAAAAAATACTGTTGTTCGACAATAATACATAGAGCAATTCTTATCTAGAACTTTTAGTTTCCTATGTTTTTATCTGTCTTTAATCTTTTGCAGAAGCTACATTAACATGATTAATATTAACATCAGGAGTATTTGAAATTTCCAATTTCCAAAGTCAGAGTACGGGAAATTTTAGGACACCCAAACTTTAAAAAGTTTTTGAAAAAACTTTGGCCATCCCTGGCTTTTTCTGTGAGGATACTTAAAGGAAAAAAAAGAGTATGCAGATAATCTCCACACAATAAATGAGCTGAAAATTTAAATTGCACGAACGGTACAAGATGTCAAAATTGAACAAACATCTTGAACGTCTATCTCAAAATTGGTGCAAACGTATTGAGCTATGCGTTCAGGAAAATGGCGGTCATTTCGAACATTTATTATAAATTCCTCTACAAATTCTTTTTCCTCGGTATGTATACAATTTTATATTCGATATATTAAGTGTTACCGCTGTAAACTTTGTTGTGTGTACAATAAATTCAGGAAGACTGAGTACGGGAACTTTTAGGACACCCTGTCGTTGAATTAGGGCCATTAATAACAGTTTCAAAAAATATTTTCGATTATTGCTTCTATTTTTCTTCCACTTTGGATTTGCGAGACCAAAACCGCTGTATTTATGCTATTCGTATCATACCTGGGTCTGACATACCTAGTCACATATTCTTTTACTTCTCCTAGAACACTGTTTCACTATAATGCAGAAACTGAAATATATAAATAATTAAATATATACTGGAGATGACCTCCAAACATGATGTAATTTCACCCGGACAGACTTTCTGACGGTTGGATAGGAGAAATTCTCGATCTGTGAGCCGGGTGCCCGCCTCCCATTGGGCTTTCAACCTTGATAACTTGGTTGTCTTAAAGACATCTTGTGTCTTCGATAGCCCAATTGGTAGAGGCGTCGACCATGATAGTCGAGGTTCCTGGTTCGAATCCAGGTCGCAGAATTTTTCCTTCCATTTTTCGATAGAAAAACCGAAATATATTCCAATTTGGCTAACAAAAAAGTGAATTTATATAAAGTAGGATGGAAAATAAAAGCATTACAGTCATTGTCATTTTAGTTCATAGTATGAACTTCATGCAATCTTAGAAATTGGTTCATTCATTCTTAATTCTGAAACTGTACTTCTGGGTCTTAGAGGCCCATACCTCACATATTACAGTGTAATTTATTTTCCATCCGACTTTATGTAAATTCACTTTTTAATTATTATAACTTTTATTTTAATTTTTAATTATTCTAAGCAAATACTTTTATTAAACTTTTCAATTTTAATTAGAACTAACTAATTAATAATCGTCTTTCACATCAATCCATTCACATGTTACAACTTGTCGCCAGATGTCAATTGTTTCTGACGACAAGAGAGAAACCGAAACTTGAAATGAAATTAGAAACTTTAAAACCGAAACTTATCATTTTCTATAATCCATGGACTGCTTACAAAATCTGGGTCCGCAACTTGTAACACTCCCTGTGCAGTGAATTACCAACAGAGGGCAGCACAAAACGACTTTCGCTAGCAGACGAACCCATGAAGAAAATAACCGTTCATTTCTGATGTTGGAACATTATGAAATACATGAAATTTTGACTACAATTTGGCACGAACTTTACATTCAAAGAAAGCACAAACTTAAAATATTTGTTAATATTTTACCGCATGCATATTTTACTATATATGGGACAAGTATAATTTTTTTAAAAATCAGTTTTTTTTTCCCTTCAAATAAAATTCATGTTACTACAACTGAAAATTAAATACAGGGTATTCAGTACATTCAGGGCTATCCTTAAAAAAAAACCTAGTAAATTCCACACAGACAAACCCTGACAAATATTTCGCTACCAATCTGATTCTCATATATGACAATTCAAAAGAATGACTGACTCATTTAATGTTTCTTCACAGTTACATTTTTAGAGCTCCATTTATAAATGAATACAATTTCAAAACTTTTTTAGAAAGCGTTCTTTTTTTTTCAGTTTAGGAAAATGCACTTCACTATCCGTTTTTTGCCAAATGTGTTAGCTTAGTTTATATCACATGCTCAAGTATCATACTGTGCAGCAGACGAGCGTGATTGTTTTGAGGCAAACAGCAACTATGCAACCATTCAACTTCAGCAATGTGTGGCATTAAATAAGATGAAATAACAGTAATTACTTTTGTTTTTGGTAATTGTGGAGTGGCTAACACAATTAAGTCCGAAATAGCTTGAATAAGAACCACAATAACTTCCTTTTTGGATATCGAAAGCCATCTCGATCTTAAAGTCGGATTAAAACATTCAAATCACCTTCCATAGCTTGAGCTTATCGAAAATGAGTGTCTATTTTACACAAAGTGTGCCATGAAATCAGCAAATATGCCAATGAAGCAGAGCGAACAGATGGTGTTACAATCTCTGAAACAGCAAAACAAAAAATCATTTTTATATAGGCTACACAATTTAACAATTCCATATAACATTTCTACGATTCAGAAAAAATTCTAAATACCTGGGGGATTTTAAATCGCTTTCAAAATTTCTTGATGGTGTCTGGAAGAATTGTCAGCAGAGGAATTTCCAAATCACGCCTGAATGGAGTCTGTTGTAAAGCCGGAAAATTAATATTTGAAGGGCATGCATCTATCACATTTGTTTCCATATTGGCCGAAGCAGAGGCTGACATGATTCCAGAGGAGTTTTTTTTTTTTTTTTTTTTAGCTTAGCCAGCTTTGCCAGCCGGCTGGTAGAGACAGCCAGTGATGACGCCATCGGGTGGAAAATCAAGAAGAACGGTAGGCTGAATCAGTGATATGACGCCATCACTGAATATCAATGACAGCCGGCTGGCGAAGCCGCTAAGATAAAATACCCGCCTCAGGCATCAACATTTTTTTCAGCACTTGTATCATTCCAACAGTATTCGTTTGGTCATTTCCACCATGCAACTGGCGAATGCTGCTGAAGAGCGATTCCACTGGGTCACTGAAAAAATAACATGGCATAACAAAATAAAATCCAGATTCCAGAAGGTACTTGAAATATTTATGATAATACCTCATTATTCAACGTACTAGTTAAATCAGTAGTAGAATATTTCAAACCTGGTCAAACCTTATTCAGCCTCAGATAAGACTTCGTGGTAAGAACAAGAGTCTCTTTGTGAGAATTTTTTTTTTTAAATTTCTCCATTTTTCAAAGTAGTCCAAGATGTCCCTTTCTAACAATTTCAAACGACTATCGTCAAGTATCCAAAACAAATTTTTGTTTGGATTTCTGGAGGTTATATGTTGGGTGGCATTGCGGGCATTTTGGATCTATGAATAAAATTCTCATTGAATAAGACGGAATACTGCAAACAATGAGTTTTAATTTAATAACATTACCTCAAACCAGGATTTCACCATCTCCATGAACTTCCCCAGAAAGTCAATGCTGCAATACCCCTTGAGGAGAAAACTTGAGCAGATCTCAACATGTTTATCTTTTCGAAATTTATCAGATAGACATGTTTCTGTCAGGAATCGTACTGGTTTGCATAACCAGTTTTTTGAAGCTCACACAAAGACTTCAAGAAGCTTGATCAGATGACTTCATTACCATTCATTAGAGTACACTTGCTATCAAGAAAAAAAATTGACCTAATATTCTTCAGACAAAAGACAAAACTAGAATGTCTTTAGGATGACTAAGACGTGTAATCTGTGGCAACGGTTTTCTTTTCCTAGCATGTGATACAATTTGTAAGAAAAAATGCTACTGGGATCCTATAGCTAGTTGATAAACCAGACAACACAAAGCACAAAAACCTATTGCCGTGTTTATTTTTTACACCAAGCTCACCCAAGTCAGCATTTTCAATAACCTTAGCCTTTCAAATGTTTTTATGATGACTTTATAACCATTTCATCAAGGATAAGTGATATTACAAATAGTATAATTCCAAAAATTGTAGACAAATAATAGTAACGAGCTTTATTAATAACAATTTTTATTGTAATAATAGCAACCTACATAAGAACAGAAACCATAATGACATAAGGGCAAGTGAGACATATCGTCCATTGGGTTGTAAGCCTTTTGATTCTATGAAAAGTCGCTGCTTCACATACGATGCCACTCCTATTTTACCTTCCATTTTTCCTATTAATCTACTCATTGATTCCTTACAGGGCAGATTGAGCAACTTCGATTTGCGTTGAAATTCATAACCTTTGGGTGATTTCAGTCTCCAAATAATGTAGTACTTTAAAAGTAAAATCAGTCCATTTTTTTCATCTTCTTACAACCATAGTTCATTATTTGCTCTTTGAGAAACACCGCTTTGACATTGCCCTGTTTAGCATCTTCCTCTAACTTCACTAAATGAACTACGTATTCTTTCAGAGTTTCATTTTTTTCTGTTTCTTGTTTAAGTTTTTTTGTGAGGTTTTTTACTTTTCTTTTGAGTTTATCCAAATCACAACAAAGGGATTTAATGCGTTTCCTCAGGTTAGTTGGGCTCATCTGTTTTCTTCCTCGTGTTGCAGATGAATTCGAAAAGTTTGATACATACCCACTCATTTGGGAAACTGGCCTAGACTTATGTGGTGTATCAGCTCTGTTGACTTCAGTGATGTCAAATTCTTCCATTTCTTCCACACGATCTAGTGTAAGCGAAAGCATTTTCACAATGAAAGCTGTTAATAGTGAAACTGTAATCTTAAGTAAGCTTTATGTGTTTAAAACATTCAATCAAAGAAATTGATAAGCATTTCAATTATTAATGCGAATAATTTGTTATGACTTACTCAAATTGTCAGAAAAATTTCTCTCTGTGGCTTCAGCAATTGTTACAGATTCAGGAACAGATGTGTTTGTAAATTCGTCAATAGTTGTACCAGGATGAGATTTCTTTCTTCTCTTTGGAGGTAGTGGGTGCCTTGGAACTGGAGATTTTCGTTTCTTCTGTTTTTTGGAAATAGTTTCTTTCATGCATTTTGGATAAGCAGGAAACACTGTAGGACATACACCCTTCTTCAATATTTTTCTTTGTACATTTTCTTTATAATCAGTGGGTAAAAAATGTAAACTGCACACACATGAACTGTAATATAGGAAAACGATCTTCATCATAAGCTATCATAACATTAAATTCTACGCAGTGGCTTCCACGTCCAAGGCTTCTGATTGGTTTAGAAGCTCACGTGAGGGTAGAGGTCGGAAAAATGCTTAAATTCACGTATGTTTAAGCATGACTTATTCTAGTAATAATAGAGTTTAAGCATGGTTTAAACGATGTGAATTTTAAAACACGTTTAAGAAAATTTTTCTTCAGATTCTCTTTATTAATTTCGTATTTTATGTTTCCTTTTCATGTCTGAGGTTTCTCCTTTGTTTTTTGCGGGAAAAGGTCTACTGAAAAAATTTACTTTGCGTTACGTGAATTTTTTATTTTTTAATTTGAGCTCATTGCCTTTCGTTTATTATGAATTTTTTTTGAGTGACCGAAAACTTTAATATGGATTGCCTTTTATCTGGTTAAGCATTTTTAAAAGTAAATAAAAAAGTCAAGTTTGAAAAACTGTCTCTGGCTATATGCAGAACAAGCCTTTTTTGTCAGGGTTGGGGCAAAAGCCCCAAAAGTAGGGCTTTTGCAAAGGCCATCTTGAGACTTACCGGTAGGTTTCAAGATGGCCATGCTTTTATCCTATCACTTTGTACGCCTGGCCACAGAATTTAAAGAATTAAAAAACAAAAACGCAAAATAGTCCATACCATTTTACCTAATATTATGTAATATGCTATTTATTAAATTTACTTGCAGTTTTCGCCATTACTGTAAAAATAAAAAATAATATTCCTCTTTTCAGCATATTTGGAAATCGTTTTAAGAGTTATATTCTTGTTAAAATTAATCTCAGACGTGAAAAGGAAACACAAGATACGAAATTAATAAAGTGAATCCGATGAAAAGATTTCTTAAACGCGTTTTTAAATTCACATCTTTTAGCCGTACGTCTTTTTAGTTGGCTATGAACATACGTGAATTTAGGTATTTTCATAGCCTACAATGATAAGGGACCCTTATCATTGTAGGCTATGATATTTTCCGGACCTCTACACCCACGTGACCTTTTAAACCAATCAGAAGCCTCGGACGTGAAAATACATGTTTTCATGGACCCGTGTAAATTCTAACATTGTTCCAACATCTTATCCCATTTTTTTTTGCCATCGTTGAATAACAGTATTTGATCTAGAAAGTAAGTATAGAATGAAGTTCCAAACATATGTTGCAGTACAATATTTTAATCTGAAAATAAATAAATTTCTTTACAAACCTGTCCGAAGTAGGAATCCAATTTTCTCTTTGAATGTTATCCAACCACTCTATTCGTAACTGATTATCACTGGGAAATTCATGAAATGAAACTCCTAAAGTTTTTCCCTTCGAGGAAGGATGGATGGATTTCCAGCTCGCATCTCCCTCTTCCAGGAGACTAGCTGATTGGGATGAAAGGATGATGGTGAAAATAGACAAACACAAACATCCATGCCCTTGGCGGGATTCGAACCCGCAACTCGCTGGTTACGAGAGCGGCAAGACCTGCGCCTCAACGCTCTCGGCCACCGAGACGGCCTCCCTTCGAGGAAGTACAATGAGGAACACAACAATAGACCATGATGCTAATTTTAAGCATTAAACACGGTCTATAGATATTCATGGTCATCGAGCTTCGGCCATTTTCTATTGTTTCGAGAAGCTAAGGAAAACAGATCGCGCCAGGTGCCGCATAGATCGCATCAGGGCCGACCGTGACCTGCGATAGAGGTTTTTCATTGAAACTGGAAATGAAAGTAAAGTTTCTGTCTGTCGATAGGGCGGCGGTGCAGGCGTTTTTGGGCCGATTGTACATGCAGCGCCACTTTTCAATAGAGTTCCCGCCCTATTGGGAGCTAGAACTTTAGCTTCATTTTAACAATGGAGCTCGATGACCATGAATATCTATAGACCGTGGCATTAAAACATTACAAAAAGAACACACGAACGCTTTTGTATACAATTGTTATGCTCGCTTAGGGCGCGTTCGACATCGCGCACTAAACGTCTTTGTGCGTCCACTAAACGCACTAACGTGTTCGTCACGGAACCCGGTCGTGTTCGTCATCGCCAGTGCGCGCACTACCGGGCGTTTCGTGCGCGCACTAAATGACCCTAGGTTAGGAGTAGAGTCGTTTAGTGCGTTGCAAGATGGCACTGCCCTAGAGCTTGAAATCTAGCGATAGATAGTTCGGAATTTTAGTTACCGTTAAAGAGCCAACAGGTATAAAAATAATTGAATTCTGCATATCGTTTAAACTGACATTGAAATCTACATGTGTAATGATCGATTTCGGCGTGTTATATGAATGCAGATGTTATGATGAGTTTTATTTTCAACAGTACGTATACTATACATGGTAGCACGGGTGAGGTGAACATCCCACTTTCGTGCTCTTTCCTGTTTTTCATGACACACACAAAATGCACTACACTTTTTTCACCGCTCGCACTGAGTGATGTCATTAGGTGCGTTTAGTGAGCACATGTCGAACGCGCCCTTAAGTGGCAAAAAAGGAGTCCTGCAAGTGGCGCCGCTAATTGAGAAATTCTGCAGTTTTCAAAACGCAAGTGGGCGTGTGTTTTGCGGGCTTCTTCATCCATCCCTGGCCATGTTTAATCTTAATATTTTCATGGTCTTTTAAAAAATTGTCTTACTTTTTTCATGTCTGCATTTCAAGTATTAGGTGATTATTCTAAGATATAATTTTTAATTATGAAGTTTAATCGCGACATACTAAAATGAAAATGATGGAGGTAGATTGACATATACAACTATTACATATATTTCACCTTTTTTAATATTTAAAGAAGGAATTAAAGAATTATTAAAGGAATCTATTAATAGCACAATATAATAGAAAATATAGGATGAATTGTGACTTGAAAGGGGAAAAAAAAAAAAAAAAATTCTCAAACTTTTTTGCTGGCGACCTTCTTACACGCACAAAAATTCCGAAGGGCCCCGAAAAAGTCCCAATTTTATATGTTCCATGTTTTAATGTGTTCTATTTATATGCATACTATTATTTACACTTACAAAGGAATCCCTCGAACATGTACGTCACAGATTTCCACCAAATTGAAATATGTTACTCATCTGAAGCTACTATAGATGCTTGCAAAATAAGAGTGCGCGAAATTGTGTTTCTTTCAAAATAAACCGCGAAAACGAAACAATTTCAGCATACATAGCCATACAAGGACTCCATTGTTAAAGCGGTTAGGCTATGTGGGGTTCCCTTATTAGTAAATTTATAAAATTGAAAATTTTCTGCGACTCCCACTTTAAGAAACACTGAAGCAAACGCATCCTTGCCTCCTCCAGTCTCCTTTTTTAAAAAAATAAATAATTTAAAATTTTAAATATGAAGGCAATAATTCAATCAAATATAAGATGAAGCTGAGGACTGTTCATCCAAAATTAGTTAAAAATTCAGAGAATAAACATATCACTATAAAATAATGATGCTTTTTTTTTTTATTAAATTAACTATCTTAGTTGTTTAATTTATCAGTTCTAAAACCAGTTTACGAAGCATTAAATTAAACGCATCTTTATAATATGAATATTTGAAAAAAATATTTTGCTTAATAACACAGGAAATATTTATTGGAAAATAAGCGAAACGGACATGAAAATAAAAGTAGAGAATTACGCCCACTAGCTGAAGTATGGAAAGGGGTATATAATGGATATAAAATTTCTTGTGCTTTATCACTAGCCAGAATCAGTGGATATATAATTTCTATATCCACTGTCACTAGCTAGAGAGCCTATTTCTATCACTAGCTAGAGTCATTATACAGGGACTCTCCATCACTAGCAATCAAGAAGGGCCACCTGTCGTCAACATTCAAAATTGAAATCTGGGATAAACTTAAATTCAGGTCTATTTTTTTCTCCATATTTTGATATAGTATTCATATTTTAATATAGTATTCTTTTAGTTGTAAAATATCATGAAAAGGCTTTTCCTATCCTTATGAAGAAAATACACTCACCTGGGTACTTCAAAACAATTTATATACAGTACAGATACTTCCAAGTCAATGTATGATGTGCATTACTTAAAACATTATTTTCAAATCACCAAGAATCCCTACTTTCTTTAAACACGAGAATTTTAACATTTAACACTTAACATTTAACAAAAATTCTAAAAAAAAAAAAAAAAAAAAAGTTTAATTAACAATTATATAAGCCTCTATCCATTAAAACAGCTTTCCTCCTATAAATTTAATATAAATTTCCTCCTTTTCAGCTTTTGATAATGAAAAAAAAAAAAAGACAACTGTAATCGATTCATTAAATAGTTACTGCTTATACACACGTGCTAAAATTAATATGCAAGCTAAATAGATATATACTTAAAAATTGTTAATTTTTATTTTATATGAATTTATTTACCTAGCTAAATACAATTTTTCGAATGAACATAATTCGAATTTTTCATTTATATGTCTTTATAAGGAATGAATATTTAGGCAATTTTATGTGAGCTAATTTTTAATACATAATTCTAATTTCTTATTTGTTAACAACAATTTGGAACAATTTTAAAATATAGAAGCTGTTTAACAAATTATTTTAAAAATTCGCGTTTCTTTTTTTTATTGCCTAGCGTTTATAATTTGAACAAATTCAGGTTTCAAAGAAGCACCTCCTACTAAGAAACCGTCAATGTCACCTTGCTTAGCCAACTCCTTGCAGTTGGCAGCAGTTACTGAACCTGTTTAAAATTTAAAAAGAAAAAAAATTCATTAACTATCCAGCAAAATTAAAGGACACAATCAATAATGTCTATTAAATAAGAGTTACCTCCATATATAATTCGAAGAGAATTAGAAACCTCTGCAGATACATTATCTGTAAACCATTTACGAAGAGCAGCATGGACATCTTGAGCCTGATCAAGGTAACAAAGTAATATTATTGAATTCATAAATGTTATTTAAATCGAACAATTATATATATATGGTAGGGTATTTTATTATTTTATTATTTTTTTTAAAGTAGACAGTGAAGAAAATAATTACCTGCTGTGGTGTTGCAGTCTGTCCAGTTCCAATAGCCCAGACTGGCTCATAAGCCACAACAACTTTATCCCATTTGGCTACTTTACCTGATTAAAATATGTCATTATTTATAAGTAATTTTAAGCACATAATAAAGAAGCAAAGAATTATGTACATACATTTTATAGCGTCCATTTGACGAAATACTACAGCTTCTGTTTGGTTGGCCTGTCTCTCTTCTAGCGTTTCTCCAATACATGCAATGACACCCAAATCTTCTGATAAGGCATGTTCAACTTTTTCAGCTATTAACTACAATGGCAATAGATTAGTGTTAAAATATCCAGAAATATCGATAAATGAAGGTAAATCAAGATAATTAATATAAATTCTCTTGAAAATCAACACAAGTACCTCATCGGTTTCCTTGAAAATCTGCCTTCTTTCAGAATGGCCTAAAATGACCCAACTGACACCAATATTTTTTATCATTGCTGGGCTATAAAAATTAACATATTATTGTATAAATTATAACTCATTAAAGGGGAAAAAATAATAACTGCATTTTTTTTTTTTTTTTTACAGAGAATTTTTTTTAAACCTTATTTCTCCAGTGAAAGCACCTTTCGGAACTTTGTAACAGTTTTGGGCAGCGAGTTGAATTTCGGCAGGCATAATTTGCTTCGTGTAATCGAGAAATATGGCAGGCACTCCACAAACAACCTCTAGAAAAAGTTAAATAAATTTTGATTACTTAATAACATGTTTTTTGTTTTTTTTAATTATAAAAATTATTCCTACGGGTTATATTTGAATATCAAGGATTATAAACACGATTATCATCGCCGAATTCTACCAGTGTTAGGGTCCAGTGGTCCGGCTTTTAAAAAGTCGCGTATCTCGCCAATAGAGTCCTTCGTCCCGTTCATCTTCCAATTCCCGCCGACAAAAAATTTTCTAGGATTGGCCATTATTGATTATTATTCTTTGGTAAAGAGAAAAACGTCTGGACAAACTCGGTACGTTGCAACAACTGTCTGCTCAATGCTCTTGACCTTCAGCAGTCCTTTGCCCAAACTTCCGATCATCGGAAGGTTATCGGAGATCGCGAAAAAATCTCGCGAGATCTCGAAGTTTTCACGTTTCGTCCACAGATGGCACAATCGACCAGAACCTCATTTTCACATTACTTTATCCTTGGGCTTCGTTCGCTATTTACATGCTTTCTCCGGCGTGAAAGAAAATTGTGTCACAGTCCTCATTTTCCTCCAAGAATCTTCCAAAAACTGACATCATTTCTAAAATTCATTTTTGTTTTATGTTTTGTTTAGTAAAACACTCTAAAAGTTTAGAAATGTATATTAAAAATTGTAATTTAAAAAAAGATGCTTTATTATTATTGGTTTAACCTTTAAAAAGGACGAGAAAAATGTTAACAAAGAATATTGACTGGCCTATTTTAACTATTTTATATTGCTTGAAAATTCAGGCACAATTAATGCAGCTTATTCGAGCTAATTTCGTTTTCAATAATAAATATTTCTTTGCATTAATTTCAATTTAGCCTTGATTGTAGAAAATGAGTATTAATTCAGCTTGGAGAAATTTTGAACTTCCTTATAACAAGCTTGTAATTTATTAAAAATTAAATAATAATGATATTGATAATGCTTAAAAATAACGTAGAGAAATTATGCAGTTATTTTTATTAAGATTGCAGTGAAATGCTAATATTTAACAATTAAAACTGAATTTACAGTTTTTACAAATTGGTTTCATCAAGAACAGATGAAGGATGGTTTCATACAGTTTTACACGAATTTCTTCTATTTCTAAATAGAATTAATACAATTTTAAATGAATTTAATAGAGTTTAAATAAATGTGTTTTAGGTCAGTGTAAATGAAGTTTAATTACTAAATTAAATAAAAAACATCTTTTGTTTATTGAAACCTTGTTTTAGAAATTTAACAGAAAATTTATTTTTTATTATTTTAATTCAATTACAAAAAGCAAAATTGCAATATAAACAAAAAACACATACTAAAAATATTTATTCTTCCGTATATCTGAACAGAGGGGGTATTTCGCCGGTAAATTTGTTTAAAAGTGTATTAAATTTTTTTTAAAATGTTTGAAATTCATGTAAAATTATATGAAACCAATTTGCAAAAACTCTAGTTATTTATTTTGGTTTACTAATTACACAGTGGTTAAATGTTGCTCTTTTTAAGTTTCTCTTATTTGTTTATGCTACGATTTTGTTTTCTGTAATTAAATTAAATTAATAAAAAAAAATACTAAAAAAAAAAAAGTTTCAATAAAAATGGTTTTTATTTATTTTAGTAATTAAATTCCATATACACTGAACTAAAACATTATATTTATTTAAAATCGTATTAAATTTATTTAAAAATGTATTAAATTAATTTAAATTGTATTAACTCTATTTAGAAATGTATGAGATTCACGTAAAAATGTGTGAAACCAATTTGTAAAAAAAAATAAATAAATAAATAAAAAAAATAAAAACCCTCACCAAAATAAAGTACTTTCAACATAAACCTCAGATTATAAGACCTTAATGAGTATGGCCAATCAGTAAAGAAAATTTTGTGACGTCATTTACGCAATAGCCAATATTACTCGTTTATATTAAGTGGGTATATCTTCTTCCCCCTCCCCTCCTTTCTCTTTTACCTTGGTTTCTCGGTCATGTCGTGGCCTATAGCATGTGAGTTACAGAGCGGCGCAGACGAAATGTCTAGGGCACTTGGCAGCGTTTTGTCCTTGACACACCATTTCCAGTTGTTTTTTGCTTCTTCTTCTGCGTTGTATGTGCCGCCAAAATTCCCCTTGTTTCTGAGGATTTTAATTTAACATCGAAATAAAATCAACATCCAAGGAGTTAACTGATTGCCCACACAGAGAAGCTGCGTTTTTTTTTTGTTAGAAAACTTAAAGCGTATTTTCCGACCTACATAAGAAGGGGCTGTTTACATTGTTAAGTGAATCAAAGGATAGAAGCTTAATTTCGATTATGTAAGACAATAGATTTATTGCGATGGCCTATATGGATTCACTCATTACAATATTTCCGTCGCAATGCAAAATTTCACATCTTGTTTTATATTCTGTTGGATGACATTTCGGAATATATGAAAATAATAAATCGCTTGGCATAAATAACAAAGAAGGACGCGCCATCATGTCTTTTCCTAACTGATGTCAAAAGTAAATTTCTTTTCAGTTTTATTTTCTTTTTAAGCGATGGAAAATGGATCAGTTTCTTAACTAATCCACATTCCATTTTATCTCGTAAGACAAATCATAAAATTTATTAAAAATTTTATTTGCAGTCAAGTTTTATAACAACTTTAACTCCATTTGCAGTCCATTAATATTGACTATATAAAATTAGGTTACCTATATAATATCTAATAGAGACTAAATATTATTATTATACATTATGTATCTATTATTAGAATAAAAAACTGAAATTGTAGATTTGCTTATTTTTTATTATTTTGATTACGTAGGTCTCGAGAATTAATTTTATTGAAGATGGTTCCAACACGACCCCTTCGGAAGAGAAATGCACAGCCTATAGATGAAGAAGTCGTTGCTACCTCGTCATTTCAAAACCACAGACGCCAGCGATACAGTGGCGAGAACTCTTCAAACGATGCAAACACCTCTGTGACTAAATCTCAGCCAGCAGAGAAGAAATCTAAACCTCTGAAAACTGTAGAAAACTTAACTGAGAACAACAACTATAAGAATGTTTATACACGGACTCTTGACCCTGCAATCTCGCCAGTGTCGTCCTGTTGTATGAAAAAAAACGAAAAAAAAGTGAACGGTGTTGCATCACCTCCGACAACTGGTGAAACAAAATCATCTACTTTGTGTAGCTCAGAGACAAACGATAATGCTGCAAATTCCAAGAATTTGCATATACTGCCCTTTAAAGACATGGGGAAATCTTTGACTTCTAATAAAAATAAAGACTTTCTTCATCAATTAAACCAACTTTGCATTGGAAGAAAGAACAGTATACATACACGGGTATTAAGATAAATTATATTTATAGTTTTAAGTAATTTACACTCTTTTTGTTTTTCCCATACAAAGCGTTTGATATTTACATTAGGAACCGATACACGGGCCCATCTTAAATCATTTATCACGACTCACGGTGTTTAAGGCCGTTTCTCCGTTTGATCGACGCACAACATCATTAGCTTGGCATCCTACTGAACAGTCAACAATTGCAGCTGGTTCAAAAGGTGGTGATATTATGCTGTGGAACTTTGATTCTTCTAAAGACTCTTACATACAAGGGGTAATTTAGTTTTTTATTTAAGAGCTCATTTGTTATGTGATATAATAGTCAACATCTAATTTTTCTGAACAACTAAAATTATTTAAAATTGCAATAATAGAAAATTTGGTTAAAAGTAAAAAACAAGCATATTAAATAAAAAAGAAAAAAAGGAGACATAGAAATATAGAAGGGGCAGGATCCATAAGAACAAAATTACACTATCCAGCCACTTGATTAGGTAAACCCACTTAGTAGTGTGTTGTGCCTCTTTTTGCCTTCAAAGCTGCCTGAATTCATCAAGGCAGACATCAAGGTGCCAAAAGCATTCCTGAGGCTTTGTGTTCCATACAGACATGAGTGCATCCTATAGATTTGATGGGGGCACGGACATGAAGCAAATATTTCTTTCTAGCTCATCCCACAAATGTTCAGTCAGATCACCATCAAAAAAAAGTTGTCAAAATATTCCTTCCATGGTGATGTGGGCTTTGTACACTGGCACATTATCCTGCTGGAAGTACACATCTGCTTGCGAATTAGCTGTCAACATTGTGCTACTAGTTTGCACAATTATCAACAGACATGGTGGGTTTGTGGATTCGTGTTGTTTGTGCCAAATTCAATGTCTGCCATCAACATGATATTTATTTATTTATTTATTAGTACTGATAATCCAATACGTCCATCCAGGGCTGTATGGCTAGAAGCCAACGAGTTGGGTCCCTGGATGAACCTGGATTAACGACTGCTGTATGATGGTCACAGCAGCCGGGGGGGGGGGGGGGGCGAAGATCGAGAAACACGGATGGTCACCCATCCAGTGACTAGCTGTGAATGCCCACCAGGCCACGGCCTCCCCCAAGATATTGTTTGATCACCAAGATATTCGACTCACAGGACCAAGTGATCTTTTTCCAGTTGTTGATCCATTGTTGATGTTGCTTTGCTTGCTGTTCAACTCATCAGACAGAAGGCATGCTTTCATGTTCATCTCTGACACCAACGGTACCTGATGTCAGCATCTCGGTCCGCAACAGCATGCGTCTAGTGGTACGTTGTGAGATGGTTGCCCAAGCAGCAAGGTTAAATTCGGATGTTGATTAGGCAGCTACTGAGTGCTGCTGATCATTTTTTATGCTGTAAACCACCCTTGAGACTGTTGTATTTGAAAATTTTAGGAAAACTACACCTCTGAGAAGCTTTGTCCAGCATGTCATGCAGCTACGATTATGGCACGTTCAAAATCTGTTAGTTCTTTGTCCTTTCCCAGTACAGTATCATTTTTATTTGAAGTCTAAACTGCTGACAGAAAGGTTGGGTACTGTATTTACACCAAAATATAGATCATGTGATTCTGAACCACTTGACACACAGGCAGGATGTACCTAATAAAGTGGTAAAACAGCTACAAGATTCCCCTTCTTAAAATCTCATCAAATCAAAACATTAGAGTGAATCAGTGTTTCATGTTATTGTTGAATTTCTTAAAAACACTTTTTTTTCAATTCGAGCTTTTATGATTGCTAGACATGATGTTACATAGTTTTACAAGGTGTATGAGAGTACAGCAATGGTACTACACTATAAATATTGGAAGTGATCCATAAAAGTGTGGGATTATGTAACTAGCAATGACTGTGCATGGTTAATTTATTTCCTAATTTTTATTATCCTTGCTTACATTTTTTCCATCCTGCAATTTTACCTTTATGCTCGTTATTGTTGCACCTTTGCTTTTTTCATTCCTACAATAATTCTTTTATTGCAAAAATCCATACTATAAATAGGCTCTGAGGGCAAGTCAATAAATATCTACACATTATTTTTATAATATACTTCCACAAAAGCAGGGATTTTGCAATTAAATTGTTTTTCAACATAGCCCCTGTGCTTTTCAATACACATTTTCCAGCATTCCACAAGCTTCTGGATAGCCTGCAGATAGAAATGTCTTTTCACTGATCAACAAGCCACTCATGCACTGCTTCCTTCACTTGTTATGTCTGACCATACTGTATTGGAATTTCTCGATCCATTTGTATACTCTTCGCAGTGGTAATGCACTGTCCTCGTACTGCACTGAAAGTCTTCAATGGATTTCTGCTCCTGGTACATTTTCAGATCACAAAAAGCAGTGATGGCATCATAGGATGGAAAATCAAGAAGAATGCTAGGCTAGCCAAGATGGCGGAATATGTAATAAAGGACTGTATAATATTAAATTAAATATTATAAACTGTTATATGTGTGTCAAATGAGTGAATGTGGTCGCCCACAGTTATTCTTATTCTATATGTACGCCCATTGTTATGTCACAAACGAGATTCTCCTTGTAATTCACATATTTTAACATGTTACCACTTAGCAGTAATTAGTTTCTTTATGCTTATACATCAAATAGTAAAGACCCCCCCCCCCATATACTTATTCATGGGCGCCACCATCTTTGAAATATCTGATCACCGATCTTTTTTAACGCTGAGCATCTGCTCCAGCCGGCTGGCCAAGTGGCTAAGCCAGCGCAACTCAATTGACCCTTTTCTAACTTAGCGGCTGACAGATTGCTCATCCGGCTAAGATAAAGAACCTGCCTCTGATCACTGTATACTGTTCATCCTTGATGTAAATGGAGGGTAGCACAGCCATTTTATTGTCACAGTGTAACTCTAAACTGTGATGATGCTGAAACCTTCCTCAAGCAGAGACAACGGTATGCATAAAGCAGTACTGCCAACTCGCCAAATATTAAAACGTGTGCGGATACTTATTGACTTTCTCTTGTATGTAATGGCAGAAGAATATTGAGTGCTATGCCATTAGACAAAGTTTTTTTTTGTTATCTTTTCAAAGTGGGACAAATACGAGGGGGTATGGTAAAGTTTTAATTACACTGCAAATTAATCTAATTAATCTCATAATTTTTTACCCATGTGAATCACTGTTAGGAAGAACATGCGGGTCACTACATATTTTTGGAGACATTTGAAGACCGCTGAATCTGACTATTTCTCTAATGTCTATAATAACAGATCTGCAAATGCATATTATTACCCCAGAAGTTATTGAGCTATGTGGATGAAATTGTATCAGTGAACTTACTGGTCTTGTGTGATAAAATTATTGCATTGTGTCCTTTACTTTTTATAAAAGTACCACTAGATATAATGAAGTGGGAGATGGAGAAAATGGAGGTCTTGCAGCATGATAGGAGAACAATGCTCGGTAAATTCATGATGAAATAATGATTGTTTATGGTAATGATTATCCGTCATATGACATTGTTGTGAGGTGGAAAAGGAAATTTCAAATTGGACACGTCCCTCATAGACGCTCCAAAAACTGTCACGGACGATATGGCTACAAGAATGTTTTATTTTGGAGGACTGGCAATCAACCATTCAAATGATAATGAATGAAATTGTCTTAGTTATGGTAGTGTTTGGAAAATTTGTCTAATTTTCTGGGTTCCATGCTGGCTGACTCCTTTCCAAAAGCATAGTGTGACCTTTCAAGGCAGATATTGACCCATTTAGATTGGGATGAAGAGGGATTCTTTGGTTATCTGATAACAATAGATCTATCTGTATGATCCAGAGACCAAAATTATGAGCTAGGAATGGAAGCATACCAACTCTTCTCCTCCCAAAGAAACAAAGGTGCAGAAATCCACAGGGAAGGCCATGCTCTCAGTTTTTTGGGATTGTCGTGGAGTCATCCCCACAGAATACCTTGTGAAGGGTTAGATCATCACTGGTGCATATTACTGTATATTTCTGAATAAATTCTGAGCTACAGTAAAAGAAGAAAAAAAAAAACACCCACATGGGTATTTACCTGCTTGCTGAAAATGCATTATCAACTTGACAACAGAGATGACATCATTGATAAAGTAGAACAATCTGCAGACTTATACAATAATGCCTATGGAAGATCAAGAAATGTTGGGGAAAATGTATAACTCTGGACAGTCACTATGTAGAGAAGTTTTAAGGACTGCAAATCAAAATAACATTTCCATCTCTGTTATTTCATAGTGATAATTAAAACTTTTCGATGCCCTCTTATAGATATTTATCACGTTCTTGACAGATGCAAATGTCGGTAATTTCTGGAATTTTTCCATTATTTAATAAGTTTCTGACGCATTACACACAAATCTACGAATGTAAATTTATGAGAGTTAATTGAAATGCCTTTTGTGGTCGTAATGTGTGCAACAGTTTTTGAATAATAAAAACGTGGTTCTTTTATCAAGGAGAATTCTTAAATGAGAATAACCACAGTTTTGTTAAAGTACAGTAGTTTGTTCTAAGTTATTTATGTTATAAGCCTTGATTGGCACATGGAATTAAAGGCACCAGTTTATTTTTACCACAGATTATTCATAGAAAATATAAGTTATCTCTGTGTTACATTAAATAGAGATGTTATTGTTGCGAGGATGTTGGAGATAAAACGAAGGCCAAAAAAAAAAAAAGAATTATTTACCTTTTAACTGAATAGAAACTGGCAATAAAACATCCTAAAGTATGTGATAGAATGTCCCAAGATCAATTTTAAAGATAAAATGTGGAAGCTATCAATATCAATTCCTGGCAAATTATAAGGATTCCATGTTCCCTTATAAATCATATATATATGCTGAAAACTTGATGTATAGATGAGTAGGTTACACTTCTGAAAAATGATTGGAGTCGAGTATACTGATTCCATAAGAAACAAGTTAGTTTTTTTAAGCATGTTTTTTTTTTCTTCATTATTGTGGGTCAAAGAATACATTTAAATCATGATTTTAATCCATGTTTTATAATGTTTTTGTTGTTTTTTCCTGCATAAATCAAAAAAAAAAAAATTCCTACTTTTTAAGATTGGTGCAGGAGGTTCAATTTTGGCAATGAAATTTCGATCCAGTAAACCAACACAGCTATATACAGCAGCCTTAGATGGTAAAGTGTCACTACAGGATTTTCAGTGTAAACACACTAAAGTCTTACTTGATACGGCCAATAGAAAGTAAGTCTAGAATTTATGAGATATTAAAGCTCTAGTATTCTTGTTTTTTGTTTTATTTATAACTTAAAATTGTAACAAAATTAATTTAATTTGGGACATTTTATTTCTTTAGCCAATGGTTCTGTTCCTTAGATGTCATTGCTGATGAGAAAATGATTGTTTGTGGAGATAGTTTAGGGAATGTGACCCTTATGTCTTCAGAACAACAAGAGAAGGTAATCACAAGGAATGTTAATGATTTTTTAATAATATTTATTACACAGCCAAATTATAATCCACTGTAAGAGTTATACATGCTATAAACCAAAATCAGGAAAGTCAAATGAAGGACCCCTATCAAAGAGAGATTGCATGCTTTTCTACACAAGCAATTGATCAAGTACATACGTATACAGTGTGTCCCAAATTGATGTATATGTTCCTTTTGAAACTTTATAACTCAGCAACGAATTGAGATAGAAATATAAGGTTTGTTATATTATATTCCTTAAGCCTGTACATGTTCAAAATGTCCACTTTCTGCCACAGTACACTCCCAACACCGACGTCAAACAGAGCGACATAACGACTGGATTGTAGCTAATGGAATGTCATTGATGGAATGTTCAATCTGATCTCTTAATTCCGTCAGTGTTTGTGGATTTGAGGCATATACCTTGTTCTTTAAAGTTCCCAAAGGTAGAAGCCGAGAAGGGTTTTTCGGGAGATCGAGGCAGGAACTCCAAACTCTTTCTTCTGCACCGACCTTTCAACACGTCTTTCACCGTTCTTTCGACTTCAAACTTATCACGGAGTTTTGTTATTGTTACCCTTGTTGGCGGTGGTGTACCAAATTCATCCCTTCAGCCTCGTTGAACCTCAACAACATTCTCCATTTTCCAATAACACTTCAGTATCCACCTACGTTCATCGAATGAAAATGTCATTGCCATTTTGGTTTTCCAGCGTCATCTAGATCATACACAACAAACTTTATATTTCTATCTCATTTTTACTTTTTTATACATAGTATAAGGAAGTATTGTAATCTCACCTCCAGATTTTCACTGATCTTCACGTTTTAGGGTCCCTAGATTACGAAAAAGTGATTTCTGGAAAATGTCTGTGTGTCCGTGTGTCAGTCTGTGTGTGTGTCCACGATAGCGTCCAAACGGCTAAAGCTATCGAGACCAAACTTTAAACTTAACATTATAATCTTCCTCGGGAGATCTGATGAGTTTTCCAGTGGAATCGGTGAACTGGAAGTATCAGTTTACTCCAGCACCAGAATATAAATTTATGAAAATTTTGAAGGGACTAAAAAGTGTTCCAATTTCAATTATAAACAACTTTTGTTAAGAAAATTTTTCAAAATTCCAACCGGACGTACCAGTTTTACTTTTGTCAAAATCCAGTTTTTGGTTAATTCAGGCCGAAGAAGGCTGTATAGGAAAATTTGGAATGTATACCAAAGTGTTTGGAAGCTAATTTGAAGTAACTTTTATTCACAAAATTTCTATCGGAAGTAGCCATTTTAGACATTTGTTTATTTTTTTTCTGTATTTGGACCAGGACATTTACGTATAAGAAAGTTGGGTGGTGACCATCCTCATTTTTGTTGCTGAGTTATAACGTTTCGAATAGTGTATACATCAATGCGGGACAAAATAGATAGTAGCAATATTTACATAGAGACTGGGAGAAGCAGCACATGACATGCTTTTTGATAAAAGAGACTACTTATCCAGTACACGATATCATGGATATGCTTAAATTCCTGTAGCATTTTTCTACATCCAGACCTCTTTTCCCGTGACTTTTCATCTTCAGATCACTGAAAAAGGTTTTAAAGAGATGTTTTACACCTCCAAGCAAGAGTCTCTACTATGGTGAGGACTGTTTTTGCCACAACAAACCTCGAAATCCAGTTTTTTGAGTGCTTTTCTCGTGTGTTTCACAGCACTCGTGGAACACACTTCGTCAGAGTTCCATTCAGCAGTGTGTTTTGTCCATTTGCAGGGAATGGTTCCCACATGACCAGTGCAATGCAAATTCGAGGGAAAAAAGTGAATTCTTTGTAAAGTTTCAAATGTAAAACATGTGTGAAAGGAAAAAATAAATGTTTCTAAAATAACGAAAAGAGAGAATTTTTGAAAAATTTTAGAACCAGAAGTAGAATTCAGGAGCCATGCCAAAACCAGGAGCTCTACAAAAACTTGGCGACTGAACAACATGGGTGATTGTGTATAGGCACAACTGTTCAACCACAGCTGGAAGTGCATTGATTTTGCCAAATTACTACTTCCCATCAGCTGCTATTTTGCAGATTTGTTTCCTTTGAACAACCATTAGATTTATCTGAAAATTAGCATGTATGCATAGAATATATTGTCACCTGGATTTTGTTTTCCAGGAAGAAAGGAATATAAATTTAAATATTTTTTCTTGGAACAAATGAGACAAATACTATTGCCAGATCATCATAATATAATTTCCTCATTTCCCTTTCTGCATGCACAAATTCTGCTCTTGTATATTGGTGATTACCAATTACCATCCAGTATTGCAGATGAAAATAATGAATTGAAAGAATTTATGTACAAAAGCAGGTTAATCATCCTATGAACTGGATAAATAATGGTCTTAGCCAACATCTTTATTTTGAATCCTAATTGGGGCTTGATTGCATTTTTTTTTTTTTTTTTTTTAAATCAAGAACAGATGACATAATGGACACCTGTATGACAATCATAAGCAGTCACATGAGTAGCCATGATATTGTAAATGCATGTCAAATAAAGAAATAACTTTAAAACCTTTTTTTATGCAGGTTTAAGTTTTTAAAATTTTGTTTTTACACCCTTAGATGATAGCCTGGCGAGAGTATTAGCTCAAGTAAATAAGACGATTGCTATTTCGTCTTGTAATCTTGTGACTGAACTGGCCTCAATCATTTAAAAAAATAAATTAACAAATAAGCAACAAGCCTGAAAGCAAGCGCACATTATTGTACCTGATCCTCAGACTGAAAAAAATAGTGCAGACAGCTAAAATGGAATTATCGCTCTTCATCAATACCCTGATTGCTGAGCTCCTCAAGAAATATTTAATATACAACGATGAAAAAAAAAGTTATTCAGAGTTATTCATTCAGTTTAAAATAACCTTATAGAAATTACTTTTATTATATTCTACCATCGTTGCCTTGTTATTTTTTACTCATTTCCTTATTGTTTATTTCTTTGGAAAGCTTTTAAATCTAATAATAAGAAATTAGCTCTTGCAAAGAAATACATGTATGGGAAAGTAGCTGAAACACAAGTTCAAAGAAATTGTCCTGTATAACTCCAATCTCTTGTAGTGAAAAGTATCTAGTAATATAAATGTTACCTAGAAAAATCTATACAGGGCATGAATTTAATGTTGGGCACTACTTGTAGGATCGTTTCCTAAGTACAAAATAAACCTAAAAAATATTGGAAGACTGCATACATTTCGAGAAAAATAACTTTGAAATGTGATGTCAAGTTTTATTCGCAATACTCAGCTGCATTTGCCAGCTATCTCCACAACAATCGGATGGCTTACGGAGAGTGCATGCCCCGTTAATCCATTCAGTTTAAGCACTTGTACGTCCATTAGTTGCAGAGATGAATACTCAATGCAGGACTTTGTTCATATCCAGTAGTATCCAAGATAGGACGAAGGCACACCATCATACGCATGCATTTTCATCCCTTCTAACAACATTCATGAGTTAAATTTGGTAACTGGAAGACAGTCAGGACAATAAATAATACTCTTAGCAAAAGCAGTTGAAATTCCAGCCAACGTTGTGAAGAAACCATTTTCCAGACTTAAACAAATAAAACTTAAGGTAATTGAAAACTGCATTTCAGTTCTAATGTTTGTAATTTCCTTGATTATATTGCAATATTATTATTGTGAACAGGTATAAGGCAATTGAATTGGATGGAACATGTATCATGTCACTTGCTCAATATTGCCCAAAATATTAATAATAATAAAATTTTAATAGTCTCTCAATTTTGGAAATAGTAAAACTTTAATGTCATATTTCTATCCCGTGCATGTAATTCCTTGTAATTTTTTGTGTGTAAAGATTACACACAATATTACATTGATTAAGGCTGTGTCTAAAAAGTCTGACCGGAGTCAACTACAATTGATCGAATCACATGATATAATAGCAATTTTACAAGCCTGGTCTCTTTAACTTTCAAATTTGTTGTTTAAAACAATGTTTCCATATCTTTAGAAAATCAACATTGCCAAGCATGATCAATCGTAAATGTATCACGTGATTTGGTTAGTTGTGGTCAGCATCGGTCGGACTTTTTAGACACGGCTTAATATTAGTGATGGTAATGAATAACAATTAATATTAAGCCAATATTGTTGATTCTTTTTTTTCTCTCTCTCTCTCTTTCTCCCAGATATGGAGTTTGAAACTCCATCGGAACAAAGTGTCCCATGCCGAATTCTGTTCGAGAGATAAATGGCTTTTAGCCACTGCATCTATTGATAAAACTTTAAAACTATGGGACATTCGAAATATTAAAAATAGAGACGGAGCACTACATGTATGCCATCACGAGAAACCAATTAATTCAGGTAGTTATATCAAATTCAATAATAATTTGTTTATTAAAAATATTGTTTTTGCTCCGTTTGTTTGTTAGTTCACAAAAACGAATTATAGCTATAATTCTTGCTATAAAGAAAATGCTTTACTTTATTGGCCTGAATTTTTAAAATTTATTTTCAGCTTATTTTGATTTACAAACTGGCACTAAAATCCTAACAACAGATCAACATAACCAAATTAGAATCTACTCCAGTCCATTTTGGGAGCTGACACGAATTATTTATCATCCTCATCGTCATTTTCAGCATTTGACACCAATTAAGGTGAGCCCAAATATTTTTTTTTTTATATAAAGTCTGTGCGGCAGCTACCTGAACAACTATTGGCTTGGCATCCCTTTCAATCTGAACTAATTGTGAGAATGCCAAAGATATCGTAAGTGCCATATATCTTCACATATAAGTTGCACTTTTTTTCCAAAATATTGAGAAAATAAGCGGGGTGTACTTAATACTTTGCTGGAATAATCGTTGTGTAAATGCAAATGAGGTTATTATGCATAAATGAGTTTCATTGCACTACTTCAAATTTTTTTTGTTTATGTAAAATTAAATATTAAACATGTATTCTGATTATATTTTGGTTTTAAACAAAAAATAAAAGATTTACAGATGTTTATTATCTACAACATTTGTTCTTTATCAGATCAATGTTTGTGCACTGACATACAAATCTTTCCATTGGTTAGTTTGAAAATAACATCAGAAAATGTTCTCCCAAATGTAAATAATTAAGGAGAGAAAGCTCAAAATGATTGTTTAAAAACCATAAAGTAACTAGTTAATAAAAAAATTAAAAAAATTCTATGTAAAAACCAGACTTAAATTTCTTCAGCAAATTAATAAGATATTGACATAAATACAGTTGAATATACAACTGCGCGCCAAAATAATGGAATAGTTGACTTGATTATCAACGTTCCTGTGTTCTTTCCTCTATTGCACTAAATTGTTTAAATATAATGTAAAATCTCTGAAGGATTTATAATCTATAATGTTTTTACTTGCAGAAAATCATATATAAATATACAAGCTATTTCTAGTTTTTTGGAAAAAAATTATTTAGTTTTGACAAAAAAATGGAATACATAATTTCTTGTGACAAAATAATGGAATAGTCTGTCACAAAGCCCATCCACCCTTAAAATATTACGTGAACAATGCTAAAATAATTTGCATAATCAATCCATTGATTCTTCAACAGTTGTGACGCCGTTTAAGAGAAAAATGGCTGCAAAAACTGATTTGTCGATTGATAAAAAAAAAGTGATAATTTCCTTAATAAACGAAGGAAAAACGCAAGCTGATGTAGCAAAAATTAAACAATGCCACCAGTCTACAGTATCCAAAGTGCTTAAAAAGTTTAATAAATGATCTGGGCTTGGCAATAATCGTTATAAATGTGGTCGAAAACGAGTAAAGAGCGAGCATGAAGATAGACAGCTAAAAAGAATCGTCCAAGATAATCGTTTCAAAACCTCGAAAAATTTTCACACCATGTGGAAAGAAAGAGGAGTAAATGTATCTCTCTGAACAACATTGAGAAGATTGCATGAATTGGCCCATGAATGTCGTGTGCCTAAAATTAAACCGCTGCTTTCTAAAAAGCAAAAGCAAGTGCGCTTGAAATGGTGCAAAGAACATGCCCATTGGACAGAAGACGACTGGTTTCAAGTGATTTATAGTGACTAATCTAAATTTTGTGTAACCTACGGTGATCAGGGAACGCGTGTTTGGCGTAAAAAACAAGAGGCATATCTTCCAAACACGATGAAATCATCTGTTAAGTTTCCAGCATCCGTTCTCATCTGGGGTTACATGAGTTCATATGGCGTAGGATCACTGGCATTTATTAACACCACCGTAAACGCAGCAGTTTATCAAGAGATTTTAGAGTATTTTTTAATACCATCCGTTGAAGAACTGTTTGGAGATCGGCATTTCATCTACCAGCATGATAATGCTCCTTGTCATGTAGCGAAAACAGTGAAAGCATGGTTAAACTCCAACAATATTACGATGTAGCTGTTCCCCCCCGATCTTAATCCCATCGAGCAGCTGTAGGGTGAAGCTAAAAAGACTTTATCTGAGCAGAAACCAACAACAGTTGCCGAACTAAAGGAGAAATTGTTACAAGTATGGAAAAGAATTACTCTGGAACTTTGTAAGAAATTGGTTAGCTCAATGCCAGGTCGTATTCAAGCAGTTATTGATGCTCAGGGTGGTGCAACAAAATATTAATTAAAATCAAGCCGGTATACCTTATTTAATTGGGTTTTTTTGTTCCAGTATTGTAACAATAACAATATTCCATTATTTTGTCATAGAAAATGACATATGCCATTATTTTGTCAACAAAAAATAATTTATTCAATAAAAACTGAAAATTAATTTTTAGGTTTGTGTTACTTTTTTTTAAGTTAAAAGACTGTAGATTATGGATCTTTTAAAGATTTTGCATTATATATAAATAGTTTTTTGCTACAGAGGAATGAATACAGATCGTTGACAACTGAATCCACTTATTCCCTTTTTCTGGCGCGCAGTTGTATACTCATGATATTTAGACATAAATTGAAATATAAGAATAGTCCAAACGCCAATAGCATTATTAAACTTATTCAGTATTCAAGATGGATTTTGATATTGCATAGTTTTTGTATGTTTTCTTCTCTCTATTTCATGTTAATAAATGATTTTTAAAGTAAATGTCTTACAAGGGAACCATCTGAACCTGTATCTCAGTTTCAGACCAAATTGGAATATATTACTGTATTCACCTGCATAAACCATTGATGCTTGCAATAAAAGAACTTGCACTATTTTTTTTTCTTTCAATATAAACTGCGAAAACTGAAGTTTCTAAAAAAAAAGTCTCCATTGGGCTTTCCTTCTTGACAATTTGGTTGTCTTTAAGACACTTAGTGACAGCATGGCTGTATAAGTATCTGTGATAGCCCAATTGGTAGAGGCGTCGACCGTGACAGTTGAGGTTTCTGGTTCGAATCCAGGTCGCAGAATTTTTCTATCCATTTTCTAATTAATAGCATTTATCTGATGTTTGGAGTTAGCTCCAGTTTAATCTCTTTATTAGGAGCTTTAGCATGAAAGCTACTTATAAGAATGCGCCCTTGGTCTGGACGTTTATCCGGCCGACCATCTGGCCGTCCATCCACCGTTTGCACGATAACTTGAAAACGGATTTATCTTTTTCAAATTCTGTTTTCAGAAATATGACTATCAAAGTCTTAGCTCGATTGTATCAACTTTTCAGAATTTTTCATGGACCCCCTTCAAGTCGAATTCACGTGCTAAAACAGTGAGTGTAAAGAATACCAAGAAAATGGCATGTCATATAACAATCGATTTGTCAAGAAGGAATACATTGTTACTTTCTGTTCATCTTTTAAGCATTATTGACATCGGCGCGCGCACGTGAAATCACTTTGTCGATGCACGATTGCTCAAGTGCTCATAATCTATATTATTAAGTAGCGGAAGAATGGAGCTACTTATTGGTTTTATAATGTCAGTCCGTCCCCTTCATGATTTCTACATTTTTTTGAGGTAGAAGGTTGAAATTTGGAATGTAGCTTCCTATGGGCATCTCCATCTGCACTATTTAGTTTGGTTTTGATTGGTACATTGGGGTCAGAATTACGGGGGTGGGATTCAGAGAGGACAACATCTCTATGCGCTGTTTAAGTATGTAAAGGCGTGAAATTCAGTTCCAGTTTCCTCTAGGCAAGATCTACATTACTGTGAAGTTTAGGCCCAGTTGTTCCATTGGGGTCGGATTTGCGAATGTGGCAGTCACTTGGTCTTTAGAACTATGACAATATATGCCATATGATATATCATACGTTCGGAAATGATGTGAAAGGACAGAAAATATGAGCTTTATTACATTTTCTACATATTACGTTTGAGAAAATTAATTTTTTGATTATAAAACTTGGGGAGAGGTAACAAGTGCAGATAAAAGGGTATAATTTTTATTTCTACATGCAGTTTGAAGGATAAACTTTCTTACTGAACATGTTCATGATTTTGGTCATCAGACAAAGAATGTGGCGCAAACTTTTTTTTTTATTCTGCCCAAGAATTTGATGAATTATTAACGAACTCATGTGCCATCATTCAAACTTCTTGTATCCATATGCTGATTCTTGGAATGAGTTCCTCATTACGAACAGAAAGTGGATGTCTAGGTTTGGATTCATCTTCAGATCCCACCTGAATGCCTGTGCACAAGAAAAAGAATAATCCCCATACACCTGTCTCATCAATTCCACTGCCTCAACCATACATTTTCCAAGTTAAGTTTAAAAATCGAATATAATGTTCATTCTTTGTGCCTGATACAACAATTCTCTCTCACTAACTGCAGGAAATCATTGATTTCCTGTAAAGATCAATGGGTGGGGCCAGGTTATAGATGAAAGTACAGTATGTAGTTTTTTTATGACTGTTCAGTATGTTTTGTTCATTAAATTTATTCAACTAACTAATTATTCACTAAAATTTTGTGTTGTTTTGTTTGTAAGTTTAAATATGCCATTCATTAAAATTCGTTTCATTTTTTATGCTTCTCAATCATACCCCTCTCCCTATTTCACCCATGCTAAATTCAACTCACTTTCATGCGATTTCAACTCTCGTTATGTGATCACTTCATAGAACCAATTAATCGCATAAAGCGAGGGACACCTGTAGTATTATTTAAAATGTTGTCAGTTTTGAAATCATTTGTTTTTCATGTATGTTGTGAGAAAATTTTACTTCATACACACTGATTGTTAATATTAACATGAAGTCCAGGAAATATAAAATTTACTAAAACAGAAAAAATGCTGATCTATGAATGTTGATTATATTAATTCATACTCACTTAAGACTTAGCTTTGTATATGCAAATGTTTTTGTTTTGTTTTTTAATTTTATGGAAAATACAGGTCAACTTTAAAATTGAAGTTAATTTCAATCATTTCTCATTATAACATTTTATTTAAAGGCCCATTGGTCACCAGTTGCTGACATTATCACAATAGGGAGATATCCAGATGAGAATTTTCCTAATTATTCTCCTGGTGAAAGAAGAACCATCGATTTCTTTGATGCAAATACTGGCGATCTTCTGTATAAAATTACTGAACAAGGGGTCGTTGGGATTCTTTCGGTAAGCAACAAGAATTTTCATGTTTAGCTAAAGAACAATTTTGGATCCATTATGTTGGAGAGTGTGATTTTGAATCCATCATGGGCATGGGGGTTAGTGTTTGTCCTGGACGCATGGTAGATATACACGGAGTGGCCAATTTAATATGACCACCTGACAGTTTAAAGCAAATTAGCTATGCCGTCACGCTTGTCACCAGAGGGTCAGACTGATATAAAAAAGGAAAACGGTGCTTTTTGTGAAGATAGGGTAAACAACACTATTTCACAGACTTTGAACGTGGGATGATTGTAGGAACTTGAAGCCATGAAGCGACTTTAGGGAAACTGACACATTTTTGAAATTTTCAAGAGCAGCTGTCGTTAAAGTAATTAAAGACTGGATTGTCAGTCAATAAACTGGGTCTCAACATGCAACTTGTGGTCATCATCAACTAGTGGATGCTTGGGCAGAGCAGAGAGCGTCTAGAATTGTAAAAGACAACAGAAGGGCTATAGTGCAGCAAATTACGACAGACACCACCTACCAACATCTCATAGAGTCCATGCCAAGAAGAATTGATGCAAAAGATGGTCTAACAAAGGAATGTGAAGGTGGTCATAATAAATTGGCCACTCAGTGTAGATTGGTGCATATAGGAATAAAATGATATCGATGCTGATGGACCTAAAAACTGAATAAACCAACCAGGAAATGACTTCGAAAGTTTGTCTGGAAAACTTGAAAGGTCATGAAATTTTAACTTTGAAGCTCTGGTTGCCACTCTGAAATTTAAACCAAGCACCAAATTGTCCATATACTTTCTTATTCTTTTCTTTTCCCTCTCAGTCTCTGAAATATACAAATATAAGACATTTCATTCCGATTAGAGAAAAAAATCTGATTACTACTAAGATATTTCCACAAAGTAAGTTCTGTTTAGTAGTACAATAAAAAAGCAAGTATTGTCATCGTCCTTAGCTGTTCCTGTTATTTGCCTGGAGTCGCAGTTATTAAATGTGGCAATGATTTTTTACAGCCAGATGCCCTTCCTGATGCCAACCTCTAGGGGAGATGTTAGACAAGTATACAGTCAGAAAAAAAATTTTTTTTTAAATCTCCATGAGCTATTTTTTTTCTACATGGCTCCCACCATTTTGAAGACACTTATCATAATAGGGCATGACTTTTGACATCACAGGCAGCATATTGTAATAGATTTTTTTCTGAGAGTATACTTGCTTTTTTTTTTTTTTAATGACCAAATGGAACTTACTTTCTGGACGTACTTCGTATTTTTTAGTATTTTAAACTACCGGTATATTTGACAATTACCCTTAATAACATGGTTATCATGGAAGCACAAAGCAGTAAATTAGAGTTCATATTTATTAAAGCAGGAAACATATTAAATTGACATTAATTTCCAAAAGTCAATTTTATTATTAAACTTGTTCCCAAAGTAATTTTTGAATAAAGCAGTAAATATTGTCAGTATATGTATTACATAATATTTTCCCTCTTCTTCCTTAGCTCAATCAATTTAACAAAACTGGTGAGGTTCTTGCATCTTGTATGGGTAAGCTTCACTTCATTTATCTGTATTCTTTTAAAAATAAGGCTTTTGCTTTCATTATCCATAGGAATTCTAATTTGTTTTTTTAAGGATACAACATTTTGATATGGAAACACCGTGAGGAGGTGGAGCATAAAAGGCAGCTTTCACAGAATGCAAACAAATATTTCAATACAAGCAGCAGGACTATCAACCCCATTTCCTGTCCTTCTCCGCATCAACCCCAGCTCGGCAGTTCTAGTTCAGAAGGCCAATCGACTGGGAGAAAAACCCAGACCCATCAACCAAAGACTAAAAAAAAGGAAAGTCATTCTTCTTGTGAAAATAAATTAAATAGTAGTAAATATTTTTCTAAACCTCATTAATTAATGCTGCTTTGTATCTATAAACATGGTTTGTTTTTTGTCCATTTTGTTTTATATTTTCATAAGTAATATCTTGTACTGTGATTATATTAAATCTTATTAAATGTTATATCTTTATGATTTATATCATTTTTTTGTAACTGCTATTTGTTAGTGTTTTTTGTTTATAAATATATAAATATATATATAACCTGTTGAGAGACTTATCCATAAAATACATAAAAGGAACATTGAAAAACGTGAAGTGGTCCGTAAATTTGTTTAGTGTTTAATTTTTGTTTTGAATCTTAAAGTTTGTAATGGAAGTTGTTCTAAAATAAAATGTAGTGATATGGCTTAGCTTATTACGTATTGCCAATTTTAAAACCAATTGAGATTAGGTTAAGAATTGTGAGAAACCTAGAGATAACATTAAAATTGTTGTTTTCATACTATATTTATGAAATAAGGCTTGTTATTGATTCTTTTAATGATTGTTATGAACATATTAAACCATTGTTATCAGTTTTAAAGCTTAATGTTTTTTAAAAAAATAATAATAAAAATTTCAGCTGGATATTATCGTCTTCAATACGTTTTGAAAGAATTGTTTTGAATATTATTGTCTTCAATATCTCACTTATTTTCTCTGAAGAATAATTCAAGAGATCAAGTGAGAACTGAATATATATTACCTCAATATATATAATACAGTCGAACCTCGATATCTCAAAAAAATTTTATTTTAATTTTATTTTCACTATTAATTGAATGTAATTTTCCCTCGTTATCTCAAAACAGTTTTTCGAAAAACCTCGCTATGTCGAATTTTGATTTCATGTGCCAGCGAAATGCATAGCATTTAAATACATTAGAGAGTTATGGTTTCTTCAGGATAAACTTTTCTTACAAAAAGATTCTGACGTCACTTCTGTTTAAGTTTAGACGATTCTCAGGCGTTATGAAAAAAATTTTCGATTTTGTTGGCAAGTCTCTATTGCAATTTAAGATATTTGACAATGCACAGTTTCTGCATTACTGATGCTAGTGGCAGCACTTGTACATGGCATAGCTATTTGTACATGTACCATTTTATCTCCTATCGTTCTCTGTATTCTCAGGGTACTTTTATTAACCTGAAAATCTTGATTTAAAAGTAACCCTCCATATCTCAAAACCTCTTTATCTCCCCATGAACTTGAAGATATCGAAGGTCGATTGTATTAGCATCTTGGAAAATATTGCATTTTCAACGTAACATCATTTTACCTCGTTGTTTTTATCTTGATGATGGAAATCACAAAAATTCATTTTTTTGCTATCGCTTTGAATAAAAATTGAATTTTTTAAAAATTGTGTATCTAGTTTGTTAATAGTTTAGTGAATCTAATTTTCTTATGTAACTTTTAGCAAGCTGTTTTTAAAGTTAAGTTTTGCCCCCCCGGCGGGGGTTCTATTATTTGATTAAGTTCATTCTTAATGTTAAATTTTGTTTTATTTTGTTATGTTGATATGGATAATTTAAAACGTTGAACAAATGATGATTTAGTGCAGATTTTTTTTTTAATCTTTATTGACAGAAAAATTTTATAGATGCAGTTTATTGATTTTTTTTTTTTTTTTAATGGAGATTTTTAGTCATGTTTATGATTCAGAAAATGAAGATGATTAAATTTGGATTCCTTATGTAGTTTATGGATGAATCTAGTTGAATCATTGCATCAGAAGATCGATAATTGAACATTATACTCCTTAAGAATTTATCTGAATGTATATGTAACTCATTGTGTTTGGAGAGTATATCAGTTGATAAATTTTAAAATTGTATTGCTCATAAAGTTAATCAGTGCATAATAAAATAACTGCACAGTCCTCTTCCAAAGATGTAAAATAGTACCTGAATGAAAAAAAATAAAAATGTATCATTTAGATCTTAATAGTACAAATGCTCATGCTAACATAGCCAACATTAAAAATGTCCTATGAATAATTTGTTCCTGGATTTTAGGGTTATAAAATTTTCTTTCATGTCTCGTGAATTTTTGTTTGTTTATATACATTTTTCAGTATTTTTAAATCCATAATTTTTGTTTATTAATTCAGAAGTAAAAATAAATACTACTGTGATTTTAAAAATGTTTATTACTTTGTTTACTCATCTTATTAATATGTTTTTATGATCAAAATAATTTACACTTTCTTCATTCTCAAAGTGAAGTTAAACTGAAAACATTTCTCCAAATATTTCATAATTACATGTACAATGTAGAAAAACTAAGGAAAAATTCCATAACCTGGGATGACAACTTTTGTTGTCTGTTCAGATCATGGAATGTTTCTTTCCCCTTTTCTACATTGTAACTATCCTCCATGGCTAGAAAGAACAAATATATTTATTTTCACTTTTAAGTGTTCTATAAGTTTTAAAATGGTTTTAAATTTTCATCTCTCAAATCAAAATTTAAAAATTAAATACAGTATATGAAACTCATGTCACGGTATTCTTTGGAAGTTGTAAAGATTCTATTGCCGTTTTTAATGAAAATGATATCTTCTTCTTGGAGTGATCAAAGTTTTTTTCAAATAAAACTTCAGTGAAACTCCAAGAAAAAGATTTCATTTTCCTCAAAACACCAATGTACGAAGTGTCTGGAAAGTAAGGTTACAGCGGCTAGTATTCTTTCAAAAAATGTTCATTTGACAAAATGTCCACTACAACTCATTTAGTGATATGGGTTATTTTTTGATGCAATTGCTGCCATTGTCCAAACGCTGGTTAAATCCAGGCACTGGCTTCTGTATCCCACGGTCATAGAATTCTGGCACCCTGCTGCTGGAACTTCATTTCAACCTCGTGCTTGAGCTCTTTGATTTGCACAAACTGCTTCCTCAATTCTTTGCAGAAGTTCATCAGAGACCACAGATGGCACTTTCCTTGTGCTTGGAAAAAATGTATAATGGAGCACACTTAACACTTGGTGGAATTCTGAATCAGTACAGCTTCTGTAAATGCGCATTACTCAAACTATTTTCCACATAGCAATGAGGAATGGCTGCGAGAGGGCAGTGGAAGGCTAACAGTTAAAGCCGGTATAGCCAACTTACACACTAAAATATTACTTGTTTAGTAATATAAGGTTATAACCTTACTTTCTGGATACTCCTCTTATGATATGCCTCTTATGGTCATTAATAAGTGATGAGAGATTCGCCTATCCACGGTGTTCATGATCCATTTTTATTGGTGTCCCCTTTTTTGCTTCCTGTCTTTTAGGGAATTCCCCTCTATTCACATGGGGAAAATGTATTCAATGCAAGTAAACAGTGTCAGTGGTATTTTATGAACATGGATATTCATGGTTTTCGAAAAAGAAAAACTGACACATTCCACTGGAAATGTTATTGTTGCTTCAAAAGTTGAAGTTCTAGACATGTTAACTGAGGGAAAGAGCAATACTAATGTCGGGCAAATATTTGGATTAAATGAATCCACTGTTCGCATGTTAAAGAAAAACAAAGAGGCCATCATGATAAAAATAGATAAAAATCGCCTTTAACTGGCAACTTGACATCTCCTAACCCCTGTTTTCTCATAGGGCTTTGGTCCCGTTATCTGCGAATTCAGTATATGCAAAGGTTTTCTGGAATCCTCGTGGATAACGAGGGATTACCGTATACATTGTTTTCTTTAAAAACTCACTGCATGAAAAAAGGAGAAAATATATTTACGTGGGCATACAAGATTCAAGTTAATATGCATACGTCCTTGATGTGCATGTTTTATTTCAAGTTTCCGTCTACTAGTTTTAATATGGAATAGAAATCCCATCAATGGATTGTGGGGCATACATAGGGTGTAATTTTTTTAGTCCATAATTTGTTTGGTTTTAATTTAAGTTGTTAAACAAGTTTTCTCACAATGTTATTTCAACTTAATCAAAATATACCGTAATTCATTTTTGACACTAATTATACTTGGCATTTTTTGCATTCAAAAAAAGTATACCGGTAAGCTCTACAACAGCTGTGACACCTGCTAACAGTACAAGACAATAAAAAAAAAATAAAATAAAATAAAAAATTTTAAAGCACACATGCTGTCACCTTAAAAAGTGCAGTAAAAAGATAAAATTAAAAAAAAGGTAAATGTGTAGTGGCACATTTTAAAAATAAAATACTATCTAATAAAATAAATTTTTATTTTTTTTACTTTTTACTGCACTTTTTAAGGTGAAAGTGTGTGTGCTTTAAAAAATTTTATTTTATATTTTTTATTTTTTTATTTTTAGTCTGTATTTTTAAAAAAATAAGTTTTTATATAAGAGAAACATTTTTAAAATGAACGTTATGGAGGAATAAATGTATTCATTAACATTGTGTTTATACAACTAAATAAATTTCTCAAAATATAACACATTATTAGGATTGTGATATTTTTATTGGCTTTCAATATAGTCTCTGTATTGTTAAGTCTTCAAAAGAGGGAATATCACTTTTCCCACAAAATTACAGGTATTTCAAATAAAATGTAACACATTTGGAGAAATACAGGTTGGATAGAAAAAAACAAAACATACGGTTCATATCCATAGTAGCTCAATTGGTAAGAGCAGTGCCCAGCGATAGGCATAGTCCCTGGTTCGAGTCCAGGTCGCAGAATTTTTCCTTCCCTTTTCTATTTGTTATTAAAATACGTGTTTAATATTTTTCAAAAAGCTATCCATATTGCACATACACAGAATCCATCTCATTACTTTACTTCATGCTTTCACTATACACCTTGTTGTTAAACACAGATCTCATATCTTGTGCCATATGATTTGGAGTGATGGTATTGATTGCAGCTGTGATTTTATTCATTACTATGCTTCTAATAGGACATACACTAAGACCGAAGAGAGCTTCATTCTAATGAAAATTCATGCCATCAAATTTTGGCTCCTGTAATTGTACCAAAAGGTACTTTTCCAATATGTCATATAAAAGGAAGAATTAGACTATGTATGCAATATGAAGGATAATGAACAATAACTTTCCTTGTTATAACATTTGAAACATTTCAACATTCTTGTTTACACCTACCAGTACTTTTTTTTTATTTCATCAATGCTCTAGAACTTAAAATCTGAACTAAGAATACAGTCTGTGATGGTGAATTTATTGTTGACATACTTTTTATTGCTCATGTCTAATGAAATCACAATTTAATTAACAATAAATCCGCGATAACAGCTATTATGTGAGTAATGTTTACATACTTCTTCCTAATACAGTGTGTTTCAAAAGTTCCCGAACTGCCCCTTCTGTATGACAACAGGAGTAATGTTAAATAAAACTTCTAGTATTTTTTACTTTAACCTTTTATTTCACTCTCATATTCGCCTATTTGCATTTATGTAAAATAAATAGCGGGATTCGTAACGACTGGGAGCATCAATTAATTGAAAAAAAAGAATACATTATGCAGGGAAAGTCATCTCCTGCGTTCGGGAACTTTTGAAACACACGGTATAGGTAAGTCTACGGGGGTTTTTCACTACATTTCTTTGGACATTATTTTTAGTAGGAATAGATGAGAAGTTCCCTTTTCTAGTTTAATTCATCGCTTCATTGACTGTCACATCTCTGTTGTACGCAACAATCTGTGAATGTAATAATGTGGATTCCATTTCTCTAATCCAATCCATTCATTAGGACATCTATGGTGCATAATGTGTGTGAAGCATGTATGAGATACGAGTGAGATGATTAGCAAAATTGTTGATAACACTAGCTCATTCCCGTTTAGAAAATAAATTCCATTTTTATTTGAATTTGCTCACCATCCGTCTGCTAAGAATTTATAACTCCAATAAATTTGTATATTTAAATATTGAGAATTGAAAATGAAATTTTTTTTTTTTAATAATTGTCTCTACATCAGCAATAACCAAAAGCCCCCCCCCCCCAAAAAAAAAATGAGATTAAGTCCAAAGTGGGGTTAATATCGAACAAATCAATGCAAAAACTCAAACAAGGATCTGTATTTATCAGAAAAATTATCATCGTGGTTAATAAAAAAATTATAATTCACTCTGTATTTAATTTAGCAAACAGGTATTATTTATTTATCTTTAACAATAATGTTAATATTGTTTATAGTATTGTCATATATTCAAAGTAAATAATTAATGATTGAGCCAGCTTGTAGTCAACACCGCCTAAAGAGAAAGCCTGTGCATGGAAAAGTCATACATTGTCTTGTCTGCTGTCATTCCAAATTTCACATCTGAATTTTATTAATTTTATATTCAACCAAAAGAGGCACCCAGTGTTGCCCGGGATAATTCCAGTTGTAGGTAAACATAACCTCAAGAAGTTTAAATAACTCAAATTGGTTTTCAGTAATTCTACAATTTCCTGCCGAAGACGAAGCTCCCGTTGTTCAGATGTTTCCGACACCCGAATAACATTGTCTTCTCTGACCAATATTCGTTATTTTCTTAGGTGGCATTTCGATATATGTGAATGAACATGTATCCTTCGAACGGTTATTAAAGAGCACAATACAGTGTGCTTGTTTGTTTGAAGAGTCTTGTTTATGTATGCTTTGTTATCGGTTGTCATAAACTGTCACCCGAGACTGACCAGCGTACTCATATACCCACCCCATTAGAAGAGCAAGGGGAACCTGCCATCACGTCTAGAAGGTTCTACACTGTTCAAGAATTCCAAACATAAAATCGTCTGAACATTTGTTAGGGAACTGAAGGGAGACACGTGTATCTCCTCGAGAGAGACTGCCCTATCTACAGTATACCGTGCTATTATACACATTTTCTGTTCGCCTATTTAATAATTCGTGTAATCTTCTTATCTTTTAACTACGGTACTTGGTTCATGCAGAGTTCATGAAACACTTTTTAAACATATTGAAAAAAGCATACAATATAAAAAGGAAAAGAATTATATAATTTTATTAAAAAAAAAAAAAGAAAGTCAGTTTTTTTTTGGAATTATTAACATTGCCTGTAACTGAAATGTTATATATATTATGGTCTGCAGATTGGATCTTGAGCCCCATTTCAACCAGTTTCTGCACAAGACCTCCCCAATGCATCATCGGTTGAGTTTCAGGTGTGGTTGTAGCAACCACACTTTTTCCCCAAGTTTGGCATTTGTCCACAACTTGTGTAGGTGATCACTTATATTCATGCTCAGTAAAAAGGTCAGGGCTCAAGATTCAATCTGCAGGCTATAACTAGAGATCTAGTTAGTTTCAAATGATTTTTTCATTCCAATATGTTCATACTGATTGGCTTATTTTGAAAACACTTCATAACAGTAAAAAAAAAAAAAAAAAAAAAATTCCAAAAAGAAATATTAATACAAAGATTTTTATTACACTTAATATTTTACATTTAAAAATTTGTTTGCACTAATAAAACTTTTTTTTTCTTAATAAAACATTCTGTTAAAATTAAATCAACCAAATTCAGAGGGAATTATAGTTTAAGTCTTTTCAAGAAAATAACCTCACAATGGCACATTTCTGTTCTCAAATTAGAATTTTGGTCAATTATAAATTGCCTTATAAAAACAGAATCTACGTTTCCTCAACAAAATATATCTGTTGACTAGAAAATCATTATGTGCTAGTTACAAAAGAATTAAACAATGGATTGAAAACAGAAAAATAAAACTTTAGAAGCTATCATATTCAAAAATGCCAATTCCAGAGATTGCTTATTTATATAAAGTCATTTTTAATACTGCTGTTGTTTTCTGAAAACACGAATATAATCACGATAAATGTCCATGAGCAACTTAGGAGAAAAAAAGAAGAAAAATATCTCATTTTAGCTGCTCTCAAAATTATTTTAATTAAAATAGCTAAGCTCTTCTTATTATGGTGACAATGATTATTCTTCTTCTCTTGGTTCTATTCATAAAATATTCTTTTGGACAAATTATAAAGGAAGTTTTTTTGAATATTATCACTCGTATCTTCTGTCACGTTTAGACAACTCAATAGTCGAATATCAAAAAATAACGTTTTTGTACAATGCTCCTTCTAATAATTAAAGCTAAATTTAGAGGGCATAAAATTGAATAGTTTCATTTATGCCAGAGAGGAAAAAAAATTCTAAAATAATATTTGTAGTAGGTTGTTAAAAAATTTGTTTTTCAAGATTGTTATTAGTATTAGATCATGTTTAATGTATTTTGATATGGATTTGATATAATTACATTAAAAAAGATCCTTAAGTTCATTAGAGGATTATTTTAATAATTCAATTAACAAGCTAATTTTTTAATGACTTTGAATAAATTTCTTTCACATTCATCTCACCTCTTCTTTTAATATGTATGCAATAAATTAACAGCTTAAAAAATAAAATAAAAAAGGGGGGGAGGTAGAAATCAGAGAAATTTATTAAAAAACAAACTGAATTAATTAACAATAAAAAAAAACGAATTATTTAATGAAATATTAAAATAAACTGCCTCAACAATGCAATGCTCAAAATTAAAATGTTAAATAAGTAATATGTATGAAAAACTTGTCAAGTTGCTTTAAAAAGAAAAATATCAAGGCTGCATAACACACCATAGCTGTGGACAAATATTTGAAATCTCAGTTTTATTATAAAAATTTTTTTTATCATGGGGCTGTACCTACTGATTGTATTTGCTGCAAAAAATCATCGTATTTGGTACATGTGTTGCAAAACACAGTGCAGGAGAGACATTATGCATTGGAGGGAAATGGAAGGAATATTTGTAGCTAAACTATCAGTAGACCTGTCCCCCACGAGTGAGTCATCAGGTTGAGATCAATACACTGATGCATTTTATCCACAGATTAAAATGTGCTTTTAAAAACAAAACTTTTCAAGATTTTATCCAAGAGCAGAAAGTGAAGAAATAGCAGTGTATTTAATGATTACATGTTATTCATTGGATTTCAAAGTTTTCATGGGTGAATTTAAATCTTTACCACAATAAAAACCATAATCAGTCTTTTTCCTTCTATGTTTAAATTATAACAAGGAAAGAAAGAGTAGAAAGAAAGGAAGGGAAGTAGGGGAAAATCGGACCTAAAAAGGACCAAAAAGGATAATCTCATGCAAAAGTAAAGATGTTGCTAAAAAAATAAAACCATAAAATAAAATATAATATGTGGCACAAGGGCTTGAATTGCCGTTATCATTTTTTTTTTTTGTTTGTTTTTTGGTATAGCTATATAAGCATTTTTTTTTTATAATAAACAAATAGCTTTAAAAAATTCTTTGTGGAAAAATGAATAAAACGAGGAAACAAAACTGATTTAAGACTTATTAATAAATAGATTAAAAACAACTGCTAACAAAAGCTGACTTGTTTATAACTTATAATCAATGCATGTCATTTAAAACATTTCATTTAAAAATGAAAATAAAATGTATATCAAAATTTAGTATTAACTTTTTCAACAATAGTTTCCAGAGATTTCTTCCATATTATTTAAATTTTAAAATATCTTTTTAAGGGGTTTTTTTTGTTATTATTTTTGTTTTTTTCTTTAAAACTACTATTCTTCTTCTTTTATTTTTTAACATGAAAGACTTAAGAAAAAAATCTTACTGGTGTATATGGAAGACATAAAAGAGGAAATCCTCCCGGAAACAATTTGCATTAAGTTAAAGAAAAATATATGGCAGGAAGAGGAAATTGTGCCAAAATCTTATGCTTCTAAAAATTTTTTAGTTTTTTACAAATTCCAATTGTTATAAAGTTACATCAATTCTTTATCATATGATGAATAAAGATTCCTTATCTTCTTCCCCGTCACACATGCATTCATCCCTCCTTCATCAATAATAAACTGTTGAGATTAATAATGCTCCTCAACTATCTTATAATTTTTTTTTTTTTTTTGTTTTTTGTTTAATGAAAATGTGTAATTACAATGGAAATACCTTGATGGTAACGAAAATTCTACTAAAAAATTTCTTTTATGTACTCGAAGGACTAACTCATAATGTTCCACAGCAGCAACACAGGCCACTTAGAAGCATTTTATTCCTGTGCATTTTTAAGTCAAATCAATGCGACAAGATGGCAAATTCTAGTACAAAAGATTACAAAATAAAAATCAGTCTCTTTATTTTAAATGTAATCCAGGTAACTGGTTAGGTTGCGTCATGACACAAGCTAGAACATAAAACAAACCAAAATACAGATTTAGTTTAGCAGTTTCTTTCGGAAGTATGTCCAAACGCCCTTGACGGAAATATTTTTCTAATTCGAAAGCAGCAGGCAGTGTAATTAATGGCAGCAACAACCACACCGTGTAATTCACACCGAGAACTGCAAACAAAATGTACGGCGAAAACAGCAGAAAAGCAAACAAAACGTGCGATCCTGTCCGACCGATGAGTATGGCCATAGTCACGATCCCTGCTCTTTTATCCGATTCCATGTCACGAGAATTGTTGCTGTGCAGAATGGCTTCCGTATTGAATGCCAGCGGCGTGGCATAATACAGGGTTATCAGATCCATCGTACCAGTTTGAGCAACAAAGGCAAATAGAACGGTGACCGGTCCGAATATTACCAAAATAAGCACATCCCCTAGTCCGATGTATTTCAAACCTATGCCACCGGTATACAGAAAAGAACTGGAAAGTCCCCCGAAATATACAAGAGCCAGATGTTCCATTTTGGCAGGTGAGAGCATCACTAAAATTATAAAGCCTAGGCAGCCAATACCATAAAGCATTGCACCTAAGTGAACTACTTCGTCAGGTGTGAGGATTTTATCTACCAGTGTTCTATCGTCACTTTTTTTACTGTCAATCCCTTTTAAGTAGTCATAGTACGTGTTGACAATGTTTCCAGCAGCATGGACAGATAAAGCAGTCAAACATGTCACAAATAAAATTATAATATCAACATGACCAGTACTCTTATGAGCCAAGGCACATCCTAGGCAAACGGGGATAAAGGAAGCACTGAATGACCATGGTCGTAGAGCCAAAACGTACGATGAGAGTCGCGATTTCTTTTCTCGTGGCTTGAACGATGAAGGTGAGGTTGAATCGTCACAATTAATACTGGTTTGGTGAATATTATTTTGGTCCTGGAGTCCCAGCACCATTTTGTTCCTAAACGAAAGAGAAAGGAAGGAAGGAAAAAAAGCAAAGAATATAGCATCCAAAGTATTCGCTCGGAAGAGCTCGATTTTTAAAAGGAAACCATCGTTTAGCTTCAATTATCATACTTACGGGTGAGTCGATAAAACTTTCTGGAAAACTGCAATAAGAATTTTTAGTTTTTGTGTAACGATTAAAAGATAGAAATCACGATGGAAATAATAAACTGACAAGTTTTAGATCCACTTCCCACGAAAAACGACCTATGTTGCAAACATTTCGATGAGTAGATGATGATAATATTCTAATAAAAATTTCAATTTGTTGTTGGCGATTACGAATTCAGCCGTTATAAAATCAACGTCTTTATAATCAATACTTCTGTTATTAGCAAAAAAGTTACAATATAAATGGAATAACCTGGGCGATTTTTCACTAACATTATTCTAGTACGAAAATGAATTTGGTGACGGAAAAAATTCTACTCAATGGAAACTTAAGTTTCATTCGTTTCGCCTAGCGTCATGTCATGGCGCTGCCTTCCTCTCACTACATTTCTGCAGCAATGTACCCAGCTAGTGAAAAAAATTAAAACTTAGCGAAGCGAATTAATAACTCTTTGGTACGAAAAAAAAGTAAAACCCATATTATTAAACCATGCAAATATTACAGAATTTTAAAAATAATATTTAAGCTTTGTTATTGTATTTTTTTTTCCTTTCTAACCACGATCCGCTGATTCTGCAGATGATCATGTTGATAGTGCAGGCTCTCGCTTGAGGATGATAAGCCATTCGTTTTTATTAATTTGTTTATATACACCCTTTAAAGTTTATTAACGTTTTTATAATAGGACTTATTTGACAATCATGAATCGTTTACTCCGAAACGATTACCGTTGTAGTTGTTTCAATTTATTTCATGTATATACGACTTTACGCTCGACGACAAGTTAAGGTGGGTATTTGCTATAAGGCTTGCTTGTTATTTATATTTTTTCATCATGCTTCACTCGCCGGAGGTTATTCAGTCTGAATCATTTGATGATATTGTGATCCTTAATAATTTATTTAATTTTTTTTTTCTTTTTACTTTTAGGACTTTCCTCGTTGTTTAGTAGTCTGAGTACATTAACGTATTCAATGCACCTTTGTTTCTATATGTATGTTTCTAAGTAAAAACAAAATCAGGAGGATCCTCATTCTTTATATGCACATTCTAAAATTAAAATAAAGTATTTTTCAATGAGTTTCTCCTGGTTAATAACGACAGGGAAAGTTGGTAATTTGAGTTTCCTTTAAATCCTTTAATTTTGCAAATTTTGAATAAAACATTAGGTCAACACGAGAATGCCTACTTGAAAGAGGGGTAACACTGCATTTGAACTCAAAGGGCTCACTTATAAATATTTCAAACAGAGTAAAGAAACGGTAACTTACTACACAAAATTATAAATTTCCTACGGCTTTCTGTTCCAGGTTTAATGGGGCCTCCTATAAGAGTGAAAGTCTTAATCGTTTTAATTAAATAAATAAACAAGAAAAAAATAATTTTAAAATTTAATTAAAATCTGCTCATCTATATGAGTGTTGTTTGCGCATGTTAATAATAAAACAACTCTTTTATGTTACAAATTCCCTTTCCTTAAGAATTAATCATCTTGAGTGACTGGAAAAATACATAGTAAGCAGCTAACACTAAGAATATTAGAAAATTTTAAAAAAATTTACGTAATGATTTTGTTTACATAGAACCATGTATCATATTTTTGAGAGAAAATAAAAAAAAACAGTAGAGGCTTACCTGTCTTTTAAATGAAGAACTCGCTAAACCTGCTTGAGTATACTTTGCTAGCTGATGAATGCATAATGAGTGATAGGAAACGAGCAGTGTTCAGTTATTTCAGTATTCGGATGTCATTCTCAAACATCTGCTTATGAAAATATCCTGAAAAAGGCAGGAAAGGTTAAAAGAGCAATGGAAAACATTTTAAACATATGTTAAAATAAAGAAATTGGCATGGCTTGTTTTTTTTTTAAAACTGAAATTTTAATAAATTTTATTAAGTTGAAATCTCAGCTAGATAAAATATAATATCAAATTGAACATTGTAAACAAGCACTGCTTAGCCAACCAACATAAATTTTAACAGGATAAATTTATACATGTAACTTATTTAAAGATAAACTTGTATCAAAAAACTCATTTATCAAGATAAGTAATAAAGGTAGCATCAAAAATTAAACGTGTACATATAATCCAATTATGTTTTCAATAGATGCAAAAAACCAATTTACTATTTACAATTAAAAAATGTCTTTAACTACCATATCACTAAAGTTTTAACTAAATTTGGCAAAAACAGCATTCAGGGAGGAGTCTGTCGATGAAGAAACAGTTTTAACGAAGTCCTCTTCAAGCAGCTTGTTGTACAATAAACGCCATTAAATTAACTTGGATGAAGCAGCAGAAGTAACTATATCTGCTCGGGAACATAATTACATAAATTGGTTTTTAATTGTACATATTGAACAAAGTTAACATAATCCATTCAGATTATATGTTTTTTTTTTTAAATTAGTAAAACTATGTTATTGATATACTAGCTTTATTACTTATTTGATATATGGGTATTTTCTTATAAGTTTATTTTTAAATAAGTTATAATTTTTTTCTTGTACAAGGAATTTTTCAAAATTCTTGAATTCGTTGTCAAATTTTTGAAATAAAAACAGTGCCAAGCTTTAGTAGCTGTTGGATTATTGAAAATTTTTTGTTTTTCCTTCTTAACTGGCTGGATTGGGGATGAAATGGATTTTTAGCCCTCATCATTTCAAAGTTTAGATTGAATCAGTCTGAGAACTTTTGAAAAACCCTTTTATTTATACAATAAAATTCTCATAAGTAAGAGTCTGTTAAGTCAAAATTCCATTTAAGTCGAGATAAATTTGAAATCCCTTCCACTACATTCCATGTCGTTTAAGGCTCCCTTCACACTAAATGAATCTGAATCGATCAAAATCGATTCGAATCAAGGTAAATCTGATTCTCCAAGGTTTGGTTAGTGCTCCACCAGTCAAATACGCCCATACTCAGTTCCTGCCTTCACACCGGTTGAATTCGGTTCAATTCGCCTTGATTCAAGTTCGTATGTGGTTCGGCCAGCCACAATCTTCTTTCGTCAGTCAGTCATGAATCAACAACCAGACACGATGGACGTGAAACTTTTAATTATGAAAGACAAAGGCAATGGAGAGAAGATATGAAAAAACGAGATTGGATTCAGGTTGACTTGGTTTGACTCATTTGGTGTGAATGCATGGAGATCACGAATCGGATTCAACTTGATTCTGATCGATTCCAATTCGTTTAGTGTGAAAGGAGTCTAAGTTGAATTCCTGATAAGTCAAACAATTTTCATGGCCCTCTGACACTTTGACTATACGAGGTCACTTAAAAAGTCATGGCAACTATTTTTTTTTTTTTTTTTTTGCAGAAGTATTGGAAAATGTCTCTGTTACATGGGTTACTCAGAAGTATTGTAGACAAGGGAGAAGAGTAAAAATTAAAAAAAAAATACCGTAATAATGTTGAGCACAACAGTCTTAATGTGGACATGGGATGTACTAGACCAAGCCTGGGCACACATATAGTACACGAGAGCTTCATTCCGGTTTTTCTTATAAAGAGCCACATGATATTTACATAGTATTAAATACACAAAATCAAAATATTAGTTACTTAGTCAATTTAACAAGATTCAGTGAAAAAAGTTTTGAAAAAACGGATTTAAATTTTCAATGGGAGATGCACTTAACTCGACAAAGAGCCGCATTTGCCCACTGTGGCACAAGACCATCCCTCCTACACGCTCAATCTGTCGCCATGCAATTTCCTTACACAAGAAGACGTCGCCAATGCTGTGCGACGTGAGATTACCAGATTGGATAGTGGAACAGCCGATGGTCTTCGTCCCCTTCCTTATCGTTGGCAGAGAATGGTTGATAGCCTTTAAAAACACTTTGAAGATTCTTAATGTGTTAATTTTTGTGCAAAGTATTGTGTTCAACATTATTATGGTAAAGACTAAATCAATTAGTTTCATCAATTATTATGGTAGATGAACTTTTTTTAATTTTTACTTTTCTTCCGTGTCTACAATATTCTTGAGTAACCTATGTAACAGACATTATTGGTAAAGTGCATTGTGTATTTTCATATGTATGCCATGACTTTGTAAGTGACCCTTGCACTATAATAAATTTTAAATGATATTAATATAATTGGCATTCTAATTTTCTTAATTCATGGTGGAGGGGGGGGGGGTTGTTAACAATTTTAATTTGATGATATATTTTATCTAATTAAGGTACATGTATTTTGAAATATTTTATATAAGTTTTGGTGTTTTTCTCAACGTAATTATTATATTAAAATTATAATAAATAGCTTCTTGAAAATGCAGTAATGGCGCAGCGCCATTCTGCCCCTTGCCCCGCCACGCTGCCCCTCGGCCTACCCACGCTGCACAAACGCAAGAAACTGAATCAATAAATTCCAACAATGTGCGGCTTAATCATTGTGGCGTGAGTGATTTAATTAAACTACTAAATACATTCTTTTTAAATATAACTAACTGCATCAGTTTAGTTGGTAACCGTGACGAGCTGTTCATCGCGATATTCCTTGTGCTTTTTTTATCCTCCGTGCTGACAAGTCGAGCCTTTTGTATTCGTGTGCGGTGGTTTCCTGTGGTCACGTTACTGTCAAAACAAACCGCTTCGTCCGTGAGAAGAAGTATTTTCAATAAGCTTTCACGTTTAAATCAGCATTAATAAAATGTTGAGGGATAATACAGATCAACTGTATAAGGTATAAAGTTTAAAAATCTTAATGCAATAATTATTTGCAATTTTATCCTGCAAAAATAGTGCATAAATTGTTGAAAAATATACTTTTTGAGGAATGTACAACCAGATGATGTCTTTTTGTGGCATCACAAAGTAAGGAAGGGATTAGCCTAGAAGAAATTAGAAAGCCTTAACGTGCCCTAATTGCATACAGATTCCAAATTTAGCATTATGCCTTAAAAATATAAATGTAGGTCACTGAAATGCATGTACTTTTATTAACTTCAAAGAAAGAATTTAGCTGCATTCAGTGCCCCTTTCAGACGTTCAGTGCCCCTTTCAGGCATTCAGTGCCCCATTGGTTCCCTTTGTTTCTGTAGCCATCACTGAAATGGGTTCCTTAATTTGGAGTGACACTTTTCTAGACTTAAAGGAAATTTTTCCATTTTTTTAAAATTATTTATTTATTTTTTTTAAGCACAAAAGCAACCATGGTTTTGTGACTTCAGCTGTATGTTTGGTTTCATTGATGCCCATGTGTTGTTAATACATTCTTTGAATAGGAAATTAGAATTTTCAACATGGCTCTTTTACATATTGGAATAAACAATAAATAAAAAAAAACAATTTATTATGATTATCCCAAATACTTGGAATTATTATTCTCCCTGCCCCAAGCATTTAACTTTTGCATTTATTGCTATCCAGTTATGTGCATGTACTTTTTAAACACAGGCCTAACTGTAGATCCATTAATGACTCTGCTTTCCAGTGTCATATTTTCATGGTTTCCTAAATTGCATTTAAAATTCATTAAATTACTATAACAAAATAAGGTAATGTAAGTGATAAATAACCACATTAACGAATCCCACTGAGTTTGTTCCCATAATTCAGTTCTGTGTAATGTTGATTTAATGGAGAAATGGGGTCATTTTTTGAATCTTTTTATGCACAATTTTTAAAACTGTAATTAGTACCACATTACAAGTTTAAAAAAAAGAAATTAAACAGTTTTTCTTCGTTTTTTTGGATTAAAAGAAAAAAGGGCTAAATCCCTAACAAAATCAGAACTATTTCTGAAAAAACTTAGTATGGTTGCCTTATATTTGGAAAAACTTAATACAGTACTTATCAAATTGAATTTTGAGCTAAATTTAAAATTAAATGTAAAAAAATTCACACATTTTGTTTTAAAAATTCTCAATATAGCTGAAAAAATGTTTAATTCATGAAACTGCTAGCAGTAAGTGAACTTGTTTTGGAGGTTTAAATAAAAAAATATCTGTAAACTTGCATGTGTTGTTATGCCTGGATGAATGCATGCAAAACTTCCAATAAACCGATTGTCTTCAAATTTGTTATACACATGAGAGCCCAGCTTATAGGAGTTCTGGATTTAAGAGCCATTTCTCATATTCCCAAATATTTCCCCTCTATTTTCTATATTAAGAGAATCGTGACATAAGAGTTCTGCTCCGAGTTTTTATTACGAACAGTTATTTTTTATACCCAATTTCCCTTTTAGCCCTCATATAAGAGCTTTGACTATGAACAGTTCTGTGATTGGTCACTGTAGTCCGTTCTGGAGGCACTGAAGACTAAATCAAAAAGAAAGAGATACAAGTCATTTTTTTATGCAGATCGTTTTTATGCTGCCGAGCACAACATCATTGATTCAATCATTGGATCAAGACATCATCTGAGTAACTAAGGTGCACTATCACACCCAGTGCTTTAATAAAAGGCTTCACGCATTAAGTAATGGCACATCAACGACCGCTTTTGCGAAACCGGTTGATTTATTGAAGGCGTCCTTGTTAAAATGGGCTTGGTTCCTTGTTTCTCCTACAAGTGTTAAAAACTGTTTTCGAAAGGCAGGTTTCTGCTTCAACTATGTGGAAGAGGTTCCAAACTCAGATATATTGAATGAATTTCAAGGAAACTCCTAAGTTGCATTTGAAGCATATCTTGATTGTGACAAAGAAATTGCCTAGTGGCATTTACAAATCAGTGAAACGAAGACAAAGTTGAGGATGAAGCTACAGAAGCGAAAATCTGATGAACAGCCCGAAAATATTGCGTAATGCAGCGTTGGGTGCCCTGTCAATTAAACGCTAGTTTTTGGAGCAAAAGTGTGCAAATTACATGTATAATGCTTTTTATGAACTTGAAGAGATTATTAGAAGATCTATTTTAAATTTTTCACAGATTATAATAATGGATTTCTTCCATTCTTGATATGTACAATATGTATTGCATTATATGAAATTGTCAGATAAAATATCTTAATAAACGATCTAAAGGATTCATCTCTCTATTATATTATTTATTGGTTTGGTTGTAAGAGCAGTCCGGATATAAGGGCCATTTCCTCTGTTCCCGAGGTAGCTCTTCTAAACGGACTCTACAGTATATAGTGTCATCTCCAGAAATATATACAGGGTGTTGTTAAATTTCATGTCAAAAGTGATAGGGGTGATGGAATATGCGATTCTAAGCAAAAAAAAAAAGCTCTTATGAACATTGGTCCGAATTTGAACGATAACTGAGATATGAACGGAAATAAAAATGCTGCCACTAAGATCAACAAATTAATAACTCACTTTCTACAACATCTAGGACGATGAAATTTGGGAGAATAATAGGGTACATAAAATTATGTATAACGTTAAACTTTGATCGAATTCCAATGAGTAGTTTCCGAGTTGCATAGTCAATATGGTAACACGTAGTGGTTACTACTCACATGTGAGCACGTGTCACGATTTTGAGTACAAACTCGAAAACTACTTGTTGGAATTCCTTCAAATTTTAACGGTATACACAGTTTTATGTATCCTATTATTTCTTCAAACTTCATTATCCTAGGTGTTACAGAAAGTGAGTTATTAACTTGTTGATCTTAGTGGCGGCATTTTTATTTCTGTTCATATCTCGGTTATCGTTCAAATTCAGACCCATGTTCATATGAACTATTTTGCTTAGACTCGCATATTCCATCACCCCTATCATTTTTGACATGAAATTTAACAACATCCTATATACCTTATAGGGGGACTAAATTAATATGCAGGTGGACAAAAGAAATGCAGTATTATAAAATCGTATAATCAAATAGTCAGGTGTTCAGTTTTAAACAACCTGGTTTTGTACACATACAGAAGACTCTAAGGGGAACACTAAATATATTTATAAATTTTACATATTTTTAGTAACGAAATTCACATTTCATTGATATCTCTCTCATTTCTACTTATAAGAATCAGTTAACTTGTTAAGTATAAAGAAGGGCTCTTTTACCACAACAAAAGTAATAAAGAATATAACAAAAACAAAAATAACAGAAAAGTACAACCTGGAAGCGCTTTTCGAGAGCAAAGCTCTCATCATTCGGCAGGAGAACACGTGGAAAACCCAAAGTGAACTGATTAGAAACCGAAGAAAGCGGTTTATATAGCGAGAGAAATACAAGGCAGACCAATAATAGAAAAGACATAAAAACAATATTATTGGTTGGCTAATTGAGACCACCACTGAATTAGAGGGGAATCACCAATAGGGCCTAAGTCTGAGTTTAATAAACGTGTTGTTCTTGGATTTAAGGATAGCTATGCTCTCGAAAGCATCTAGCAAGTGTTTTTTATTGATAGATTGTAACAGTTTTAAGTTGTCGATGGAAAAATCGTGACCCTCCAATCACCTTAACTACATTCCCATCGATTCAAGCCATCCTTGGACCCAAAAAGTTTCAGCTTTTATTTTCATGTTGGATAGGTCACTCAATATCCCATTAAACAATACTTCATTCAAACAAGAGATTGATTTGATTAAAAAAATAGCCGAGAAAAACTGGTACAACTCTAAAATGATTGACGATCTTTTGAGGAAAAGGAAGTTCAAAAAATTTCTGTCAGACATAACCACTCTACACCCCATCAAAGATAAGTATAGAACCATATCCGTTCCTTACAATAAACTACTTATTAAAAATTTAAATTCAATTTTCAAACAATATAACATTTTCTTTCAGCAACCCCAACCAAATACGAAACTTGCTGGGCAACCCCAAAGATAAGGTACCGGATATACAAAAGTCAGGCATCTACGTCGTCCATTGTTCGCAATGTCCTAAGCTTTACAAAGGTCAGACCAAACGCAGTTTATCCACCAGATTCAAGGAACACCTCGGCCACAGAAGATTCGGTAGATGTAGTCAATCAGCCATAGCCAAACATTCAATAGAGACGGGTCACGATTTTTCCATCGACAACTTAAAACTGTTACAATCTATCAATAAAAAACACTTGCTAGATGCTTTTGAGAGCATGGCTATCCAAAATCCAAGAACAACACGTTATTAAACTCCGACTTAGGCCCTATTGGTGATTCCCCTCTAATTCAGTGGTGGTCTCAATTAGCCAACCAATAATATTGATTTTATTTCTTTTCTATTATTGGTCTGCCTTGTATTTCTCTTGCTATATAAACCGCGTTCTTCGGTTTCTAATCAATTCACTTTGGGTTTTCCACGTGTTCTCCTTGGTTCCTGCCGAATGATGAGAGCTTTGCTCTCGAAAAGTGCTTCCAGGTTGTATTTTTCTGTTATTTTTGTTTATGTTATATTCTTTATTACTTTTGTTGTGGTAAAAGAGCCCTTCTTTATACTTAATTACGATTATCCACATACCTCTTTATGACTTGGTTTCAATTTGCCCAAGTTTTACTTTGTCGGACAATTGCTCCAGTTATACTATTTTGTATAATTTTGATTTACTAGAATTATCATCAGTTAACTTGTTGTCGAATGGTATTTTCCAAGTTAAGATCTCTGTGATACTGGGAAAAAAATTATTTTAATCAAATTCGTGTAAATAACATGTTTGGAGATAAAAATTTTTTCTTTTGTAGCATAAATTTCATAGTAATGAATGTAAAATGGCTTTATAACAATAGAAAATTGATTAGGGCCAAAGAACCAATTAACTGCATTTGTTTTTTTAGGAGAGTACAGTATTATAAAGATTTTGAACAAGATTTAGATACAAAAATACTATTATCAGACTCATCAATAGTTTACACTATTAAGTACACCTCATTTTGCACTGTTCTGATCCAGTGGTCAATTACGTGAATGCTTGGAAACTTAAGTGATGCACTGTCACCCCAACTGTTTAGTGCAAAATGTTTACTTGATGGCATGGACCTGTGTTTGTGGCATGGTTCGTTAGTTTTAATGAATGGTGCCACTAATTCCTTTAGGTACATGAATGTTGTAGACAATTTTGCACTGCCATCTTTGTTCCATATAATGCAATCTCATGATGCTATATGGTCTGTTACACAAGGTACCCAGTCATTTGACCGACGGACACATGACCGACTGACATTCGACCGAATGGACATTTCACCAACAGACATATGAACCAACGGAAATTTAACCGGCGGAGAAATTCCTGCATTTCACCGACATTTGGACATTCGACGTAAAGAGATGTTTTCGGCAATATAATTCATTTAATGGGAAAAAAATGTTTTCAGGAGGTTATTTCGTATAACAAATCTGTTTAATTCTTTCTACTAAGCAAGCTTATTGCATGGACCTATAAAATTATTCTTTTTTGTATGTCTTTTTAAATAAATGTTTGTTTTCATATCGTTAGATAGGTTAAGATGGGAACCGGACAAAATGCAACTCAGGGTCATGTATTATTTAATAATATCAAGTCTTTTCCTGTATGTCTTTTTAAATGAATATTTCACTCATTAGTGATGGGCGATATTTGATACCAGTAACGTGCATTAAAAATTTATTTATTCATATCAAAAAATTCTGTTCTGCTTTATGAGGGACATAAAAATTCTTAATCGGATAGTATCAAATATGAAAATCAACTGGTAATGGGTTGAGTATTTCTGACATTTTTCACTGTAGAGTTCATTTTCAGAGTTTTCAATGATAAGGACATTCTACCTAAATATCTGACATATATAGTGCATGGTGTAATTATGTAATTTAAAACATTAATGGGATTTCACTGCCGAAAACTTGGACCATATAGAAAGCCATCTCTTTACCAACTTAACCTAATGAAAATCATGATGGGTATTAGTGATGGGCGATTAGGGATTTGCGATATTCATTTGCCATTAGTCGAATAGACTAATCGAATAAAATTTTAGTAATCGGCGATTTTATTCGAATGGCTTGAAAATTTATTCGACTAAATCACACAAAACGACTAATTTTTTAAAGAAATTAACAGGGTGTCTAGCAAAACGATTTCGTAAAATTCCCTGACTTTTCCCGGTTGATCACGTAATTTTCTCTGATCACCAGCACAAAAAAAAATCGTCTTTGATAGAATATCATTGACGTTCTTCAAATTTTTCGTTCCAATTTCTCATTTTTTTCCTGACTTTGTAAAATTCCCTGACTTTTCCCGGGGATGAGCTTTCAGATTGGTTTAATAATGAAAACAAAAAAACGCAGGAATGGATCGAAATAATTGAGTAAAAAAATCCGATATAGTTAGGACTATATCGAGTTGGAATTATTCGACTCTTTTAGTCGACTAAGGACCAAAATATCGCGATATTTATCGATATTGAAGAATATCTCACATCCCTATGGGTGATACTTTAGTATCGCATATTTTAGAGTCATCGATACTGTCAGAATTTTCGCATTTGATACTATCCGATATTAGAATTTTTATGTCTTCTCATAAAGCAGGACAGAAAGCTGATATGTATGGAATAAACTTTTAATGCCACGATACTAATATCAAATATTGCCCATCACTAATGAGTATCTCATTTTTTAGAAGTAAAATATTCTTTTAAAAAGATATACAAGAAAAGACTTGATATTATCAAATAATACAAGACCCTGAGTTGCATTTTGTCCGATTCCCATTTTAACCTACCTAACGATATGAAAACAAACATTTATTTAAAAAGACATACAAAAAAGGATGATTTTATAGGTCCATACAATATGCTTGCTTAGTAGAAAGAATTAAACAGATTTGTCTCATAAGATTTGTTATACGAAATAACCTCCTGAAAACATTTTTTCCCATTAAATAAATTATATTGCCGAAAACATCTCTTTTACGCCGAATGTCCAAATGTCGGTGAAATGCAGGCATTTCTCCGTCGGTTAAATTTCCGTTCAGTCAAGTGTAATGTCCGTTCGGTCAAATGACCGGGTACCCTTACACAATGGCTTCAAGACTAGTGAGGAGGATTTGCCCTGACCTGCAGAAAGTTCAGCCTATGATTTGGGATGCAGGACATTCAGTCACGAGACATATCTATACATCCATTTAGTATCAAAATTTTGGGCTACGTTGAAGGATGTGTGGCATAACCAAACAGCATGATATCATAAATTGAGGGCATGCCCAAATGAATGCACAGTATGATTGTGGTTGTGGCCGAAGGTGGGTCAATGCTATAATGAAATGTTTCTAAACCAAACATATAATCAGTACTTCTGTTGTCCAGAAATTTTTTCCCTTACAAGAATGCTATGATGAGCCAATAGAGTGCACATTGTTCCTAATTGTCCTTTCTGTCTTTTGGATTATTCAACACCAACTCCTGATAATGTTGAATACAAAACCATACAAAAAGCCATAATCATCATAAAGTAATATAATTTTTACAAAAAAAAACATTAATATAACAACTGATGTAAGCCTTCAGTCTCCTTTCACATCAGATTCTTGGGCCTGGCCTTAATTTTGGGTCCATCTCTTGGACTTTGCTTCCAGACTTGTCCCAAGTTGGACCTTTCCAAAACAATAATAATTATTAATTATAATTAATAATAAAAAGTTGAAATGGAATTTTAAAAAGGCACACCACAGATTTATAAAGGCTTCCTCAGTTTCTGCATAACCAATTCCAGTTCATTAGAAGTGGATGATTAATAAACAGAAATTAATGTTTTTTTGCAACGTTTTTCTTTATCTGATCAAACAAAACTTAAAAATATTATGCCTAAATAAAACGGTATTCAACAATATATATAACACAGTATATCCCAAAGCCCATATGATGCTTTAGCTAGATTAAATTGGTTACTTTTAATAGTACAGTAGAACCTCGATAAATCAAATTCCTCCCTTATTTGTAATAACGTCTATTCGCTTTTGCTTTGGGCCTAAAACTTCTGTAATTAAAAGTAATAAAACCTCTATAAATAGAATCTTTTTAAGGAAAGTTAATTTAAGTTAATGCAAATAAATTTGCTCACAAATCGAATTTTTTTCAATCTGGACCTCTATAAATCGAATTGATATCAGTTCTATTCCCTATTAGAAATTTTCATAACGTGGTTCAGATTGGTTTTCATTCATAAGCAGTTTTGATTGGCTTTACAAGCATACTCGGTTACAAATGGCCAAATAATCTGCATTATAAATTGAATAATCATCTGCATTAATGGACAAAAATAAATATACACTTAAAAATTCGAATTTTATTTTACTTTGATAAATCAAAGCACTTTGCTCTTCCCTTGAGATTCCGTTTGTCGAGGTTCTACTGTGTTATTGTTAAGCTATTTATATGGTCTTTGAATAATCTTATAAATTTTTTCATCATTTTCTGCCAATTTATTATTGTCCATTTTAATTTTAAGTAGATTTTAACATTTTTACAACTTTGTCTTCTTTAAGTCATTTTTTTAAAGTAAGAAAGATAAAGAAAGTGCAAAATTGAAGAACCTGGAAAGAATGAAAAAATGGTAAACCTGTAATCCACATTTGGCTTGTTCATGCTTATGGATTAAAAGCTTTCCATTCTTGTTGTTGAGGATTTAGTTTTTTAATGGGTTTTATTGAGGTCATACCCACAGACCAATTATTATTTGGATGTCCTCTTTCAGAGACAACATTATCTTATTTTTAATTTCATTTCTAAAAATTTTTTATTTTATTTTTTTTTTTTTTTAGATTCAGTTATTAATTAAGAATTATCAAACACCACAAAGATGAATACTCTTATGTTACAATTTGTGAACGGGTTGAAGAGCAGAAATGAAGAGACAAGAGCTAAATCTGCACGAGATTTATACCATCATGTCACAACAGAACTTCGTGAAGTGCCTACTGAAAATCTTTCAGCTTTTATGGACACATTTAACCATCATATTTTTGAGATGGTATCAAGCTCGGATGTTAATGAGAAAAAAGGAGGCATACTTGCAATAGGTATTTCATTTCAAAGTTGTACTTAATTTTCCCATTGTGCTTTGCTGTGTAGAAAATTAGCTCTGAATTTATTTACTCTTTTCTTCATTTGTTAAATAGAGGTATTGTAATACAGTACAAACACACCAGCGTAGCTCTTTGGAAAAAAACTTTTTAGAATTATAATTAGGCCCAACCTCAAAATTTTAATTGAATTCAGACTTTATTCAAAATTCTTATGCATTGTTTTTTTTTTGTTTTTTTTTTATACACATCGTGATTCTTCTCATACACAAGCATAATTTCTTCGTCAACTATGCCTGAAGCTGAGCATATGATATGCTCGAAAAGCTTAGCGTTGACAATTTTTATTGCGTAATTTTATTATTTTCATTCTCAATTCGACAAGGAGAGAAAATGCAGTGTAGCTCTTTTGAAAGAAGACAGCATGTTTCCTATATCTTCTGAGAGTGACATTTTTTAGTTTCAATCCTCCGCCATTGGACTATTTCCAAATTTTGCTATTGTGTTAATTGAAAAAAATGAAAAATTTGCAACACACCTCTGATCACTTTGTCGAGGCATGTAGTTACTTCCATTTTAACATAATTCATGTTGGGCAACAAATCTACTGGAAAAATGAAATTAAAATTTTGAAAGCATTTTGATTGACTTTACGAAATCGCCTATTTGTTCAATAAGTTTAAAACTACTACATTGACACATTTAAAGATTTTATTGAGCTTTCCCAAAGCTAGATGGCTCTTTTAAATTTATTTTATTTTACGTATTAATTTAAAATATTAACATGAACTTGAACTTACACATACAATATCTTCTCTTAATCTTTAGTGACTTTAATCGATGTTGATGTTGGTAACACTAGCACACGAATCAGCCGCTTCGCCAATTATCTGCGTAATCTCCTGCCTAGCAGTGATACTGGTGTGATGGAATTAGCAGCAAAAGCTGTTGGTAAACTGGCTTTGGCAAGTGGAACCTATACGGCAGAGTATGTAGAATTTGAAGTTAAGCGAGCTTTTGAATGGTTGACTGGAGATAGGCATGAAGGACGAAGGCATGCTGCAGTAAGTCATGATTAAATGTTCGTTAATTTTAAATCCATGTGTATTCAATTTATAGACTCTTAATGAATTTTTAATATATAATCTTTCATTTACATACAACATACATTTTATAAAGCATATATCAGTTTCTGCTTTGTTTTATATTCTTTGACATAAGAAAAATTCAAAAGAATCTCAAAATCTGAATTGAATGAGATATGAAATTGATTATAATATCACAACAACAGGACTCTTTATTGTAGAAAGTTGTGTAATAAGTGTTGCAGATACCAGTACACAGTAAATCCATTCGCAGTGCATTGTGACAATTAAATATCCAGACAGAGATTGCTGCATAAAATATAAACAAAAATTCAACATATTAAGACACGATTTGTATGAGTCACCTATCGCACTGCAGCAGCATAGATTTTTTTAATAGTATAAAGAATTCGTGTTCAGACACACATTATAGCGACACGTGAGCAAGTATTGTCAAGAAAAAAAAATGTGAAATGACAGGCTTGCATTAAATTCTGCTTAAAGTTGGGTAAATCGATGCCAGAAATTACCAAGAAAGTCAGGAAACTCGTCACTGCTGACTGCAAAATCACAATTTGTATTTTTGAAACAGGAACTTGGGATCTTCTTCACAATAATGTCTGGCTGCGTACCAACAAAAGCGTGAAGTGATTTCTAGCTAAACACAGCATCACAGACCTCAACCACCTGCCCTATTCTCTAGATTTGGTCCCTCTAGAGTTCTTCCTGTTCCCACAGATGAAAAACACTATGAAAGGTACCAGATTTTGACGTTTCTGATATTGAGGAAAACGTGACATCGGAAATCAAGATGATTCGGTCCAAGGATTTTAAAAGGTGTTTTACAAACTTGTATAAATGCACTCAAAACAGAATTTTCATTTGAACATCCTGTTTGAGAGCATCTGTATTAGTCTGGATATTTAATTACCACATCTTGGAGTCAAAGAAAATCTTATTTTTCTCTGGCTGTTGTTTACGCCATTAAGTTTGCAAATTGCAGCTTCATATCTAGGATTAAAAATGATACTGTAGCTTAGGGGTGTGAAACTGAAATAGAAGCAAAGGCTGCAATGCTGTCCATAAAGATTCATATCGGCTGTAAGTTAAGAATTATAATATCTTATAAACTATTGGGCTGCACTGTGAAGTGATGTGGACCAGGTTTATATACTGAAAAACCTGTAATTACAAAACCGCCAGAAACAAAACACGACCTTGTAATGATATTCACAAGAGGATTCAAATGAATTTATATTTTTGATAAACAATCACAGGTTCAAATCCCACATCGCTCATGGATGTTTGTGGTTTGTTCCTGGAATTCATAAAAGATAGTCATGTGGAATTCTCGGAGTTGTATAAAGATTTTTAATCTTGTGAAAAGGCTTGAAATGACTTGGGTGTTGCTGCGCCCAAAAACACAAGGACCTATCAATGTAAATGATCTGCTATTGAACTTCATTACAAAATTCCATTTCCGAAAATTTAAAAAGAACCTTCTATTTAAAGTATTATAGCCTGCAATATGTAATCATTACATTCTTTCATTATATCCATAATTTAAAATTATATGTTTGGTACATGTCATGTGATTATTACATAAACATATCTTTTTATTAATTGAAGGTATTAATATTGCGTGAGCTGGCCGTATCTACTCCAACATTCTTCTTTCAGCAAGTCCAGCAATTTTTTGATTGCATCTTTATTGCTGTTAAAGATCCGAAGGTAAAATCTATGAGACTGCTTTTTGTTTAAATATTCATGCTTTATTTGAATGAAAAATTTGAATATTTTATGTTAATCAATATGTAGCCTATAATTAGAGAAGGTGCTGTAGCAGCATTAAGAGCAGCGCTTGTTGTCACTGCACAGAGAGAGACTAAAGAATCACAGAAACCAACTTGGTATAAGGTTAGTATAGTTGCACAAATATGCTTTAGCATCATTCATGAAAATTAAATTTTAAACTTGATTTCTGTTGGCATATAAAAATTTATTAATTTTATGTAATATCTGGATGGTTTCAACTTTAATTAGATTTTTTTTTCTTCCAAATAGCAATGTTATGATGAGGCTGAACAAGGGTTTGAAGAACTTGTAGCTAAAGAGAAAGGCGTTAATAAAGATGATCGTGTCCATGGATCACTGTTAGTCATTAATGAACTATTACGATGTAGTAATCTGGAGGGTGAAGTAAATAAGTCTTTGAATTCTTTAGATAAATTTTTGAAATTTCGCTTATGTGTAATAATTTTTCTTTTTTGTAAAAATACATCTTTCTCTTCTCCCTCTCTTCAAAAACTAGCGCCTCCAACAAGAATCTGAAGAAATGTGTCAACTCCATCTTTCTTATGATCAGAATTACGAGGTTAGTTCAGAATTGACAAGAATTTTGCTGGTCTTTGCCACACAAACCTGCTTTTACCTCTTCCATTTATTTTACCTATGCTTCATTAATATTTTACTTGATTTTCACATTGAATGTTTTTCTTTAGTACCACCTTGTATTTGTTTATGAAGTGCTTAGCAATGGTCCTTTCCATCTATAGTTTTACCCACAACCCTTGCAACAATCCTTTTGTAATAATGGCTTTCACTCACAATTGCCATTTCTTATGAAATGTCCATTTAAAAATTTTAAAAAAATAATAATAAATAAATGAATTATAAATAAGTAAAGGGAGAAAAAAAAATAATATTTGTCCACTACAGAGATATAAAAACACATCATATTTTTCTTAAACTTTGCCTGCAAAGACAATACATAATATTCTCATTGACTATTCGAGTAAAGCCCTGATTCACAAAAGCGTCATTAGCGACTTGACAAGATTTCGTTGTTACGGCATCTAACGATGTTTATTGCTATTCACAAAACCTGTCGCAAACGAAAATGTTTTTAATTTAGCATTGTTAGCTAACAACAAGTCTGAGCTGTTGTTATAGTGTCTTTACATAATGTTTTAAATGGCGAAAGATTTTGTACACAACGAAAAAAAAGACTTTGCATTGTAATGTCTCGATTATCGTGATTCAGCATTGATGAAATATCAGTATTCGAACGTATTCGATATTGTAGATTTTATAGGAATGGGATTTTTGAATTGACCGAGAGGCTTGGTTGATGTATAAATTGGTAAGGCAAACCGGCAAACTTGTTCAATTGCTTCTCCCTCCCATTTGATATTTTCCAGAGCGAGTTTTTTTTTTTTTTTTTTATATATACAAAAAAAAAACTCGCTATATAAATACATGTATATATACTCGCTCGAGTATATACATGTATAATCGTAGTCATCAACTGTAATTCCAAAAATGTAAATCGTAGCTGTCGCTCTTCCTCCATTTTCTTTATTCTACTGTTGTCGGGATTTTCATTGGCTATTTTCAAGCAAATAAAGACGCCATTTCCGTACTCGAGAAATCCAGACTATTATTTTCTCGTCGTTACGTTTAAGAAGGATAATTAAACATTTTGTGAATTGCATTTACGACAAAATGTAAATTTACCGATGTCGTTACTGCATGACATTGTTAATAATGACATTTTTGTGAATTCAGGCCCAAGTTAGCTATCTGAGCTTTCTGAAAAATGCAACCATGGTTCTCGGTAGCAATTCTTTCTGACAGTGGCTTTACCACACAGCTATTTGAAAAAATGGTTTTCACCCACAATCTTTTGCAGTTACTATGGTTGTAATGATAATGAAATGCCCATTCAAAAAATATTAAATAAAAAATAAAAATAAAAAAAATATCTTTAATGTTAAAAGAAATAAGTAATTAATCACAACCTTTAATTTCATTTTTAAAATTGGCCTTAAAATTAGATTTCTGTAATATTTAGAATAATTTCAAACTTTTACCCGGTTAATATTTGTTAACTCATAAAATTTACGTATGTGTTTATTTCAGTTAATAATTCCCTCTTCTTTTTCAGTGTTGAAAAATTAATATTTAAGATCATTTTTTTTTTTTTTAAGGAAATTGTAATCAAGGCTTTTTCTTATTCGTCCAATACACGACTTCAAAACAAAGGAAATTCGGTTCCATTTATTAATGCAAACGACAATTCCCATGCAACAAAACAGCCAATTTATGAAAGTAATGCCTGTAAAGATTTAATAACAACAAATTATGATCAGGTTAGAATATACATGTAATTTTATTTTGAAAAATTTGGTAAAGTAGAAGAAAAGAAATTGAAATTTTTTTATTTGTATTAATTTAGATATGTGAACAAGTAGTTAAACAGCGGAACAGCAGGAGCATATACATCCAGCAGACTTTACTGACTATTCTCCCAAGATTGGCAGCCTTTCAAACAAGCATTTTTGTTTCTAGGTTTGTTTTGTTCTAGGTTTGCTGATGAAATGATAACAAGCAATAAGTTTTATAATAAATTAAATGATATTGCTTTGTGTTTTCCCTATATAGTTATTTAAATGACACGATGGCATATTTGTTAATATGCTTAAGAAAAGACAGGGAACGATGCAATGCTTTCATTTCCATAGGCTTGCTCTCAGTAGCCGTAGGAAAACAAATTCAACGATATCTTCCAAAAATAATGGAAGTAATAAAATCATCTTTGCCTTCTAAAGATACACCGTCCAAGTAAAATAGTTTTATTTTTTGTTTTAAATGAAGTCCATAGTAATAAGCTTTATAGAATTTATAGCAGTAGCAAAATTTAATATTAATTCCTTTTAATATAAACTTGATATTATCAGAAAGAAAAGTCTTACAGTTGATCCGTCTGTGTATGCTTGCATAAGTTTATTGGCTAAAGCAGTCAAGGAATTTATTAAAAACGACATTAAGGATATTTTGGATAGCATGCTAGCAGTAGGACTGAGGTAAGGAGAAATAATATTATATAATGATAGTATTGTGCAATGCTATAGAAGCTTTTTAAAAGGAATAACCTTCTGTCTTTTTAACAATTATGTAGTCCAGCACTGACGGCTGCATTGCGAGTTCTTGCGACTGAAATCCCTGTTTTAAAAAAGGATATTCAGGATGGTCTTTTGCAGATGTTGTCATACATTATTATGCATCGTCCTCTTCGTCACCCAGGCATGCCCAAACATTTGAACCCTCCCCTACCAAATGCAGGTATTTTTTCGGTTTGCTTCTTTATTGCACAGCCGAGCATGTTTTGCAGGATTTTTTTCTGTAGTGTTTGTGAGAAACCCTGCACATTGAACTGCTCTGGCTTTTAAATGAGATAAATTTATTAGATATGTACTGTTTTTAAAGCTTCGCTTACTAATTTGATGGAAGTGACAGATGTGAGCAGCATTACTTTGGCACTACGGACACTTGGGAGCTTTGATTTTGAAGGTAGATATTCCTTTTTAGTTTAATTTATAAAAAAATAGAATTATAATTCTCTTTAACAATTTTGCATTTATGCTAAATTAATTTTTAGTGGTAATGTAGTCATCATCCATTGTTATCCATACATGACTGTAAATTTGCTCAAATATGTATATTTGTGTATGGGGGCAAGTTATCAATGTATACGATATTTTTAATGTGCCCTGCCCTGCCAAAAGTATCCAGACAGTTTTATTTTATTGGGGTTTCAACTTCCTTGATACACTTTTTCACTTTGATGTAAAGAATATGTGATATTTATCTAAGTTATCTGACTTTCAGAGAGGAGTTTCATAGGGTGTTGCATTAGTGAAAAGTCAGTTTACTAAATTAGTGTTTTGATTGGACATCCTCGAACCACTTGTGCATGATGTTGTGCAATAGAATAAACAGAAAGGTGCAATACAAAGAAAAAGTCCTAGGCGACATAAAATCATGTTGAAGAGAAAACATCGTGCTCTTTTGTGGGTGGTGCTGAAGAAATACAAAAGCACGCTTCAGGGCATTAATGGCACAGAACTTGCAAAGGCAGCAGTGGGTCCAGATACCTACTTATCTACCATAGCTCATGGCCCATGGATTCGCACAGAGCAACATGTCCTTCATGAGATGGGGAAGGGCTGGAAAAGGTGTATGTTCTTTGTCTGCAATGGTGAAAGGAGGATCGCCATTTTACTGATTGGGCAAAGGTTGTTTGAAATGACAAAATTTATTATTAATTTAGCTAATTTCGAAGTTTTCATTGCTAAATATGGAATAAACATCCTGTATATGTGATTTTAGTTTTTTAAATAAAAAAAAAAAAAAAAGCAAAGGGAATAGTGATTTCAAGCTAATTACATCCCAAAGGCTTTAGAAAATTAAAGGTGATTAACTAATAATGTACAATCTGGAGAATTTACAGATCGTCGCAGTCGTTTTCTTAATTTGAACTTAACATTTTTTTTTTTTTAAATGATAAATGAATATCCATTGTCCTAGTGAAACATACATCCTTTAATTTTATTTTCTTATTAAGGACAATAACAAGCTTATAACACTTTCCTCCACACATGCATCATATAAACACTTCTGAAGGTGATTTATAAGTGGTTATAACTTTCTTCTAGGTTGAAATTTTTAATTCATTTTGCTAACAACCGATGATAATTCAGACTTGAAACCGAAATGTGTGGATTTCCGCTTTCGTGGACACTTTTTGTGAAAACTACCGAAATTGCTAGATAATTAAGCAAGAATAATTTAGTTTTGATAATGTAAGTTAAATCCAGTTGCCTTGGTACTGCCTGATACTGGATCAGAGGATTTTGTAAATCAAGGAATTTTTGAATAATTTTGGCAATTGTGCTGAATTTTATAAATTATTGTTAAAGGTAAATGTTCAATGCAGAAAATTTTAGAATGTTTATTGACCAAATAAGATAAATTCTTCAGCACACTTTTAACGGCCTTGTTTCACAACAAATAAAGAATGGATTCTTGATTCTGTTTTGTTGCATTATAAATAATTCTCATTAAAAAAAATTTATTTTTGTTTATTTATTTTCAATTTATGAAAACTGCATGGAATAAAAAATTACAGTAATCAGTTTTAGAAGTGTTATCGTCTTTTAATTCAATTTTGAATTAGCTATTTCACTTCAAAAGAAATATTTCTTTAAATGTCAATGTATAAAAAGAGTGCTATCGAGGAAAATCCTTTGAGTTGAAATTCTTCGATTTCTTGATATTATAACAGTTTAATATTCAGGGAAGTCTTTTATTAACAATTTTTAAAGCTATTGCATTATGTTTAAACTGAAAGCAGATTAAAGATATAATGTTTTAGAAAATCTGGCTTTTATTTGTTTGTTTGATATACTGCTTAGGACCTTTTATCCGGGATGCTTGGGATTTGGATATTCTGGAGAAGGGGTTTTCCTGTATTTTAGAGCACTGAGTCCTACAAGGAGACTCCAAGTACTCGGACTCCCTGATTTTGATAAAAAAAAAATTTCTACGAGAAGCCTTCACCTTATTAAACACCTATACAAAGCCTTTCGATGCACTTCTCAAAGTTTTCAGAGGAAAAAAATTTTATAAAGTTCGTTATCATTGACTGCAGTTTATAAATCCCCGAGTTGTAGCATTGATTTTTATCGCATTCAGGTGGTCCATTGTAAGACGCTAGAATTCTATTTTGTAGGCGGTCATTGGTAAGAAATCCCGTCCGTGATTAATTTTTTTTCCCCTTCCTAAATTTATTTTAACATGTATGGGAATGTGCAATTCATTTGCTAAATATATTTCTGATTTTTCCAGTTTTTTTTATAAAATGCATATACGAATTATTATAATTAAACATTATATTTTCCAGTTTGTTAAGGTTATTTTTTTCATAAATTGAAAGGTTGATACAGGTTACCAGGCATGTAAATAAGAAACCGGAATTTTTGCATAGAAAATAGAAAATTGTACACATATTAGTTAATTTCGTTCATAACAAACTTCTGCTCCTAGAAATAGGAAATTGTAATTGGGTGATCAGTGTGATAGTTAACAAGAATGATTTTACCGCCAAAGCGGATAAAGGGAGCACATTTTCGTGTTATAGCATAGTACATGGATATATAGAATTAACCAACATTTTAAAACACTTGAGAGTAAATAAATAAAGCACACGTTTTGCCAAACTTCCATGATTTTCACCGAAAGTCACCCAAATGGGTGGATTTGCCGTTTCGTGCACACGTTTTGCCAAATTTTCATGATTTTCACCGAAAGTCATCCAAATGGGTGGATTTGTAGTTTCGGTGAAACCTAAATACTATTTGGGTTTAAACTAAATTGTAAATTACTATTTAAATAAGCTAATGAACAGAGAGAATTTAAACAAATAAACTTGAAGAACTGAAATTTAAATGGAGAGTGAAGTTATTCCTTATACATTTAACAAAATAAAAGTTCTCTAATTTGTAAGAATTCTCACATAATGTTAATCGAAGTGAGCCTGAAGCGTTATGTGTAAGCATCTATTATTTTTTCATATTAAATTACTAAAGCGTTTCTACGTTATCATCTACTATTGAAGCAAACGATTAACTACTGTTAATTAGCAATATGTAAAATAGCATTAAGCTCTTGATAAAAATAAGCTATGGATGACAATAGATCTAATAACTCGTAAGGAATTGCTTGATATATTACATGCCATATCTTAGCATTGAAAGTTCCAATGGGTACCATATGGTGTCATATGGCACCATTAGGGCACGTGATAATAAACCAATACCATTATCATTATTTACTCGTTATATTCACTCATGGCACGTTGTTACGAGTTGTTTGATATTTTACATGCCATATCTTAGCATTGAAAGTTCCAATGGTACCATATGGTATCATATGGCACCTTTAAGGTACGTGCTACTAAACCAATTATCATTATTTACTTGTTATATTCACTCATTACATGTTGTTACGAGTTGTTTGATATATTACATGCCATATCTTAGCATTGAAAGTTCAGATGGTACGACTTGGTACCAGTAAAACACATACTATTAAACAATTCAGACTATATTCAGACTATCATTATATACCGTTATATTCATTCATGACATCCTAGCACCTACACGTGCCATTAGACCAATATTTGCTATCACTTATTACTCATATATTCGTTCATGATATATTGTGACAATTTGTTTGATATACGAGGCGCATCCAGAAAGTAAGTTTCCCTATTTAAAAAAAAAAAAAGAACTCACACTTACAAGAACATATTTATTGGCAACAAGTACAGCAATGTTTCAGCTATTTTTCAACATAGCCACCACCAGAATTGAGACACTTGTCATATCGTGGGATCAACTTTTGTATCCCCCTGTCGTAGAACTCTGCCGCCTGTGATTGGCACGTCGCAATTTCCGCAGTGTTTCACAGTAACAGTCAGCGTTTACTGTTTCACCACGTGGAAGGAAGTCAATGAGCAGAATGCCCTTCCTGTCCCAGAACACCGTGCACATCACTTTCCGTGCCGACAGCATCTGTTTGAATTTCGTCTTGACCGGAGATCCACTATGCCGCCAATGCATTGACTGGTGCTTGGTTTCCGGGGTGATGTGCGAAATCCAAGTCTCATCGCCCGTGACGATCCTGTCGAGGAACTCGTCGCCGTCATCGTGATACCGTTGCAGAAATGTCAGTGCTGCTCCTAAGCATTGAATTTTGTGTTCGGGTGTCAGGTTGCCAGAATTACTACCAAAAATTGATTTTCTCGAATGTAATATTTAGAAAATGAAAAAGAGCTCTATCTTCTTTTGTTTCTCATCATTTCTGATCGAATAGATATATCAGATGACATATATTGCCATAGTTGAACAGCAGGTGCTTAGTGACAATCTCATGCAACAAGGATCGCGATATCTGCGGAAAATGGGTGCTCAGCTCCGTAATCGTGAAGCGACGGTTCTCCATCACGCGCTGCCGCACAAGCTCAACAAGATCATCATTGATGAGGGATGGTCGCCCACTGCGCTCTTCATCATGGACACTTTGATGACCTTCTGAAAACTGCCTACACCAGTGACGCCCCATCTGCTTACTCATGATGTTCGGCCCATAGACCTGACAGAGCTGATGATGAATTTCAATTGGCGCAATGCTTTGTGCATTCAAAAACTTTATCACCGACCGAACCTCGCAGGCGGCGGGAGAAGAAATAAGAGCTTCCATTTCGGACCATTGCTACTGGCACGAGGCGGGACCTGTCCGGCTGGCATATGATTGATACATCATAGATCTGTTACGCATGCGCAATTGACACGGCTAATTACGTTTACTTTAAAGGGGAAAACATCGGGAAACTTACTTTCTGGATGCGCCTCGTATTACATGCCATATCTTTTTATAGGAAATGTTTAAGGGGGTATCATAATGATACCATTAAAGCACGTACTTATTCCGGCTATCTCACATCCGTACTTGTTCGTGCTCTGTCCCATATTAATGGATTGGTGAAAACAGACTGTGAAAAAGTTAATTCGTTTTCAAGTTATCGTAATAAATGCTAAGCTCCCTAGGAATAAAAAAATTCTCTTGATTTAGAGACCGAACTGCCCTTTCAATAATCGTCAAACACGTGCATCCTGCATGCGCACCATCTCATTAACGTTTAGAGCACCCGCAGATCCGAACCCATGTTCTCAATACGCGTTTTCCCGAATGCGAGGATAATTCGTTTCTTCCAGCAATTCAATACATGCACTCTTTCTATTGCAACGCAATGAATTGTGGGATTGTCTACAGACAGACTGACGGACAGCTGGACAAACCGATCACATAAGCACATTTCTATATATAGAAAATGTGCTAAAAATGTTAATGAAGGATGCTTTTCTTCATCGTTGATGATTAATAAATGCATTATATTTAATAACTAATAATTATTTAATCTGTGTGCGAGTTAAATGTCATCCCGAAAGTTGCAAAATTTATAAAAAATAAATGCAGATATATAAACTGATGTTAGTAAATTGGAAAATCGGAAATATGTATTTAGTAAATGAATTGCACATTCCTGCACGTGTTAAAATAAATGTAGGGGGGGGAGATGTTATCGAAGATGCGATTTGAACCCATACCTGCAAAATAGAATTCTAGCGTCTTACCACTGGATCACCAGAATGCGAAATTTTTTTCTTGGAAATTTTGAGAAATGCATCAAATGGCTTTGTATGGGTGTTCAATTTGGTGAAAGCTACTCGTAAAATTTTTTTTATCAACATCGGTAAGTCCAAGTATGTGAAGTCTCTTTGTTAGATTCAAGTGAACTGCGCCATAATCATGTGCTCTAAATTCTGTTTGTTTCCCAGTTCAATTGTTCACCCCTCCCCCCTCCCCCCCAAAGAATAATATGGTCTATGTTGACTATAAATAATGTTATCACTTTTAAACTAGAGTTCATAGCCTTTATCCTTTCCATTAGGCCATTCATTAATGCAATTTGTCCGTCATTGTGCCGACCACTTCCTCAACAGTGAACACAAAGAAATTCGGTTGGAAGCTGTTCGTACCTGTTGTCGCCTACTATCTCCCGCATTACAGGTTGGAAATGCTGATTTTTTTTTATTTATTTTATTGTTGATAATATATCATAAAAATGCACTGACAAAGGCACTGGCCAATTTTTTGTTTTTTATCACTGTTGCTTTCACTCTTACTTTATTGCATTCACTCTTACTTTGCATCGGAATTGCATTCAGTGGTTGAAAGGCTCGTCTAGAGTGAGTGGTTTAGTTCTATTTTTATAGAAAGCAGTTTAAGACAATTTTAAGGGGTTCTCATATTGTTTTCCTTTTAAAAAAGTTAATTTTTTTTTTTTCATTTTTTCTTTTTATGAATTTTGATTGTTAAGAATTTTTTATTAGTGAATTTTATTTTATGAATGTTTTTTTCGTTTCCTAGCATAACATCCAAGGCCGATATAGTCAGAAGGTTATGCATGTAGTATCTGAAGTTCTCTCTAAACTGCTTATTGTAGGCATAACAGACACTGGTAAGGCAAAAATTTATGAAGTAGTGGACTATTAGATCTTTAAACTTTATTCTTTTTTGTATTTTTGTTTTACGATTGCTTATGATATTCTTTAAAAATAATTTATTAGAAAAATTTTAACTTCATGCGCTATTCATGGAAAGCCTTGTTGATGTGTGACTGAGCATCCACAATAAACATATTGATCTCACCCTCAATGTTACCCAGTTATTGTTCCTATAAATCATCACCTCTTTCAACATCTGAACCGATACCTGGGGTTAGAATCTCTTCCCACAAATGAATAAGAATGTTCCTCGAGCTAGGAGTCTCCAACAAGAAACAATCATAAAATGATTTTTTTTTTGAGCATTGCAGAGAAATTGATACATTCATGAACAAGAGAGAATACTCCCACTGACTGTTCTTAATTATGATTTGTGATTATGTATATTAGCAGACTTAGACCAGGAACTGTCTTATCATTGATTTTATGCACACGTGAGAGGATTCAAACAAATATGAATTTTCTTCGAGAAACAAGTTTCTCCCAACTACTCTACTCGTTTTCTCCTTTTCTCGTGCTCTGTATAAAAAATAAAAAAAATCAATTTTCAAATTCTTTTGCTTCAGAAGTTATTTGTAATCTAAATGGGCAATTCCAAAAATGATAAAGATGCTTCAGGAAACTTCAGATTGCATCAAAGTCCACTTGATTGTGGAGTTGAACAGTTTCACTTGACTTGGAAGTGACATCCCTTTCTTCAAATAAAACGTATGATGATTTATTCATTGAAGGAAACTCGGGAACTTTTATAAGATGTTGCATGATGATAACTTCAAAAATTCAAAGAATTTTGCTCGTGTTAATGTTTTCTATCTTTGGTTCAAAATATCTCTGAGAAGAAATGAAATATGTAAAATCCAAATATCGTATTTCATTGTCAGCTTGGAACAACTATATTTGAACCAAATCTAAAAGACTTTATGTACAGCAAGTTGTTCCAAGTGTTGCACAAAGTAAAAACATTTATTGAATAAATTTTTGTTACTTACACAACCTGCAAACAAATTACTATATGAAAATTATTATACTTGAGTGGATTCTTTCAAATGTGGTCCTAGCCATTTGGCTTCTGACAAGAAAAGGTTGGAGACCCCCTGTTTTAGCAGCATGTCCATTTAAAGATCTCTCCAGACACCTTAGAATCTATTCTGTCTCATGAAACCATCATCTAGTTGAGTTGGCCGAATGGAGACATAGCTTCAGTGTGTTGGTGTACAACTTTAATTTTCTTGTCACCAACGAAGGTGTAAGGTTAATGATACACAGTCCGTGTTTATGCACCTTTTGGACTAGACGCATTGGCTACAGTGTTTTCTCACTGACCCGCTTGGCAATAAAATTTCTCATCATCACCATCTCTAATGTTTTATCCAGAACTACCGTAATTTTCAGCAGTAACGCCGCGGCGGCTGATGCGCTGCAGCAGCAAAAATTTAACATAAATGTAAAATCTCCGACAGTAGCACCGCGGC
>JAHWFO010057280.1:11078249-11098764 GCA_023313115.1 Rhysida immarginata | reverse complement strand
TAGGTAATCTAAAAACAGTTTTCTTATATGCTTCAATAAAAGTAATACGCATTTCAGTGGGGGAAAATTTTTAATTTCTTACATATAATATATTTTTGCATACATTTCTCAAGCGCTCTCGTGACCATTCAGCCCCGCGTGCGCGCTTGTGAAACTTTTTGATAGTCAGCCCCGAGTATCGAGATAAAATATCTGATCAGTGAATAAGAGCAAGAGTGTACCTTTATCTGTTCTTGATCACGATTTTAGGCACCTTTGCCTGTGACATCTAATTTTTCCATGATTTTTATAGGATATTGATAGTACATGTACATATAATAACAATTTTTCTGTCTTAGGGGCAAATCTTTTTGGTGCTATTTTCAAGTAGACAATTTCCAGTACATAAATACTGTTTTTTTTTTGGGGGGGGGGGGGGGGGTTTTTTTTTTTTTGAAAATAGCATCCTCCCTGTATTTTTTCCCCTCATTTTGATTTAGATGATTTTTTTTTTATTTTGATCTTGTTTATTTTGATCTTAATAATTTTTAAGCCAAGATTTTAATTGTGAACCCTATTGCAGATCCAGATATCAGAAAGTGCGTTCTTTTGTCACTTGATGAGAGGTTTGATGGCCATCTTGCTCAAGCAAAAAATTTAAGTTCACTATTTGTGGCTTTGAATGATGAAGTTTTTGAAATCAGAGAAGTTGCTATATGTACAATTGGCCGTTTAAGTAGGCTGAATCCAGCATATGTTATGCCACCTTTGCGAAAGACTTTGATTCAGGTTATTATATGAACATTTATTTAATTTATAAATTCAAAATGAAAGTAGTCTTTTAAAAGTTTTCCTTCCAGAATTTATATAAATTTTTGTCAACATTAGATTCTCACTGAACTTGATCATAGTGGAATGGTGCGAAACAAAGAGCAAAGTGCCCGAATGCTTGGTCATTTGGTAGCTAATGCACCTCGTCTCATCCGACCTTACATGGAACCAATTTTAAAAGTTAGTGAAACATCTTACTACTCAAGAGTTAGTCTTTTTAAAAGAAGATTTAATTAAACAATATTTTTATTGTAGGTTCTCGTTCCTAAATTAACGGATCCAGATCCCAATCCTGGAGTGGTAATAAGTGTTTTAACAGCAATTGGAGAACAGGCACAGGTTGTTGAAAATACATAAATTCAAAAATCAAAAGAGGTCTCTTTAAAAAGGCTTTTAGATGGCAGAAACTAAATTATTATTATTTTGTAATTTTTAAGGTGAGTGGAGTGGAAATGCGAAAATGGATGGATGAATTACTGCCGATCATTCTCGATATGCTTCAAGATTCGTCATCCGTTATGAAGCGGGAGGTATGATTGAAAAGAATCTCTTATCGTTTATTTTATTAAAAATAAATGATTTTCAAGTAATATTACATTATTTACATAATTATTACATTAAATAAATGCTGTCTCTATCACAAGTTAGTTGAGAGATTTGCAGCGTCTGTGATCAAAATTAGGAGTTCCTTGCTGCTTCTCGTTATTGGTTAGGATCATAAACAAAACCTTTGACTATCAGACTTTAATGTATGCAGAGGGTACCTTATAGTATGATCCTTCTTTATACAACCATTGTTACATGTCTTGTGCTTCTTTTTTTATACAGTCCATGGTTCTTAGATTCCTAAGCCATGATTCTGAGCATTCAAATTGTTATACCCATGGGTGACTAGGATAATCTTAAATTGAAACAGATTATAGTATATTATTTATTTAGGCTTAATGGTTTCTTCTTCAGAAGTTGATTTACTTCTGAATACATTTTGGGTGGCAAGGACATCATGAAATCGTTGTCATTTTAATGTTTGGAAAAAGAAAAAAGTCTGCTGGAGCCAAATACAGTGAGTACAGAGGATGATCCAACATTGGAATCTGCTTCTTGGGAAAGAAACTGTTTCAAAATGAGTGCGCAGTGCGAAAGTGTGTTATCATGCAGCATCACCCAATTCTTGTTCTGAAACAAATGGCACTATTTCTGGTTGGTGAGGGGATGGATGCCACTCCATGCTCTTCAAAAGTTTCTATTGCAGTTTTTACTGAATTTAAAGCTGCTTCGTTTTCAGGCTTTTGACGACACTGCTACACAAAAGTTTGTTGTTGTTCCGTTATCGGGAAAACTGGTTGCCCAATCACGTTGAAATTGGCATCATGCGACAAACACATTCCAAAGTTGAGGTACAGACATTTGTTTGAATTTTCCGGCTTCGTATGTTCCTTAAAATAAATCAGTCTCAATATTTAATTGTTGCACTTGGTAGATTGATAGATTTTATAATTTTATATAAGCTGCAGTACTTTTCACTTGATCTTAATAGTAAGTGGTTTTGGTCTTTCATTTCATGTGCAGCTTTTAAATGCAAAATTTTAAGAAAATCTGTAGCAGTAAGGACAGACAGACTGTATTTAATATCGCTCATACTTTGCTTGAACATGCCTAAATTCATTAATTATAGAATTTACAACACTGCATGAAATTCATTAAAATGTTAAATTCAATAAAACCTAAGTATATGTAATTGTTTTTAACAAATAAATGTTTCTTAATGCTTAATATAGGCAGCTCTTTGGACCCTTGGACAACTAGTGGAAAGCACTGGATATGTTATAGAACCTTATTATAAATATCCTTCTCTTCTGGAAGTTTTGTTGAATTTTCTGAAAACTGAACAGTCATCAGCAATACGACGTGAAGTAAATAGTCTTTCCTATTTTCATCTTCAGTAAATAGATTATTTATAGAATAATCGTAAATATAGTGATAATAGTATATCTAGCCATAAAAATAGTATACTGATTGATAATAGATAAATATTTAAAACTTTCAACTTTATATATCAAGGAAATAATAAATTTTAATAAATAACTTTTTAATAATAATTATTTTTTTTAAATTTATTATTTGGAAGTCTTTCTTTATCTGCTATTGAACCAAAAATTTGGCGAGAATATTAATCATTTGTGACCACCCACGCGCATGGGAGGGGCCTACTCAAAGACCCAAGGCAAAGCCAACTCCGACATGGTGGGGGACGAGGGTTTGGGACTTGTGTGAAGACTAGATGTAATCTAGCAGAGGACATATCATGTTTCAAAAACAAACTTAAGTTATTCAGAATGTGCATAATTACACAAATTAGCATAATAAAATATATAGTGCCAGAGAAAACCAATTAAACTTTCAACAATAGTAATAAACTCCAGTACCACCCAAAGTGGTACATTACAAATATCAACTAGACTTAAACTAATTTGTTCCCCTTTTTCTATTTCTTACTCTTAAATTCTTACAGGGCCCCGGGACAGTTACTCTTTAAAAACGACAAAGTTTCAAAACAGTATTACCATCAAATAATTGCCAGACACGAAACTGAATTTTTTTAACAATTTCATTCTAACAGAATGGTTTTTTAAAATCCTTCATCGTTACAATGAGGGATATTTAACATTAAAAAGATAAGAAATTAGCTGGGATCATGAAAAATTATCTTTTTATGAGGGTTAATTGCTCTATCAAGTATCGTTACATGGAGGCTTGAGTGTATAATCAAAAACTTACTACAGTGTATCTGGACTATCCATATACGAAGTTTTTTGATTTAGCCAAATTTTAAATGGTTCAATGACATACTTGGTTGTTGAGTTTAGATTACCGTAATTTTTTTTGTTAAAGAGTTTTATTTGTAAATATTTTTTTTTTTTTATCAACTTGCAGACTATACGTGTATTAGGTCTATTAGGAGCTTTAGATCCATATCATCATAAGATGAATTTGGGGATGATTGATCATACTGGTAATTCAGGTGCAATTGTCGTCAGCATGTCAGATCCAAAATCAGAGCAAGATTTAAGTTTAGGTAACAAATTTATCCATAAGTTTAGCTTATTTAATTATTATTCATTTTTTTCTGTATATAAATTTAAAATGTTTTGGCCTTTATTCAGAAATTACAACAAGTGAAATGCTAGTCAATATGAGCACATGCTCATTAGAAGAATTCTATCCAGCTATTGCTATATCTACCTTAATGCGAATTATTCGTGATCCGACATTGTCTCAGCATCATACAATGGTGGTTCAGGCTGTTACATTTATCTTCAAAAGTTTAGGAATTAAATGTGTACCGTATCTCCAACAAGTTATGCCTTCATTTTTGAACGTGATTCGTACATCTGACAACACATTTCGTGAGGTAATGTTTGCAAATAAATTTAATTTTGTGCTCATGAAATTCCTCACTTGTTTATTTATCAATGGAAATTGTAATTTACATTTTTTTAAATAAAATTGTATGTTACGCGTATTAAAGTAACTTCTAAGTAATTTTTAATAAAAGAAAAATTTTTACTGTGTAGAGGCTTTCTGCTAAGATATCTGTTTATTGATTTACTAGGCAACTTACAGCATCCTTTATTCAGTATACGAAGGAATTGTCTCACTCTTTAAGCTATAAGGATTTCTATGATCTTCCTAGTAGTTTAGTTCATTGTGTTAAGATATAAGCTGAGATGTAATTTGATTCAGACTAAAAAAAAAATTTTTTTCATATATTTATTATATTTTTGTTGTTACTGAATATTTTTATTTTATTTCATTAATCATTATGTTCTTACTCCAGTATCTATATTAAAATGTTTATTTCTTATCATGAACAAACCAGTTGATGATAACACTGATTGAGTTTGCGTTTTTTCTTTCCAGTTTTTATTTCAGCAATTAGGAGTCTTAATTGCTATTGTAAAACAACATATCAGAAATTATTTAGATGAAATTTTTGCTATTATTAAGGTATTGTTCATTTTTCTAGTTTTTTTTGTTTTTTTTTCCATTATTTGATTTTATAATTATTTGAGTATTCATGAAAATATTGTTTTAAAAAACTGCATATTTATAATTTTAGGACTATTGGACTGTGAATAGCCCTTTGCAAAACACCATTATATTGTTGATAGAGCAGATTGCTATTGCATTAGGAGCAGAATTTAAAATCTACATTCCACAACTTATCCCACAAATTCTGAAGGTCTTCATGTATGATGATAGTCCAAACAAAATTGTCACATTAAAAGTAAGTTTTAGTTGCCTATTTTAATAGAGCATTTTAAAAAAATGAACAAAAAACTGATTATAGAAAAATAATTTTGATGCTGCTGCTGCGTTTTTTAATTTTGTAAGATTTCATTATTCATAGTAATGATAATGTCGAGTTTAGCAAGTATGGAATTAGTAATTTGGAACTATTCGCCTTACATTTTTGTACATTTTGCTTTACTCGGTTGTGTTTGTATACGAGTTTACCCTATCTGTTTGTTAATTACGTTTTGCACTTGTGATTTTATTCATCCATAAATCATAATTTCATTTATGAACCTACGTAGTTTTAGAGCATTATTCGAGGGTTGGGTATTTACTCTTTGCTGTTTCCACCGCTTCTATTTACAATCACCAGTTCAATCTTGATATAATAATTCACGTAGGTGATAATTTCTTGATAATGATGACAACAAAGTCCTCTGCATAACTTTCATTGCTCACCCTCATTTTAATTGCCTGACCGACCAAATTCTCATGGCTCTTCTTGCTTAAGAGCATGTCTGCTCATATGCCTTCATGCGTGATTTGATCCTTTTCATTAATGCGTCAGTTCCAACTTCTTACAGTTCGTACATTCTTTAAATTAGCAAAATTTGAATTAATTTCTAGATTATCTTATAATAATCATTTACACATCTCTAAGCTCGGCATTATTTCCAAATTTTGCTAGTGTGCCTTTCATCATTCTGATCATCATCCCAACTCTTTTGTTCAACCTTGTTTGGAAACTGCTAGCCTTTACTGCTCAAGTTGATATGCAAAAGATGAAGTCCCTCATCTTGTCTCTACTTTCTTGTCCAAGCACTTTCATTTTAATACTCTTCACCTGTAGAATGATGCAGAACTACAGGTGGACTAGAACTAAGCAAATCAGCATTAGAATCTCAGTTTCCTGCTTGCAGAATCTCGTGTCGTCATTTTAGCAGTGAAGTGAAATTGTATTTTATAGCTAATCAACTAGACAGTCTTTAGCAAAATTTCTTCAGTATAAGCTTCAGTACACTTTTATTTATGTTTACTCCTTTTTTGAGTGATTAAATAAATAAAGAGTAACAATTTAAAAACCCTTTCAAAATAACATTCATGAAGCAGTTTTAATGAAGTTTGAACGTCTCAATTATTGTTTTATCTACCTTAATGAAACATGCTGGTACATCTGTGTTAAAACTATTAAAACATAGTTATAATTCTATAACGTCCATTTTACAATACAATTGTTTATTAATATACAGGGTGGCCCAGATTAATATATACAATTTTTAACAAGGCCGTATGCCTTAAGTATTTTAATACCTGCATGTAACTATGGTGGAATACATTGTCAAAGGATCAAAGAAGTGAGTTACACTCTGTTTTCCATGGAGTGGTCCACCATGCGGCCCTCCATGGCGATGCAAGTTTCCAGTCGCAAATTCATGTTGTCACAGGCCTTCTTGCACATGTCTGGGGGAATTTTGCAAAATTCCCTCGTTATTGCTTCCCGAAGCTCTGGAATGTTATGGATCCTATGGCAGTAGACCTTGTCCTTGAGATATCCCCATAGCCAAAAATCGAGTGGGGTCAAATCGAGTGATCTGGGAGGCCACTCAACTGGACCGCATCTGCCGATCCACCGACCTGGAAATGTTTGATCCAACCAACTCCGCTCAGTGAGAGCTTAATGCGGTGGTGCCCCATCCTGCTGCCACCACATGGTATCAAAATCATCGCGTTGCGTCAATAGGGGATACACAGTGTTCACCAGAAGGTCACGGTAGCTGTCTTGTGTGACTGTGTCCTCAACAAAAAAACGGGCCGAGCAGTCCATCGTAACTTACGCCGGCCCGCACCGTGGCACCAGGGTTCTGGTTATCTACCTCCAATTCCATGTGTGGATTGGTTGCACGCCAATACACGCAGTTGTGGTGGTTCACATATCCTGAGACGTGAAATTTTGCCTCATCGCTCCATTCCACTTGGCGTGCTAACTCAGGATCGTCCTCCAGCATTGCAAGCCAAGTTTCGCCTGTCGGGATCATCTTCGAGCAAGTGATTTGTTAAGCGAGGATGATATGGCCTCAGTTTCAGATCCTTCAGGATTCTTTGAATACTCGTACGAGAAATGTCTAACCGAGCAGATTACTTGTCCTTTTCTTGAGAACTGGCTAACTCATTTTGCAGGCGCACTTTGTATTGGCGTCAATAACAACGGTCTAGGGTCTACTGCGTTTACGCTCTTCAATGCTGCCAGTTTCATCAAACTTCTTGTTTACGTTCTTGATCGTTATCAACGAAGGTCCGGGTGTCCCAAACTTAGCTGCCATATGACGTTTCACTTCTGAGTAATTGTTGGTCGCTGAGTACAACCTCACACAATCTACCTTCTCTTCCAGACTCAATCGCTGCACCGCCATCTTGATATGGAAGATCCTCATGATTCGCGCCTTTTTCGCATCCCCTTGCTCACATAACGCGTGCAATTTGAATTGCGTCAGTCGCGCGTGACGTGCACACGGCGCTTTCAAAGATTGTATATATCCAGTTGAAATGTTTAAATTTCTTACAATGGGATTCTTTTAAAATTTTGAACAATACTTCTTCTGGATATACTGATGATGTCCGAAAGGATGAAAATCGATTTTATCTAAATAGATTAATAAACAATTGTATTGTAAAATGGACGTTATAGAATTATAACTATATACACTATACAATACAATGTGCGTAAAATAATGAATCTTATTAAAACATGATTTGTTTATTCATTATATTAAATTCTTATATGCAGTTAAAAAGAATAAAGTACAAGTATAATTATTTTTTTTTTTCAGAATAAATTTGTATAGGCTTTATTTACCTAAGCTGCAATGTATAAAATAAACTTAAATATAGTATAAACATATATATGAATGGATAAAATTAGATTATGTATTTTGAAAATAATGGCTAAGGAAAATTTTCAGTAGATATTTATTGGGAGTTTTCACAAAATTTTTTCTTGTTTTCATTCATTTTAATTTTACATCAATGATCCAAAATAAACAGTACTGAAATTCCCATATGGCTGTTGCATATATGCGTGTGACGTAGCCATGGCTTGAAGGAGGTGTTATAGTTATTGTTCTCACAGCATAGTTTCATGTGCTTCTTGCTGAGTGTTAGCTCTATTCATAAAGATTTGGATTTGCAAAAGGCTTAAGTTTGAAACACATGTCTGATGAATATCACGGGAATTTTTTCAGATTGCTGATAAGTTTTGCCTTCCAGGAAGTGTTGTCACATAAAAAAAAAAAGCAACATATTCTGGCCAGTTACATGTACAAAAGAAGAAATGCTATAATTGTGAATGTTTTATAAAGATATTAAAAAAAAAACAAAAAAAAAAAACTGGGGGGGGGGGGCTAAGAAACAAGACAACATAAAGGTTGTTAAATTTATAGTAAAAATGTATTCATTTCTTGTCGCAACTCTTTAAAAAATTTAAACTAAAAGCTATTTTAAGTTTCATTAAACAGGGTGATTATAAAGTCACTATACATTATGGTGAAATCATTAACGAATTTCATTTATTTGCAGACCCAAACTCGCCCAAAGTGAATGTGTGGATGGGAGTTACTCAGTCAAAAGTCTATGGGCCCTTCATGTTTGCCGAGGGGACTATCAATGGTACCGTGTACCTCGACATGTTGGAGCAATTCTGGAGCCACAGTTGCGCGATGAAGGATTTAGGATACCGTTGTGTTCCAACAGGATAGGGTACTACCCCATTTGGCCAACATTGTTCGGGACTACCTGAATCGCACATTCCCAGGCAGATGGATTGGTCAGCGCTCGCCAAGACTGTGGGCTCCACAGTCCCCAGATTTGACCCCCATGGATTTCTTTGCGTGGGGTTTTATCAAGTCCAAGGTGCACCAGGTCAGGATTACGCACCATTGCGCATGGCTGAAACAACGGATTACAGCCGCGGTGGAGGACATTACACCGCAATGTTGCGCAATGTTTTCCGGGCCACGGTGGAATGCTGGGAGCTGTGCCGGGATGTGCAAGGGGGACACATTGATATTTACTAAAAATGTATCCTGGTATGATTTTTGGTTGATGCATACTGCAATTGCTGCAATAAAACAGAGTTTTCACCAAAATGTATAGCGACTTTATAATCACCCTGTATTAATCAATGATGAATAACTATAATTAAAAATATTTATTTTTAATAGTTGCTACAAGCATTGCAAACATTTGGATGCAACCTTGATGAATATCTCCATTTAGTCTTGCCACCTGTTGTGAAGTTATTTGATTCGGAAGAAGTGCCTTTTTCTGTAAGAAGGTATAGTAGACAAAATTTATGTTCATTTTTTAAAATTTAAATTATTAACAAAAATTTGATATAATTTGCAATACAAAGACAATTTTTGCAATTGATGCATTTTGACCAATGCCCAAATATGGCATTGAACCCTCAGAAGAGAAAGGAAATCAGTGTTACTCAAATAATGCCACCTGATTAAACATGCAGTTGTACATTAGGGTCAACATTTTTGGATATGTGTAAAAAAAAAAAAGTGGATGGGGAAGCAAAAATCCTAAAGGAACTCTTAATTGGGCAATCAGAGTATTGTCATATGAAAGAAAAAGCTTCTAAGCAGTCAACCAAAATTAAAAAAAAAATGAAAGTATTATTATTATTATTATTATTATTATTATTATTATTATTACATTACAGGCATTCTAGTGGAAATTAAAATATACAAGACTGCAGGTGGTAAAGAGCGCTCGAGTATTCTCCTGGGATATTATGGTCTATATGGTTATTCAAAGTCTAGAGTTCATCTTCATTTCCAGTCATGAAGATCATAAATTCAATATCCAGTTGTGTTGAATTCTCAATTGGAGAGATATCTGGAGATTGTACTGGTCTAGGTGTGTGGCCTGCATATTAGAGACCTTTCCGTCACAGTTCAGATCACAAACTTATCTCTTAGCATTTAAAACCTCTCCATTGCATTCAGGGCCGGACTAGTACCTTTAGGGGCCCTAAGCACTGCACACCTTCCTCAGTATAAATCCTGTTTTTCTGAGAATTCGGGGGCCCCTATTCACATGCTTAGTCTAACGGGGCTCTAAGCACGTGCTTAGTCTGCTTATGTATAAGTCCAGCGCTGATTGCATTTTATGCAACAAACACACATCTTAGTCCTTGACAACCTCTCAACACTGCTTTTTTTTTGCAGAAAAATGGCATATGTTATGTCTTGAATGTAGGGTAATGCAACGGTCTACAAAATATCATCAATACGTTGCTGTACTATCGATGTTCCCATAATCAGCTGTTGTTTCAAACCATATTGAATTAGTAGAAGGGATAAGATATCAGAAAAGCAATGATAAAATCTAACCCTCATTCATTAAGAATTTAATCTTTTGGAAATGCCGGATTTGAAAGCATTGTGTATTTTATTTCTTCTGGTGTTTTCAGCTATCGCTCTAAGACCAAAAATCTACAATACAGTTTGGCTCCTCAGCCTGAAAACTGCGAGTCAAATTTTTGAATTTTTTTAACTTTCATATTTTTACCCACAATCTCTATACTTAATTAGAAATTTAAACAAGACATAAAGTAAAGTGAGGTTACCGTAATTTGTGGTGAGAATGTTATGACTGATGATATTCAAAATTTAACAAGTCAATTTGGACTCTCTGGTCAAAAAATTGAGAGTCAGTTTTTAGCTAAAAGACCCATTTGACACGTAATCTGCTAGTAAGCGCAAACCCTGGGTTTTATTAAAGTTTAAATTGTGATTTGTTCTTGTTTTCTTTGAGTATGGTAATGTAGATATATTTGTAGGGTATAGTTGTACCAAGAACTGTAGAAAATTAAGTTTTCTTTTTAAAACTTTGGGATAGGAATAAAAACCTTGTTATCTTGGCTACTAAATTAAACAGTATTGCAGTATTACTTAACTCTTGTCTTCACCGTTTATTTATCTTTGTGAATTTATCTTAAAAGGTTAGTGATTTTTATTACTTAAGGCAAAATATTTAATCTCATAGATGTGCTTTAGAAACAATAGACCATCTGACAGAATCTCTGGATTTTACCGACTATGCATCAAGAATAATCCACCCTATAGTAAGAATTCTCGATTCAACACCAGAACTTCGGCAGGTAAATTTTAATTACATGTTTCCCTTGACTTAAGATGATCTGACTTAAAATCATTTGTGCTTACAATGAAGGCCCCATAAGAACCTTCAAAGTACTTTTGAGTTGTATCTGATGGTAGTTGTAGTGACAGTTCAAAATAACCTTTCAGCTCAAAGAAAATATGTCTTTCTATAGTCAAAAATATTATTTACATAAATATTTAAAAAATATTGATTCCAATCTCCTGGTGGCAAATTACATATACTGTATTTTTGACTCCCACTGAATCTGTCAGATCAGCTCAGATGATAACCATGTCAAAAGTCTGTGATTAATTATTCATTGTTTTGTATGAACTTTGTTAATTGTTTTTAAGTTAATTAATTAGTTAATAATTTTTTTAATTGTTTTAGATTGCCATGGATACATTGTCAGCTCTGGTCTTCCAATTAGGCAAAAAATTTGAGATATTTGTTCCTATGGTTCAAAAGGTTGTAACCAAACATCGTATAACTCATCAAAGATACGATATTTTAATTTGCCGAATATTCAAGGTACATTTTATGTTTTATGATTTCACTATAAGGCGTGTCTGCATAGTCCGCTCGCCAAATCACCAAATATGCAGTTTATTCATCAGAATAGTTGAACTATCAACACTGGCTAGTTGGCGAAAGGACTGCACAGACACTGGTATAAGTAATCTGATCAAAGCCATCAAAGCTTTGGAATACAAAGAATAGAGCTATCATAAAATTGTGCACTAAGGATAATCTAGATTTACTAAGTATAATATATATAGATCTTTCTTAGTATAATATACAGACAAAACTGATTGGTTGAAAGGCTTGGTTATGTTTGGAAGATTGCAAGTTTAGCCTGAAGACTGATATTTAAATTTTATGCATTGGAAGAGCACATTTCAAAGAGTTTTCTTTCTCATTCACTGTTTTATTTTAGTACAGGTCTTCTTCTTTCACAAGGTCCTTCCTCCTCTTGATTAGGAGATGATCTATCCTTGTTGGTAAAATATAAAGTTAAAAATCGTTAATCATCCGGCAGACCTTGAGCGTTGGGGAGAGGAGTCTTGGGAGTAGATTAGATTTAGCTAGAAAGTCTTTGACAGCAGACAGAATAAAGCAAAAGTGCAATTTGCCATCCGCATTGTGAAGGAGAACAGTTGGGAGGTCAAAAGGGATCTTTCTTATTCGGAAAAGGTTCGACAAGGATTATCTGTGATAGTCATAGAGAGGACAAACAAATAGGATGTGTTCTAAAGATTCTATAGCACCACATTCACAGTCCGGAGAGGCACACAAACTAAGGCGTAACAGAAATGCTTTCGTTGGGAGATACTCCGAGCGGAACCTGGCAAAAACTCCTTATAACAAACCTCTTTAAAATGAAATTTTCTGTAGAATGAATTTTTTTAAAGTTTGGTTGGCCTCACATGGAGTCAATGTTATATGACACCCCTTATAACAAAATTCCATACTATGAAATTGTCTTTATAACAAAAAACTTGGGTTTCACTTCTTAACTTCCGACACCTTCATATAGCCAACCGAAGTTGATAATTTCAAATACTGTTCGGTACTCTATAGCTTTACATGTATTTTCTACTTTTGTGCTCTGGAAGTCTGCATTTTCTGCTTTTTACAAGAAAATTCTCAGAAATTTTGGATAATACCTCGAACGTTTCAAATGGGTTATGTGACGGCAATTACTTTAGCCTTTCAGTACTTAGTTATGCCATTCCTTAATGGTTTTAATTTGTATTTCTGGTAGATTAACCTGCTTGCTGCATAAAGCAGATAAAACCACTCATAATTTCATTGAATTTTATCTGTCTAGAGTGGATTTATCCTACAGCTTTTTAAAAGCATCTCGTTATGCTTTGAGAAATAGATAATTTCATCATATCACAATTGACTAAAATATAATTAGGCAGTGAAAGGGTTAAAATGTCTTTAGTGTGCCTCAATTTAGCTCATTAAATGTACTTTAGTTTTCAATATTGTGTTATTTTAAATTTATGCAGGGTTCTACGTTTGCTGAAGAAGATGACGATCCTTTGTTAGCATTGCAACGTTCTTCCCGTTCTCGGTCTAGGGAACACGATCATACGAGCATTATGGCTGATACAACAACCATTAAAAAACTACATGTTACAGCAGATAACTTACAAAGGGTAAATGCTTACTATTGGTTGTCCTTAAATATTTAGAGACCCTTTTATTAAAAATTATTTCTTTCTGTTGAACTTACTTCAGATTTGGGCTGCAACCAGAAGGGTATCAAAAGATGATTGGTTGGAGTGGCTACGACGATTGAGTATCGAGTTAATGAAGGAATCTCCCTCTCCTGCTCTTCGCTCATGCTATCCTTTAGCTCAAACTTACAGCCAGCTTCCAAGGTAAAGCTTATCTATGTCATACTTTCTAGAATTTCTTAAGGAACATAAAATGATTTATCATTTACACCGTATTTATCTTTGAATTGATTTATTAAGAGATTTATTTAATGCTGCATTCGTCTCTTGCTGGACTGAGTTAAGTGCATCACAACAAGATGAATTGATTCAAACACTTGAGCAGGCTTTAACCTCACAAGATATCCCAGAAATCACACAAACGCTGCTGAATTTAGCAGAATTTATGGAGCATTGTGATAAAGTATGTTTAGTTTAAAATAATATTTAATAATATAAATTAATTACTTTTTGTTCTTAAAATTAATAGTGTAAATTTTTGGATATATACGATAGTTGATTGAAAAGTAATGCAACTTTATTTGGTAATCGATTTTCAAAATTTTTTTTTGTACCTGATACTTACATTTGTTCTCTATGTAACGAGCTATTCACTTTTTGACATAGTTCCGATCCTTCCATATACTTGTGTCACCGCATGTCTAGGCGGGGGAACTCGTCGGAAAAGAATTCTGAGGTTGTTATCGACATGAGGATTGAAAGGCAACTTTCACTTCAATGTTAGAAATAAACTGATGTCCCAAAAAATATCTGATGTTTTTAGACTACCATTTCATACTATTTTAAATTTTCCTTGGCAGTTTAAAAATTATCCAGTTTCTTTGGCATCTTTTTCTTTAACAACTGCTTTTACATTTTTTTTAAAATCAGAATATTGTCACTCTTTTATTAGTTATTCAAGTTTACATCTAAACCCATGGAAAAAAAGGTTTGCCATCTTCTTTCCCTCTCCTCCAACCCATCACTGCCTACAACACCCACAAAAGAATTCTCTACTGTATTGGCTTGAATATAGGCCGACCTCTTTATCCCAAAAAATGAAGTCTAAAACCAGCGGGATTCATATTGTCAAGTATCATATTATGTAATCTAGAACGAGTCAGAGAAATGATACGGCAGAATATTTTAATATGCTTAAATTTATAATTGAATGGATTGATAAGAATAATTATTGAGAAAATTTATATGATTGGCGGATTCAATGTCGGAGAAATGTGGACCTAGTAGAGAGGTTTCCTGCTTCATCCGGTCCTGGGCTTCTCGTTGGCTTCAATGAGGATATCGAGGATATCTTCCCTTGAGACTACATTTGAAACTACAAAGAGTGGGCCCCAGCCAGCCCACTCTTTGTAGCGATATTAGCCTCCGATGATGGTGAAATACCGAAACGCGTAAGGCACATTAAAATATTCTACTGTATCATTTCTCTGACTCGTTTTTGTTCTAGACTAAAACCAGCCCTCGGCTTAGAGTCCAAATCAAAATACCTCCCCCCCCCCCCCCCAACCCAACGCTATTAAATAACTGCCCCTCCCCCCACCTCTGACTTATGCCATTATAAATTCAATTATATCTCATTTAAAAGCAATAATTATCAAATTACGTTAACTTTAGACACATAACCGCTGATGGTTTTTTTTTTTGTTTTAAAGCTTGCTATTGTAAGTATTGGGATAGCTAACTTTTTTTTTTTTTTTAAACGGATAAATCGTTGTATGCATGAAGAATTTGACTAAAGTTAAGTTTAAGCTTTTACTTTGGGTTTTCATGCACGTTTCTTAACTCAGAACTCACAAGGGGAGGTTCAGATTTCCGTCCCACCGATTTTGATCAGCTTTAATACAGGTGATCAAAAAGTAACTACTGTAGTGTTAAAGCGTTTAGGTCAACACTCCTTCATTTTTAAGAAAATCTAGATCAAAGGTCATGGCGCTCCACTTATATGTGTAAAGTTTGCACTTATTTCAACTGACACGGTGGCTTAAGAAACGAAAGTTGCGAGTTCGAATCTCGCTTATGTCAGTTTGTTTTTTTTAATGAATACATTAAAATTAAAATATTATTTATAACTATAAAGTTTCACAATCAGATAAAATCTTTTTTTTTTATATATTTTCCACGTACAGCGTTTGACTAAATAAAAATAAATAAATAAATCGCTTTATTTCATTCATTATCGGCTTATCGGCAACAATTTACTGGGAAAAAAATTAACATAAAAGTAATAAAATTTACATAAAATTTCTGATTAATAATTTATATTTTGACACTTGATACTTTATTTGTTATGGAAACGGATATCAGTTTGAAAATAGCAAATGTTACAGAAACAGAACACTTCTTTGCTTATCATTTTATATTATAGAGATTTAATATTGTAATACAGGGTGATTACAAAAGGTGTCTGAGGTTACAAACTTTTATTGTGTCTACAAATTGCAAATTTATGCAATGCACATGTGATGGATGCAAACATCTCAAGTTTCATTTGCAATTTGTAGACACCAAGTTTCAGAGAAGGTTAATTTCTTCATGGGTTAAAAGTTAAGAGCTTTGTTTCCAAACTTTCCCAGAGAACCATTACCCAGCCTAGTTGCATTAATGAATTCATTACTGTATAATCTCTTCTTGTTATATTTACTTATATTTGGATAAATCAAAGAGATGGTTAAGAGCAAATATCAGTTTATCTATTAAGAAATTCACACTGAAAAAAAGTGTCACAAAAATCCAGTATCGGTTAACATTAGAAACGGGCGGCCTTGATTCTCCATCGGGCTTTCACGGTTGACTGTCACTAAAGTTTGCCAGCTTTCATGATTTTTTTTTTTTTTTTTTTTTTTTACCGTGTGAATTTAATATAAGTTCTCAAACTACGGAAAATTGTTTACTTATTAAGTAAAGACGATGCAGTAATATGAATCAGATCTAGAATGCGACCAAAGATGAGATGATCTGGACAAACTTTAATAGTCAGAAAGATTCATTGGAGGAATCAGAATGCAAATTTAAAAAAAGAATCAAATGAAATGAACTAAAATATTTTATATAAATTGAAAAACTTTAGTCACAACTTTGGAGTGAATAATTAAACTGAATATGTTTTCAAAATATTTGTGTTTTATACATCTGGTAAATACTTAAAATATTTAAATATCATAAATTTGGTATAAGTAATATTTACCATACTTTTTTTTTTCCAAAGTAAAATGATTTATTGAATTAATCATTTGTGGCATTGTTTTATTATTTTTTGTAAATTTTTAAAGTTGTTTTTGACACAAATTTTTTTTCCTCCAACACGATGAAAATTTAAGGGTTGGCTTAGATTCGGGGCAGGCTTATATTCGAGCCAATAGGTAGTTAGGTCTTGATTCTTTTATTTCTTTATCTTCTAGGGTCCACTGCCATTAGATAAAAATCTTTTAGGTGAGAGAGCTAAGAAATGTCGTGCTTATGCAAAAGCTCTTCACTATATTGAAGAAGAATTTCATAAAGGCCCAACAACACAAGTATTAGAGGCATTGATTAGGTAAGAAAAAGGTTTAAATAAATTAGCTTTCTCGTTATATTTCTAAAAAATGAAAGATTTTTACTTTTTTTTTCTTTTTTCTTCTAATTCAATACATTTTTTATAGTATTAATAATAAGCTCCAGCAACCTGAAGCTGCTACAGGTGTTTTAGAATATGCAATGAAAAACCATGGACATGATTTGGTTAGAATTTGTATATGTTCTGGGTTATGAGTCATTTTTTTTTTTTTAATTTTTATTTGACCTTTAAACTCTTGGATTTTTTTTATTTCATAGAAAGTTCAAGAACGGTGGTATGAAAAACTACATGATTGGGAACCGGCTCTGCAAGCCTACCAGCAGCGTCAGGAACAACATCCTGAAGATACAGAATATCTGATAGGACAGATGAGATGTTTGGAAGCCTTAGGACAATGGTAAGCAAAATGGTGAGAGAATTGTTATCATGGTATTGTTTTATGTTATTCTGTTTTTTTAATTAGAAGGAAAATTTCAGGGGTCATCTTCATCAGATTGTAAGTGATAAATGGCCGAACGTTATAGACGACATCAAAAAAAAAATGGCACGTATGGCTTCTGCTGCTGCTTGGGGTCTAGGTTAGTTAATCATTGACAATAAGAAAAAGCACTTTAAAATGAGAAAACCTTATAAAATCAAATGCAAAAATTTTTGATTCGTATCATTCCAAATGAAGGGCAGTCATAAAGTCATTATAATCAGCTCGGAAGACTGAGATGTGGTGATGCTGCACGGTGGTAACATCAGTTCTTCTCCACATATGCACCTCCCAGGACCCTATGCTTTTCCCAACGATGGACAACTTTCTGGATGCCACTTTTATAGAAGTCTTCCTTTTGGCTGTTGATGAACTGCTCCACCTGATCTCATCATTATCTTGGAAATGCCATCCACGAAGCAGGTTCTTCAGGCGAGGAAGAGTAAGAAGTTGCTTGGGTCCAGGTTGGATGAGTACAGCAGATGGAGTAGTATTTTTGAACCCCAGCTCCGTCTCAACATGCATGGTCTCGTGGGAATGTGCTGGCGCATTATCGTGCAGAAGTCTCACTCCATTTGACACCATTCCTCACTACTTTGGCTTGATGGCCTCCCATAACTTCTGCAAGAGGCCTTACTAGTACTCCAGGATTTAGTACTCGCCTGTAATTGTCTGTCCTTTCTGCACGTAGTCCGTCAAAACAACCCCTCTTGAGTCCCAAAAGACGAGGCTCGTCTTCTACGCTTGTCTGGCTGCTCTGGAAAGGTTGACACCACATGGCAACTGTCTCATACGATGGGGCATTGTCATCATAAACGGCCACTAACTTCTCATGGATTTGTTTGGCGTTCTTCCCCTTCAAATGCAGGAACTTTATCACGGCTCGCATGTCCAATTTTCCAACAGGCTGCACCATGTTGCTTTTGATGCTCTGGTGGCATTTAGCAGTCCTGCACCAAACGCCGCTTTGCATCTTCTAGCACTCGAGGGATGTCGCTTCCCATTGGTGCCACACATTTTCAAAAGCAATCAATCTTTCGTTTTGATTGTAATGATTTTATGACCACCTCTCGTAAGGTAAAAAAATTGGGTGTAAATATCTCTTCAGTTTATTTTTTTTATATATATTTAGATTGGCATCTTCGGTTTATGAAAATAAAAGAAATTTTATTTTACACATTTACAGCAGTAAATATTTAGGGTGTTTTATTTTTTTCCAGGTCACTGGGAAAGTATGAGAGAGTATTCCGCTTTGATACCACCCGATTCCCAGGATGGTGCATTTTATCGAGCAGTTTTAGCGTTACATTTAGACGAATTTCATCGGGCTCAGTTGGTGTGTGGTTTTTATTTCTTACTTCATTAGCTATATAACTGTTATTTAACAAACGATGCAAAAGTTTTGAATTCTACTGGATGCCAAACATTTCATCGTACACTGTATACCACTAAATGCAAAAGTAAAATTTTATTACATTTGCATTATAAGTTCCATATTTGAGATGCTTTGTTACCCACAGATATTAAAATTACATAATGCAAGAAATGTTTATACTTATTCCAAGAATTGTAAAACATCATTGTAAGTTTGTGAAAGCGAAGAATTTTATGTATTGGCTTGTTTCATAAGTATTGGCTGATTTTGCTTAGGCGACTTTGCATGAGCCCTACATGCATAACATTACAGTAGAACTACCACAACCCCTTACGAAGTAAATAAAACTGGTCCAGAATTTTCCCAGTAGTTGTACGTGTAGCTGAGCAGACATTAACGTTGTGGAGCAGCGAGATGATTTCCGTCTAGCCAGTTTTCAATAACTCCACCTTTGGTATCAGTTATGTAGTTTCCGTATCCCTGTCAAGACCAGTCCAATTAAGTTTGCTTGTATCCTAGACCAGAATTAAAAGAATGTACGAATACATTAACACAATCAATATTTACTCCTTTGAGCTATTCTTGAGCAGCATGTTCCATGTTTTGACTTTCATTCATTTTCAACTTACTGATATCGATAGCTTCCTTCTACTGATTATCAGAAACAACTGGACTCTGAAAGAAATTTTCTGATTTCTTCTAATCGTATTCACAAATTTATAATAGACTAGATAGATCCCATCAAAATTTGACGGTAAACAACCTATCTTATTATTAATCTCCATCTCTTTAATTAAAAAATAAATTTATAAAAAATTGTCAGAACAACAAATAGGATAATAGAGCAGCTTAAAAGCAGTGAATGTTGCACAGAAGCCAATTTTGCGGATGTACGTAAAGACAGTTTTTATCATATCACTACACATGCACTTAAAGCAATTTTTAATTGTAAGTTACCGCTCATTAATAGTAATTATGGACACTAACTTTAACAAAAACTAACTTTGACAAAATCTACAGACTAAGATCTTTCATTTAAGACCAAAATGAAGTTTAGAGATGCAGTAGTTTTCTCCAACAAACTGTCAAAAGAATCACTCTTGGAACTTAAATATATAGATTCTTCATATAATAAAGTTTATTCTGTTTTGTTATGGTTATTTTCAGAATTTGTGTCAATCATTTTGTTTCAGAGTTAGTACTTATTCCGATACACAATCAGTGTTGTTTAATATATCCATGAAATTCTCTATATCAATTGAATTTTGTTCAATTTTATATAAGTAGTATATGGTATTTTAAGTTAATCTCTCCTTTTATTATTCTATTTTGTTAGTATATTGACAAGGCAAGAGATTTGCTAGACACGGATCTTACAGCAATGGCAGGAGAAAGTTATCAAAGGGCATATGGTGTAAGTTCGACAATTTTATATTGAAATTTAAGATTCCTAATAAATCATGTTTTAAAAATTGGCATATTCATGTTACTGAAAGGCAAATAATAAGAAATTAAGCCTCCCGAGGAAGGTATAGGAAAGTAGCGGAAGCTCTGAGTTCATCAATTTTTACCCCTTCATCTGC